>OY735208.1:47477722-47897722 GCA_963457665.1 Thysanoteuthis rhombus | reverse complement strand
TTGTGACGTAGAGCCAGATTAGACGAAGTGGAGTTAAAATCTACTTTGGGTTCGGTAAACAAACTAAGCTTGAGCCACTTAAGATACTTTTAAAATTCGAAAACTGATTGTATAAAAGAAATATTTTGATTGACTCCTATTATTAGTATTTAGATTTTAGAAAGTGAATAATGTTATGAAATGATAAGCAATTTTTCACTTTTTAAAATATTTTAAATTTTTAAAAAATTGATTGCATTTATTTGATTTCTATCAGGTACGTCTATAATGTGTTTGATAGTTCTGCAAATGATGATTTGTGTCTACCATAAGATTTGCATCGTCAGGTTCAATATTTGATCTGTTAATTGTAAAGCCATGTTGAATATTGAGTTGGTCATTCTTTCCCTATATACAACATCGAAGAAGCTCGCTCAGAAAGGTAAGACGTACAAAAAGGGAGTATTTCTCTGTGATAGTCAGAAATCTAAAAGACTCAACTTAAAAAAAAAAAAAAGAAAAAGGAATCATCACAAGAGAGCTCTGACAACTTATCTTGTTTTGATATCAAATCATTGATTTCATCTATAATTTCGCCACTTAATGGGACCTAGACCAGTTTTAATCATATTCTGTTTTGCAAATCCTCGGCAATTTCCTGTCGTTTTCAGAAACTCTTGGTGATTGTTGGTAATTTTTATAATTTCCAGGGATGTTTGTCAAATTTCACCAGTTCTCAATAATTTCGGCAATATTTAATAATTGCCTTAATTTTTTTACTATTTTGGCGATTCCTGGTAATTTCCAACAATTCTCATCAATTTTTACCAATTCCCTGTAATTCTCGAAAATTCTCAATGATTTTCGGATATTTTCTGTGATTTCTGGCAAATTAGGACCATCTCCAGTCATTATCGTAAAAGTCTGTCGATTTCCGGCAATTCACAATGAAATCCGACAATTCTTCGTTCTTTCGGCATGTTTTCAGCCTTTCTGGGTAAATCATTTACAAAAAAAATGTGTACTAATATGGACTATAAATGAATACTATAATTATAACAACCATTGTTATAAATACCATGATTATAGCATGCAATATTCTGATTAAATTTGACTACTAAAATATACCTAGCGTTATAGACAAAGAGTAAATTATTAGCTGCAAGAATGTGTTACATGAATACATCAGTTTACCATGGCGATAGAATATACTGAAAGTGAATGAAATGGTCAGAAATAATAATAATAATAATAATAATAATAATAATAATAATAATAACAATAATAATAATAATAGAGATATGATGAGAAAGAGCAGACTAACGGCAGTAAAAATCAATGAATTAAAACTACCGTCAACAAAATTGAAATGGCAGAGGTCAATCAGCGAGAACATATGAATGAAACAATAATCATAGAAAAGACAAAAGTACGTAGATTACTCTTGCTACACCCGACAGTTGAAGAAATAAACGAAAAGGTTAATGTCATAAGATCTGGAAGAGAGGTGCCATCTGAGTCAACAAACAATAACAATCATGAATTCTTAAACAACAATATAGATATGATGAACTCAGCGAAAGATAACATACTTAGAAAATTAAGTAAAGTAGAAATCTCACACACACAAAAAAAATCGAAAATTTCCTCACAGTGAAAACACATTTTAAGGCTTTCGATATCCTATGAAAAAAAAATGAATACTAGCGATATTAATATAATATACGCAACTGCAACAAATACCATAGGGTATAAAATGAAAAAACTAGTAGGAATAAACAACCAAACTAAAGAACAAATATCCAGAAGGAAATAGAACTCGTTGGGGGAGGGTTATCACTCTAATACTTGTAATAGTTGTCAAGTTCTCTGAAAAAAAGAATATTAAAACAAACAAATGCTGAGAGGTCAAGCAAAAATAATAACAACAGTACCAGACATCATCATCGTCACCATCATCAGTCTTTTAACGCCCCTTGTTGGACTCGCAGCACCTCTCTAAGGGCGCAATGTAGCCAATACTATCTTAATTTGGCCAACGTTTGCACCGGCGCTCACGGTCTTTGATGCCAACCTACACACAATCTCCGGCCCATTCGACGGGCAAGTGTCAGAAACTGCGGCTCGGTCTGTGCCGTGGAACAGATACTATACTTTGATCCCGAAAACAGGCCAGAAAAATGTGAGGTTGAGCATCTATTTAATCACTGTCCCACCAAAGCAATATGTGACACAAGGTCAGGCTTAACGTGGGAAGAAATAGGAGCAAACCTTCCAAAAATGGCTCAAGCCGACACAGTTACCGTTGAAAAGCTCATCGAAATGGCTAGACAACGTCACCAGCGAAAGCATCCACCAGGGGACCTGCTCCTTTAAGTGCAATGGAGCAGTGCTGCCCCGGGGAAAGACCCCGCAGCTGGGCCGAGTAATAATGGGAGAGCCTAAGGACGAGTCCAAAGGCTCCCCAATGCGCTTAGCAAACGCAGCCTCAGTGTAACTTCATTGGCTAACGCTTGCACCGGCGCACTCGGTCTTTGATGCCAACCTACACACTATCTCCGGCCCATTCGACGGGCAAGTGTGAGTATCGACTCCTCGGTCTATGCTGTGGAACAGATACTACACTGATCCCGTAGACAAGGCCAGAAAAAGGTGAGGTTACGCATGATTATCTCATAATTACGTTGTATAATTCTTAGTTTGTGAGCCTCTCTCTTTGCTAGGTTCCATGTTTCAGCTCCATTGGTGACTCTCGGTAGGATGCATTGATTGTATACCCTTATTTTCAGGACTAATGGGATCTTCTTGTTTTTGAAGATCGAGCTTGCTTTACCAAAGGCTTCCCATCCTACAGTGATTCTTCGCTTGATTTATCTTGTTTTTTTTTTTTTTAAGATTTCATGGAGATTAAGTGTCCTGGGTAGACACCATGGTCTACTTTTTACAATTCTGCAACTTACTTCCAGTTAAAGAAACATTTGAAGTGCAACTCAAAGCTGATATTTGAGACGAAGTCAAAATCCTACCCTCCAAGCCTGGTATTTTTTACGGACGCCAAGAAATTTTACGGAAAGATCGGCAGACAGCCAGAGGAGATTAAAGAATCATCTTCAATAGAAGATGTAGAAAAATTTTAGGAAAACATTTAGAGCAAAGATGAAACGTTCAATGTAAAGTGGCTTAGGAAAGAAAGCAAAAAAAGAAGGGTAAAAACCAGCAGAAATGGAGTGAAATAACGGTTGAACAAGTTAATATGCCCTGCAAAAGGCAAAAAAACGGAAATCATCCACGCAAATTTATCAGAACCTGTGTCCAACATAATGAACACCTTACGTGAAGAACTTGCGTGGTTAATCAATTTCATCGCTTACTTTTTTCCAAAATTTGCGAGATGGAAAACCCCCAAAAACTGCAGATATATTACCTGCTTCACAACAACTTATAAATAGATAAATAACAAATAAATTTCAACGAATGTACTATCACCTAGAAGATAACAATATCCCTTTCCAAGTTGCAAAAACCAAATACATAAATAAAATGATACTTGAGAACTGTTGCACTGGGCGCCGTAGTCTTAGTACAAACTGCAGAGATTACTAAAAGGTGTTAGATAGTGTACGTAATACTTGGATACTGAAAGCCTTAGAAATGTATTGAATCTCACCAACTATAATCGATTTTCTCAAAAATGATATGGCACTATGGGACCCCAAACTTCTCCACAACCACCAAAACAGAACTTCTGAGTCCAAGACTATTGCCATTAACTGTGGAAATATCCTATGGGATTATCTTTCACTCTTCATTTTCTGTTTTGCCCTTATACCTCTTTCGAGTGAACTCAGTAACACCACCTTTGGATATAAAATCGATAATAAGATAATAAAGTGTCGGTTCTTCGTGGAAGATCTTAAACTGTGTGCAAAGGGTGACTCTGGTTTGAGGGTGCTGATGCAAACACACGAGTTCCAGTGATCATATTTAGAGGAGATTTATAATAAATAAGTGTGCAAAAGCAACTTTGACTAAGGAAATTCGGAGTGAAAACAATTGTTTGGGCATTTGTATTATGGCAGCTGTTCAACTCAGTGGTAAGAGCAACACAACGTTGAAACAGATACCCAATAGGTTGCAGGTTCGATTCTTGTTTATCTTGTTTATATGTTTGCTTGTTTATATATATATATATATATATATATATATATATATATATATATACATATAAATGATATTTTATCATTATCTTGATCTCGTTCCTCTTCTTTATTAGAAATCGTCAACGAAAACTGTCACCCAGGAGAGGTTTCTTGAATTTTTAAAGTTGGTCTGTCTATTTGGCCGGCTATTCATGTCATTCCGCGACGCCCATGATAGAGAAATGTGGTGCATCTTGGGGAAAGTCTATGTCCAACGATGGACGTTCAAATATTGATGATGTGATGTGATGTGATGTGATGTATTACTCACATACCATTAGCTGATACGCCAGATCCTCCTGTCTATCATGGGTGTCGTGGAACGAATACTTTCTGAACTCATTTAGTTCGTAACGCCATCTTATATCTTGATGGTCACTGTTTTGCATCTGATTTATGGGGATCCATGTGGTGAGTCATGATGTCCGACAGTTGTCTGACGTTCTTGTAACGTGACCAACGCCTCGCAATTTGAGTTTTCTAATGGATTCTATGATACCCCTGACTCTTTCCAGTTTTGTGATCCATCCATGTGATTTTCATGTACACATATGCATGGTTCTCTGTTTGAGGGTCAATCTTTTGGATAGGTTCCATGTTTCAGGTCCATAGGTGACTATTGAGAGGATGCATTGGTTTCAAACCATTCTTTAAAAAAAAAAAAAAACAAGATATCCTTGCGCAACCGATAGCTTGATGATTCTAGGATGATTCTTCGCTTGATTTCTTCTTCATTTGAAGGTTTCATAGAGATTATAGAAATTCGAATATTTACTCCTTATTATAACTTTGGGGTCCCCAAAATCTGCCCCCCTAAAAAAAGGTCTTTAGTGGAAGGGTTTTTGATTTGGAACGAATTTTCAAAGTTCGTGTCCGGCAGCAGTCAGATTTTTAACAAAAGTCGAGAGAAGTAACTTATTCATTGATCGCCCATATTTTCAATTTTTTCATAGATCATCCCTGATAGGTCACGTGATGTTTTTTTTTTATACAGTGACTAACAAGACCTTTTATGTTATCGTTACATCTTCTGTCTTTTGTGATTGAAGTCAAAGTGGTGTCTTATGAAGCGAACAGATATTGTTCCTCCCCTATCCCAGGGAAAAATAGATGATGGAAGTGAACTCTATACCTCCCCTCGATCGATTGCCAAGAGTAAAATAAAACAACAAAAAAACAGCCAATCTCAGGAGAATGCCTTCTGTAAGCAATGAATTGTGGAATAAGCCAGTTCAACGAATTATCTCCTGTCGAGGGCACCCGGTCGGTGTCGTTGAGGACGAAATGCAACTGAACATTGAGAACAGAATAACGATAAATCTTCTAGAAATACAAATTTTAGAATTCCTATGATTAGCTGTTACATACTGAATCGGAAAAAAGAATACCCATATTTGTATATATTTACAACACACACACACACACACACACACACGTACATATACACATATATATATATATGTATATACTATGACACTGGATAGAATTGTTCTTGAGAAAAATGCTTTTCAGGAACAATTTGATTTACGCATGTGTAAGTATACTAGCTGAATTATTTTGACTCCTCTCTTCGTCTTTATTGGAAATCGTCAACCAAACATGTAACTAAAGCATGCGATTATTCGATTTCTACTCACTCATATATAAGTAACTACATACCTATTATAAAGATGATGAGCATTCATAAAGTTTAAAATAGCAAATTTACGTGTAATATTGGAGATACTGATATCATAATCTATGAAATGAGGGACATATAGAGAGTATTAACGAATAAAAAAACTATCATACATATATATATATATATATATATATATGTATATATATATATATATATATATATATATATATATATATATATATATATATATATATTTCGTGTGACTAAACTGTTACCCTATCAAGATCAAGGAAGTTCATGAAGAATGAAACTAACAAATATGCTGCAAAATATGAAACAGAAGATAAACACCGTGCATAAGTCGATATTGATTATAGGACGTATGTACATTTCCTATAATAGATAGATGCTTCATTTATGGCCCAAATGATTGTTATTGGCGGTCTAATGTATCTATATATACCACATTATGATAATCGAATTACACGCTAGGCTAAGGAAACGTCATATGATATGGTAAATGTAAACGAGGTGTTTATCAAATAACGAGACTACTATGATTGAATTAAATCACGGCGTGTATGTGCGAATGAAATGGTATACACAGATCAATCAAGAACAATAAACAACCCCTGAATGTTTCAATCTGCATGCATCTCGATTTTGCTGTTACGCTGCACCTGAAGTAGACAAGTTTCCTCGAACTGTTAGGAAAATTACCTGTTCCAAAAATAGAGCAATGGACCAGTTTCAAAGTCTTGAATAAATTGAAAAAACAAAACAAAAGATAAACAAAAAAAACAAACTACCAAATCTTTTCATATGCTAACTGAGGTTTATAGGGATGAATTTAAATGATGATTGTGTGTGCTCTTATAAAACAAAATATCTTCTGAAAATCGAGAGGATGACAAAGATAACGGGTGTTCGTAATGTTCAAAATTGCACATTTACGCATGATGTATAGAGATACAGATGTCGTAATACATATTTTTCCATATATGTAACCTCAGCTACAATCTATCTATCTATTCATACATATATCTATATAATATGGTTTTCATGAAAGGAACATCCGTAGTTTCCATCGTCTCCTTCGATTTAGTTCATTACCTTCAGTTTCCACACAGGAAACCAAAAGATACAGCTCACAAAAGATAGAGACATGAACCTGTAAAGGAGCGCTATTCAAATTCGTTGCACATCTCACACACACACACATACACACACACACACACACATATATATATATATATATATATATATATATATATATATATATATATATATATATATATATATATATATATACTTTTCCGTGAACAAGGCCTCATCATTATTTCTCGGTACTGACTTTGAATTACCATCACCTTCGAGAGTTTATATGTGACATCTTCATTTTCTTATCTAAGTCCTTTTCCAGCTTAAGAAGCTTTTTATCCGCTTATTGTAAGTATTTCCCATGTTTCAGAAAGTCGGTTATCTTTTCCCTCAGTTTTTTTCTCTCTAATAAAGATGGCCCGGAACGTATCAGTTGTAAGTCAGAATTGAGTAGAGCATCTTTCTAGAGGTATTTATTTTATTTCCACCTCTTTGCCTAAATTGTTTTTTTTCTTTAACTTCTTCACCATTCATAGTTTATTTCATTTGCTTCCTGTAATCATTTCAGTTGTATAAGCAAAGCAACACTTTCCTGATATAGCCGGAGGTTTATGGTCATTCGTAGCTGGAAACATTTAATAATACAGGAGCCTGGTTCCAGGGGACCCAACTATATGGTAGCACCTTCCCATTCCATTGGAGAGGTAGGTCAGAGTCATGCCCTGATGTTAGCGGCGAACATCGATGGAACTTTGCATTATTTGGATACACTTATCACACAAAAGTGTGTAGCTCCCTACATTTAAAACGAACTTGTGTCATCTGGCCCGAGTTGGGGAATAGGAGGTAACTACATTTATGAGCACACCATTTAGATGTGATCCAGCCCCTTCTGTCTGAAAGCTTTTTACACTGCTTAAAAAATATGATAATGAATAAGGGGCTGCTGTTAAAGCGACGCTAATCATTATTCATAAATTTCAGCTGTAAGCGTCAAACATAAAACAGCGGGTCACTTCTTTTTATCTTGATAACATAAAGGCTGCCGACGGATCATGTCACTCCTGTGGATCGAACTCATAGTTACAAGCAGAAAATCTCCGAGTGCACTCTGCTGAGAATCAGTTGCTCATTAACTAGTGTTGCAGGTCGTTAATATTGTAATGAGATTGATACTAACAGGGTGCCATGCATACGACGCCTTGTGCCAGATAAAGCCCAAATTAGTAAATTACGATTGTGAGAATGCACAGCACAGTTTTATACCAGAAAAAAAAATACAAGATGAGAAAAGAAAGAGATAAAGAACTAAATCACACAGGGAGAAATGTTGGAAAGGAGAAGAAACAAGAGTGGTTGCTTCTGAGAGTTAAAATACGATCCAACACCTATTTCGACTGAACTTGATTACAGCAACTTTTATTTTGAATATATAAATGGAAGAATATATATATATACACACACACACACACGCTCACACACACACACACACACATATATATATATATATATATATATATATATAGAGAGAGAGAGAGAGAGAGAGAGATTGTATCAATGTATTTATTATTAGTACGAAATAAGCCTGTGCATATCCATATCGTATATTTCCGTTAGAACCCCAAGATTGGTCTATTTCACTCAGCGAAACTACCTTCCAGCCATCACGATAGGGGGATATAGATTTTATACATCAGTTCTCACCCTTCATCTTGGTGAGGATTATTCTTGTAGTTCTTACTAGGTAGGAAAACAAAGGTAACTCCAGACTTCGTACTGACAGAAGAGGAATGACGAACAAAAAGATAGAAAACGGGACGTAGTCATAGTTGTTGAATCACACTTCCTATTTTTTCTTGTGTCGACTGTATTTTCTTATTTATAATGACAATCCTCCTATACAACCGACCAGAGTCTTGGATTTATTCCCTTACTTCCTCTTCACTGACCCCATTTCTCCTATACACCCAGCGAACGACTTTTTAATAATGTGTCAGCAGATGGATGCCTACCCTAAAGGTAAGTTAGCAGAATAATCGAAGAACTCAGAAGTAATCTCATTGTGATATCTTTGATGAGGACAGAGACAAGATTAAATTAGGTTCTGCGGTTCTTTATAAATAATGTTGCGAAGTTACTATCATGGTTGGCTAGTCCAGTTCTTTTACTCATGTGGTTATTCGAAACTCAGTTCAGGGCGATATATTTTCGGTGTTGTCAATAAAACCATCGCAAATATTTTACTCTGTATACACTATCTGGACCTTGAAAACAATGGGCTACAAAGATTTCAATTTATAACAGCATTATTCTCAGAAAGGAGAAATGATAAGAAAACAAGGAATAATAATAATAATAATAATAATAATAATAATAATAATAATAATAATAATAATAATAATAATAATAATAATAATAATAATAATAATAATAATAATAATAATAATAATAATAATAATAATGGGAAAAGAGAGCAAAATGAAGAGGTGATAAAAAAATAGAGTGAACTGTTTTGGTTAGTCATCAAATAAAAACTGTCATTTAAACAACGTCTATCAGCATGCTATGTTGACGAGGATCGATGATTAGAGTGAAAAAAAGGGATGATTAACGAATTAATTACCTGTCTTGCCTTTTTTGATGGGGTAATGACTATTAAAAGGTCGGACTCTTCTGAAAATCAGCGTGAATGCTGCTGGACACAAACTAAGCCATCAAATCAGCATAGCAATACATTGCAACATTGATCCCCTCACAGAAAACTTATTTTGGGTGGAATTGAAAAAAAAAAGTTTTTGCAAGGCATAATGAGGACTAAATGCTTAAAAATCAAACCTCCCGGTTATACTCGTGACATATACTTAGATGATCAGCCATCAAAACCACCCCATAACTGAAGAAACCTATTTTGATCATTTTAATCGATGGTGATTAAATTCGAGGTTCCTTATGAAAAAAAAAAATCTGAATGAGGAGCAAGAATAGAAGAAAAAAAGAATGATGAATGGAAGGTCAGATAATCAGGGAGAAGAGGGACTGCATTACAAAAGATAAAAGCATAGAGTATCTACATAGTACACTGAGGCTGTGCAGTTTACCTATTAATGATAGAAGTTTTCCGTTCGGTTTTCTCTCCACAGATCAGCTAAACTGAGAAACTCCGCAAGAAGTTCAAGCACTCTTCAAAAAGACCTTTATCTTCTGATAAACGTCGCAAAAAGGGAAACACAGAGACAGTCCCCAAGGCTGTATTTTACTTTTAAAACAGCAGAACCTGTGTTGAAGCGTAGGAAAAGAGCTGTAAAAACTTAATTTTGCAAGAAATCCATTTTGCTACTATCTCTCCCGAAGTCGTCGTTGACAAAACAAAAACCCACACTAATATATATATATATATATATATATATATATATATATATATATATATATATATATATATATATATATATATATATATATAAATTGTCAAATGTAATTGAGGTGTCACGAACATTTAGAGGTTACGCAGCGGGAAAGAAATATGTAATAGTTCATAAGGTTACACAGTGCAAGGAAGCATCAGGTATTGAAAAAAAAGCATCCAAAAATGTTTTGCTTTTTCCATGAATGCAATGGATGGCTGCTGGCAAGATAAAACTAAGGTTCTTAGCGACACACACACACACACACACTTTTAAATCCTCATGCACACCCTTAGACACACACACATACACACACACACACACATACGCACGCACAAACACACACGCACACACACATACAAAAAGTAAGATAATTCGTCTGTGGATCAGAAGTCGAAAATTCCTAATCTTATTTTATCCACCTGCTGCACTTCTACTTATTCAGGTCATTCGTCTGAATTCTTCATAATTCACTGAATCTCGTCGTCACGTGACGGGATATCAAACTCAATACACCACCATCCCTCCTCTCTCCCTCCCTCCTCTCTCCTTCCCTCCTCTTTCCCTCCCTTATCTCTCCCCCCCCTCTCTCTCTCCTGCATTTCCTAGTTACACAATAACCTCCACTCACTTCTCCCCTACCTCCGTCGTGATAAACCCGTCTGGAAGCAGTATGTATATATATGTACATATGTAAAATATTTGTACAAAGAGGATAAAGAAAGCACAATGGTAAAACAGGACACAGAATAAAAAAAGTTCATAATCTTCGTGGGAATAAAGCTTAAGAAGAAAAAAAAAGAGGGCAACTGCAGTAACTATAACGACATTAAGTGTTCGAAAAGTACAGAATACAAGGTCTTTCAATAAAGTATCAACCCATTTTGATTATTGCAAGAACTGGTCGAGCAGCCTTGATATAACTTTTCAAACAATTAAAGGTTACCACTACCCATGTGTGAAAAGACACTTTCCCGTGGAGTTAATAAGTCGGCATGCGAGACACCATTTAGGGAGATTATGCACTGTGTGACCAAGGTATTCACCATTAGTCATTAATCACGTCTGGTTCAGATTTTGATCCCTGCGACTTTTTGCTTTTCCCTAGAGTGATCCTCAACCGTGGAAAAAAAGAGAACGTGATAAGGCAGCTGATGCCGATCCCAAAAGAGGACTGCAAACTGTTTTGAAAAGTGGAGAGGAGTTTTGGATAAGCGGGTATGGTCTCAAAGTTAATACTTTGAAGGGACTATGGTAGATTGTCCAAAGTCGTCTATTTTTCCGTTGATATTCAATGGATAGTGACTTTCAGGACAGACCATGGATTAATAGCAAAGATGAAATAGATGCAGTATAGGTAATAGAGAAGTAATATACATTTACAAAAAGTTCCTCGATCATGAATTGTTATTGAAAGAAAAAAAAACTTGCTGAAGAAAGTGAAATTCAACTTAGATATATCAGGATCTTCCTAAAGGACTGGGAAAAAATCATAAAACTTGAAAGTGAAAATCGTGTCTGTAATTACTGTTTCCCCTGCGAATAGCTTCAGAGATGCATGCAGGACTACTGGATGACCCCAGTATCAAAGGAGAAATCAGAAGCTATTCAAACCGTAGTAATGGTGGAGTTTCAGAATATTTAAGCACGATTGCTGTCAGATGTCCATCAGTGACGGCCACTGATATTCCCAAAACTAGAAGCATCGATGAAGTATACAGGCATATTGTATGAAAGCTATAAACCATACTGCAAAAGAGAGAAAAAAGATTCTTTGATCGACCCATGTGGATCAATTGATCAGACGACGCTACTAAAAATGTCCGAAAGGTGCATCTTTTTAATTTTTTCACTATTTAATCTTGTTTCTGTATAAGTGGACGGATCTCTTGTTTCTAACTATACAAATTCTCCTCAAAAGATTGAACTCTTTCGGCCTCATCTTCTGCCATGGTCAGAAAGCACTCAATCTTTTGAGAAGAATCTATGTACATTGAAACCAGAAATCGGTTCACTTGTAAGAAAACATCCTAAAAATTAGTGAAAAATTAAAAAGATGCTCCTTGACCATTATATATATATATATATATATATATATATATATATATATATGTATATATATATATATATATATATATATTTATATATTCCAGAAAAATTTACAGCTTTGAATACAAAACAAAAATCTTTTTCAAAAGATTTTTTGTCTCTTCAGTCACACATTCCGTAATATCTAAGATATATATTAAGATACAATGTATAAATTGTCCGTCATTGGGATCATCAGTCGTTTACCATGTTACTTGTTTCCAGGATTTTAAAAACAAAATAGTTATATTAATATAGTGTTGATGAAAAATCACTGTACTTTCTTATTATATAGTTTCTGCAGCACATTTTGTTGGTCATTTATATAAGGTTCTATGTGTATTGTATTTTGATATTTTTATGCAACATATATTGTTTTAGACCATATCTATCTATCTGTCTATCTATCTATCAATCTATCTATACACACACACACACACACATATATATATATATATATATATATATACACACACACACACTCACACACACACACACACACATATATATATATATATATATATATATATATATATATATATATATATATATATATATATAAATATATATATCCGCTGCAGTATGAACTTGCATTATTCAATGTCATGGTAGAGTTATGCCTCGTTTCATGATATTTTTCACTGTTTAACTTCTACCTTTGAGGTTGGTGTCTGTATTTGCTATTTGTATGATTTTTTTCCGGTTGCTATCAGTATTCCTGTGACGTCATTTGGTGGTATGCAAGCATTACATATTTTTTTCTTGTTATTTGAAATAGTTTTTCAATTATCTAATGTATTTGAGTAATTAATCGATTAATGACCTAAATAATTAATCAATAATCAACCAACTAATTAATTATTACATACATACTCATTCAATTTACCAATACCTAGACTAAAGATTTTATTGTTGTATTTTCAATGGTAAATATATATATAGCACAACTCCATCCTGATATTTGAAATGGCGAATAAACATGCCAAAAGCACTATCTTTTGGATTATATCCATATTCATTGAAACCAAATATCCGTTCACTCGTACAAAGAGAAGGAAAGATTCCTAAATTGCTACTTTGAAAGTGGTGTTATGAAATACCTTTTATAAATATGTGTTTCACATCTCTCCGATGTTTCGGGGAAAATTAGGTTAGAGTTGATAAACATCTTAGCACTCTGTTATCTGCTGTTTCTCGAAGTATTTATTGGGAAATAACCACAGAAAGCCAAACTGTATTTTGGTTACGTGTAGATGTTTCGATCTTAGATTCATATTTTGATTGAATGCTTTGAATGGCAAAATATTTACACATGAACACGAGTGATCACTTCTAGAGTCATTACTTATGGGGTCCCGTCGGCGTAGGTGTGACAAATCTACTGAGAAACAGACAGCACTATAGTATTCCAATGCAATTTCACACTTCAATTCGAAGACTTCGTGTAAGATTACAATGATAGTCACTGGCCTTTGTGAAGAATGGGCATGATGTTAATAGTATTTTCAGAAAGTTTCTTATAAAGTACCAACCAGAGAAGTCGTGAGGCTTCAGAAAATGCTCGTAAAGTAATCGATGTTAGTGAAACAAAAAGTGTACCCCAACACAATTTATCAAACTGTAATTTGAGCTAGCTTTGATTGTCGATTTATTCATCATTATCATTATCTCTGCTCATGAGCCGTCTACGTTTGACTTAGTCCCCATGGTAGGTGCAGGTTGTTCTTTATGGGACAACTACTTTGTCTCATAAGCTTTTCCTTGTGCAGCTAGGTGCCTTCTTGCACCCGTGGAAAGATAATATTTCTATAGCAGATTTCGATGGTTTTCTTTCACGATAAAACGTAATCTGTTGTTTTCAATTCACCTGCTGTACTTATCTGTTGGAAGGAAAACTGGGTTGTAGAGCAAGACCTGTTTTTACAGGTTGAGTTGACGAAGAGTCTTAGTTACAAGAAAGTGAAATGCATCTTCAGTTGAAGGCAGAGAATGTAACTCTCCTTTGCTAGAAGCAAATAAATGGACAGCTAATCTATCAATCGAAGAATAGTTTGCCTTGCTGTATAGATAACTAACAAGCTGCAAGCTGCATTGGTCAACCAAGACACATTCTGCCCCGAGTCATCAAAGATAGATCTCAAAAATTGTAGGAATTTGCTAGCTCGCTTCATTGCAACTGTTGCTACCCTCTCTCTGCCTGGTCTGAACAAAAGGGCTCAGTGAATGTCCATGCAGCTACTAGTGCAATTACTATTACATTTAATACTACCAAGAGGAAGAGGAGGAGGAGGAGGAGGAGGAGGAGAAGAAGAAGAAGAAGAAGAAGAAGAAGAAGAAGAAGAAGAAGAAGAAGAAGAAGAAGAAGAAGAAGAAGAAGAAGAAGAATTGGACGTTTTTGGTCCCACAGAACCAGTACATTGATGTCAACGGCACCGTGAATACTGAACATCCAGCTTCGGTCCGGTCATAGATCTGGGTGTTTTGGCCTGCAATGAATAGAAGATGTTCCCATACTTGTTTCAGCTTTAGGAAAAAATGGGTGCTGATGTCTTGAGGCCAAATAATCAGACAGAAAATATGTACGGACCTGAACCCTCAAAATTACGCCGTAGGGAGCGTTTTGGAGTAGGCTACCAACAAGGACCTCCACCCAAGCATTGATACCCCCAAGACTGCCATCAACGAGGAACAGGCCAAGATATCTGAAGATTTTGTTGTCAAGAGTTATGCAGCTTTTCGAGGCTGTGTTGAGAGTGTAATTGGAAACAATGGAAGCCATATCCAACTATATATTTGTTTTGATATTTATGAGTATTATAAATATCATTTTGTATTAGTAATGAAATTTGTGCAAAATAAGCAAGTTTCTCCCCTGTATGTATGTACATGAGTATATATCTATCAAAGTAACTGTTAAATATCTGTGTACCTCAGGTTATTTCCAACTCCAAATCTAAGACTTGACAATCTGTCATTGCTAAATGACATTCGTCATTATCTGTGTTTTTTCATACGACCCTCTCATCGTGTATATTTAATGCAAGCCGAAATACGTTACGTGATTACCAAATATGTAGGAACAGTTTTTCAAGTTTACGTCTAAATGACCTGATTTTATCACGAGTTTTATATAATCCCTTTTCGTATACAGATACATGCGTATTTATATTTTAGATATTTCGTTATTGCATTGCTCTGTGTAGTCAGCGCAAGATGGATCAGGGTTTACCACGTGAGTAAGTCATGATCCCATGAAGAACATACTTTGGAGAAATTCATGCCCTACGAGTTTGTGTTGCATCATGTTCTCTTCGACGGTTTGGGTAGACAGGAGTTTGCCGATCATCCATTCACGTGACGATCTCATAAAGAGGATATTTTGGGGGAGTTCTTTCCCCATAATTTTGTGTGTGAGGTTCCCCACGATAAACAGACCTTGCTTCACATCATGTTCTCTTCGATGGTTCAGATGAATAAGAGATTGTTGATCATCCATTTTCGGAGATCACTTTTGACTAGACAGATGCAGATGCAATAGCTTTGACATTGTTTCTGTGTAGTCTGAACCGGAGGGATCAGGGTTAACCCTGTTCCCAAGTGAAATGTTCTCATATCCATGCAACAATATTGCAAGGACTAAAGATAGTATTACGAGGAGGTTCCTGCCACCACGTTTGAAACTGAGGTGTCCCGTGTTAATCCAACCATGTGTCACATCCCATTCTTGCAGGAGTTAAATAGTAGCTGACTTATCATTGCTTTACGATGAGGGATTTTTTTCCATAAGGATCTACACAACTGATAGCAATTGAAAAATGTGTTACCTTTGTTTTTACTTTACTTTCAGAACAACAACAACTACAAAAAAATGAATTCGTTTACTGAGAAGAGTGCGTAGTTTGAAACAGAGGTTTGGAAGTGTTTTATCTGGAAAAATTCCAACCCTCCAGTTGAGGAGTCTAGTTTCACAAATAGCTAACGAAGAAAATAATCGTCTTCATCGTCAGAGTAGATAGTTAGTTGACATAAATCAGAATCAGAGCATCGATACTTGTGGATCCAATATAGTTCAAAACCATTGATAGCAACCAGCAAGATTACCTTGATGAGCCTTCCTACACAACCTTTGTAATTATCTTTTTTCGTATGATCGACTCATTAATGTTTGTGGGAAAAAATCACTTGTATTTGAATCGGGTTGGATCTTCTCTAGGAAAAAAAATGAAATCACTTATCAGGAATTATACAGGGTCTGAAAGAGTGGAAAGGAAGTAGGCAGCTATTGGGTAACAAAATCTTACCCAAATCCCATTGTGCAAGAGTCGAGAGTCATGACTAGCAGAGACAGAAAAATCACAATATCCATCATGACAGCGGATATTCACTTTATATGAATTGGTATAGGACTATCTCTGCCGGGAGATAGATCCCATGAGGATCAAAGTCACTAACAACGGCCAGCAATATTGGATTGCTGATCAGTGCTATATGACGCCTGTTCTGCTTTTTTCCTCATATAATCTATTCTTCGTCCTAGTGGAAAAACACTCTGAATGTATTTTTTACTTAGTTCGTTGAAAATGGCATGGTTTTAAACCGTGGACAGAGAGAATTCTTTTCCAGTAAAATGTTAACAACCCACAAAGTGAAAGAATCCAGTTTTCATGGACAGCCAAGCAAAGAAAATAACACCCTTTATTATTAATGTAGATAGTAACAATAAGAATTGGTATCACACAATATATACTGCAAGATCTTATGAGGGTTGAAACCACTTATAACGTCCGGCAAGATTAGTTTGATCTGTTTTTTCTCACCATATTATCTACTCGTTAATCCCGGTGGGAAAAAATGTGGATATTTTTGCATTGTTTATTTTTTGTTGATAAGAGAAAAAAAACAAACAATGCAAAAATATCTATAAGAGGTATCAAGCCAAAATTTTAACTTCAAGTGAAACTTCGTGTTACGAACAGTGAACCCAGACTCTGTTCAGTATTACAGCAAATTATTCCATTACTAACTGAAATGTTTCAGTCTCTTTGTAACAGCAATATTATCTTTATTTATCTTTCTTTAGATTGAGAGTTGCCAATCATTATTATCAATTGTTAACGGGTATTTCCTTTAATCGTTTAGTTTGATGGATCAGATTTGATCTTCTACCAAGCCGTAGAGTTCTTGTAGTTCAGTTGGTGAGAGCAGCTAGTACGTTTAATCAGGGCAATAGGGACGTACATTTGCATCTCATCGGGTGCTTATCGTTTCTTTATCTATCTATCTATCTATCTATCTATCTATCTATCTATCTATCTATCTCTGTTCATATCTATCTCAGTAGGTTCATATCTATCAATATCTTACACTTTTAATTATGAGCAGACTTCGATATCATGCAAGACTTCAATTCTAAGTATGATTTTAGATTCCCTTATGCATTAATCGTGAAAACAATCACAGTTGCCAATTTATTTTCGAGAAAAATGTTTATCTTCTGAAACAAACAGGTTTATTAATGAATTGCTTTTTACGGGTCAATGGTGAATGGTTCATTTATATACGGTTCTTGCAGCGAGGAGGAATTTGATTTATTTTTTATACCAACAGGAGAGATTCAAAATATAGACAGCAACTAATGAAAAAATAACATTTCATATTAGTTTGTCTTTATATGGAAAACGTTCGTCAATATAAATGGAGGGGAATGTGATAAATGACATAAAAATTACATTGCTTTGGTATAAATAATCCCCATCTCACACGCTTATACGTCAACACACACACACACACACACACACACACACACACAACAATGACATAAATATAACATTGCTTAGATATGATTATTATCCAAATATCCACACACATACATCAACCATCGCCAAAGACAATAGCATGACGGTTTAGATACGGATTTTCCCTACATATACGCGCGCGTACACACACACACACATACACATACGTATAAACAAATTTACCTGGGTGTATCTATTCATATGATAATTGATATAGATATGTACGTAAACATATACATATGAACATACACACACACACACACAAACACACTGAAATGTTTGATTAGAATGAAAATTAAATTCTGAATTTGATCTTTTAAAATCAGATTCCAGCTTTTTATGCTCTATATTTTTCTCTATAGGATACAATCTTTAGTTAAATTAAACCGAGTTTCAAACGGTGATTATCAGGTCTTCAAACTACACACTTCATTTGATGTTTTTTTCCCGATTGACAGCGTAAGAAACAGTTTCTGTTTAAACAAAATGAAACAAAAATAGACGATGTATTGAAATTGATCCCAGTTTGACACAAAGAAACATTAAAAGAACAAGTGGAGAGGTTCACTTTGAAAGTTTACTGTAAGTCACATTTGCTATGCTATAAATATTCATATTGAGTCGAAGTGTGGCATGAGGTAACGTTTGTCAAGTTCTCGTTAAGGAATTAAAATCACATTCCAGACGACTTATGGTGTGCAAAAGCTCACGGTGCTTCTTTAAAAAAATACTGGCTGGATACACAGTGTGAAACCATCTTTTGCTGGAAACATTCGCACACACTTAATATGATTATCTATGGAACAATGAATTTTGGCAGTTGTCACGGGTGGCCCTAACAGATGTTATGGAACTAACGTTGAGCTTTTACTAAAGCACTCTCATTTTGATAAAATAATTACAAATAAACGAATAACGAAACAGAGACAAAATAATAAACCTAAAACATCACAATGCAGATCAAATAAATCTTGACCGAGATATGAAAGACATGCATGACGTTGAGTCACATTTTGCTCAAATATGGGTGAAGTGAGTTGGCCTCTGGCTTCCCCATGTGCGAACCTCAATATGAGAGAGTCAGTCGGTATCTGAACTGGGAGAGTGATGTCAACAGGCAACTGATTTTAGAGAAAGTGATCCGTGACTCTTCGTTTGTGGATAGAGCACAAGTAAAATCGAAATCTTTGAAAGTTGGACGAGATCATTTGAAAGTTATCCTGTTGTTGTCGGAAATGGCCGTTTCATCTTCTAGGATTTGGGCTATTTTCGAGCCTAATTTTAAGATTTTATTCAATTTTTTCATTTTATACTATCTATGTAGCGTTCCACAAAATATGTTTACATTTATTTAATTACATATATCAATACCTGTGCATCAATCTGTTCATGTCTATCTTTTTCTACTTGAAAGGATAACCAGCATTGCCCGAGAAAGAACTCCAAATATAACAGCACGAGAAGGGAAATTAATCCTCATATATATTAGAAAAAAAAAAATTAGGAGTGTTGGTGGGTGCATCCCTGATAGTGCCAGCAAACACTCCCGGGAAGACCCACGCAGGACTCCGCACACTCCCCGAAAAAATGGCATAGTTTAGCATTGCTACGTTGTAAGTAGAACCCCTTCTGATACTCTGATTTTACCTCTCAAAACTGACGAATCTCCTGAAGGTTTGAAGGTCTAATAGGTTGGAAGAATGTTAATATTCATGAGTGTGCACGTGCTATCTCCCTACAGAAACACACACATACACACACACACACATATGCATACACACACATACAATCACGCGTGCACACGCACAAACGCAGACACAAGCACACAAACACATGATATTTTTGTTATAACCTCTTCTCTAAATCGATATTATCAACTGTCTCCCTAAACCTTCGCCAAGAAATGAGGAAAAAAGACTCCACAATTTTTTTTCTCGAAGGGACGTAGTTGAATACAACATAAAAAGATGCAGACCCCACACTTATAAACAAATCTCACCTACATCACAAGAATAGTAGATAAGAAAGTAAAAACACCCGTGAGGTTATTCTGAGAGAAGGTTCTCACAGTTGGCACAAAGTACTTTGATTTGAACACTCTAATGAAGCCCACTTAATATTGCTCCAGGCCTTCGCCATAGTTCGAGATGAAAGGAGTTTTTGATCACCAAGACAGACAAAATAGCGCTGACAAGAATTGTCGGGTGAAAACTGTGTAGCAATTATTTACTCTACTGAAACGAACAAAAATAGTCTAGGGGAAATATAATAAAATATTGGAAGACTGCATTGACTGTATATTTCCCAAAATAACATTTTTCTCATTTTGAAACTATTTTGAAAATATTGTTTTAAAGAAAGTTGTGCGTTGTAAGCAAAAATATATCTTATTTGATAACGTATAATCCCAGCCTTTTTTCACCAGGGAATATAAAAAAACGCGTTTGCCTGAATTCTCCTTATTTATCACCCATCTCTATCCAACCTCTTCTCAGATTCTTGCCAATTTGGAGCTTGACAACGTAATTTATACCTTTTGTGCCATTTTGGGGGGAGATGAGGGGTAGATTGTACTGCCTTTTAGAATCCTAATTGATTTTTCTCGGTCTCTTGATAAATATATCTAAATCATGTATAAAAAGAGGAAGAATGAAAAAAACACCCCCATCCCCCCCCCCCAAAAAAAAACACACACACACATCCAAGTGTCTATGACTTTATTCTAAATAGACTTTATCGGTAAACATCAGTAAATAGCTGGGCGTACAAACCATCAGTTATAAACTCAATCTCTATTTCTGCAGCCCAAAAGGCGGCCAGTTGCGAGGTCAATTCATACATTTTGAAAACAATTTTGTAAACTGAGAATGCAGGATCGTTCCCGGGGAACGACCCTCCTACTTTAAAGGGGAACATTCATGCTATTTGAAGCTATTCAAATCAACCAAAGGCGCCTTGCAATGGATTGGTGGTTAACAAATTAGTCACCTGGTGAGCTCATTTAATATTGTTTTAGGTTACTGCTCCAGTTTTGTAACTAATTTTCCAAACGGATTTTCCTAAGGGCTAGCTTCTTGTTAATTTGAGTTTATGTATATCATACATGTCGTATGAATATTACGGCGAAAGCAAAGAAGTAAACGCGATTCTTCACTTTTTATTTCATATTTTAGCAAGGGTATTAATGAATTTTCGCTGCTTTTTTTCTATGGATGAACGGGAAAATGAATGAATTTCAAGGGATGGAGAGGATTTATTTAGAATCTATCTTAGAGACTACCCTGTCACCAGCAATTGCATCAAGTTGGAATTACATAGAATAATCGTACAGCTTCATTACCCTTTATTAACTGCAAAGTTTCAACTCTTTAACCGACTCACCTTGAATGAGAAGCCCTGATCAACCAGGGGCGGATGTGCCTCGTCTAACTCCCCGTCCATCAGACACCAATGACGGCATAACTCTGAAATATTCAATGGATTTCATGAGAAATATTTTCAATTGTGTTTATTGTTTAATTCAAAATCTGCATGCAGTATATTTTAATCGCTCTGGTATTCTGTGAGGGATTCGTAGCTGAACATTTGTCAGACATTTGCAGTCATTTTGTAATTTGTTAAACCATCACACACACTCAAGCACACTCATGCATGTATACACACGCGTACGTTTGTATACACGCATTCAAACACTTGCATTCACACTCATACGCATTCAAGCACGCAAATACACAGAGAACATTTTGTTCAAGTAAAGCCTCAAGTAATTGTTATCCACTTAGCAATGACGTTGAAGCTTTATATCATTAAATACTTTTGGATGATGAGTTCAGTACTGGAATATATGAAATAAAGTAACGCTTAAGCTAGTCATGGAGCACTTACTGAGGTACGATGATGTGCGAGCCCTTCTTTCAAACCAACTCGAAGGATAGTTAGTGTTAGATTAATAGATAGCCACACTTTTCTATGATGGACACGAATTCGTAATAAAAAAAAAACAGATGCTCTGTCAAGTTGAACTTTCTTTTTAATTACCTCAACTATATAATGACAGCGTTTGCGTCACATCTACGAATGTAAGCACTCTTGAATGAATCATGTACATAATAACAGCCACGTCAGTCACGCAAAATTTATCAGTGGCAGCCATCTGCCTCTATCCTCAATTTCTTCCCTTTCCTTTCCTTCCTTGTCATTCAACTATTTGACTCTCCCATTCTCTCCCCTTTCTCTTATCGTATCACCATATTAAACTACCTAACTGTCCTTTCTCTAGTCACTATTCTCACTATTACACTGCTCAACGTTTTTCTCCGTTTTCATTCATACCGTTTCTATTTATCAGTAGCAGCCACCAGATGAACCTTTTGTACTAACCTCTTGATAAACATCGGTGAAGCGACGGGTCATGGACTAGTACAGGTAATAGCAGTTGATAAAATCAAGGTTAATCTATACAGGAAATGCTTTTGTACACTCGCTTGGAAGCTTTGTATGCTTTGATTTCATATTAGACATCAATACTCTCAACGTGTCCCTAATTAATTGTCTGTTGCAATAAATTAGAATCTACCAAACAAAGCTGTTACTAAAACTATTGAAATACGTTTATTGCTCTAGATTTTAAACGTAACGCGTATACAGACCGTGCCGACCGAGCTAGAGGGCTGAAAAATTGAAAGTTTACTTCGTATCATGTTCAGAAAGAAAATCACTTTTTAACTCACCTTCCCACTAAATACATTTCTAGTTGGGGGTCCAGTATATAATGTAAGTCTATACTTAGCTTGTGCCCGGGCTGCGTACAAGTTAGGTTTTTCTTTGATACTTGAGTTTTCAGTCATCTTCAGAAAGGCGTGAGAAGTAATTTATCCTTTGAGGATCCTTTTTCCCAAATGTTTGATTGATCACCCCCTCTCAAAATGGCATCCTGCCAAAATACGTTGTTCACCTGATGGTTCCATTGAGTGACAAACTACATCTGTATTCTTGTGAAATTCATGATAGTCTGTTTGTAGAAACAATTATTGCATAGCTGCATCCCGGACCTAATAGAGGACCTTGATAGTAGAAATGTCATTGTCAGCAAATAACTGAATAACAGCCGTGTTTAACTCTCTAACCATAATTCTTGACTTGAGCATGTAATTATTTCTGTTGCTTTTCTCTCTTTCTTTCTTTCTTTCTATCTTCTCCCGTTTTCCCCATTGCCTCCTTCATTTCCTCCCCCTTTCCCTTGCAGAGGAGATATCCAGGATAAGAAATTAGGTTTTCAATTTCCTCATTTCTCTTCTGATTCACTGATCTTCTTGCTCTGTGTGTGCCTTGTTCCCTAACCCGCAACAATCGCCTCTGCCCGCCGCTATCACCTTCGGTACCAACCTGAACCACTTCATACACTTCCATTCTTGATCCCTCAATTTCTGCTCATTCACCCCCCCCTGTCTCTTTCTCCCCCTTTTCGTTCTAATGTCGGCTTTCGGTCTCTTTGTTCCTATTCACACATTCAATGCGCACTTGATTCACGCTAGGGTAGCGTTCAAGAAGTTTCATGCTCAAACGCTGACGGATGACATAATAAGTGCATGGCCACGTTCTTCTCTCGACGTTTCATGCTTCGAACACGGAATTGGACGATAGACGACGCTTTTATGCAAGGAATTACTTCCCCTTTCCTAAATCCTTCACTTGCGTGCGTATTCTCCTGATCATATTATGAGTTGTTCACTGATTACCTTTCGTATATGATTTCCCACCCGGATATTTGCAAACAGAGAGTAACAAGCAAGAGTGAGCAGATAACTGCAAGCAGATGGCGCAGCGCTATCTCACCGTGTTATTAAAACAATTAATTCTTTGACTGCAGTATTTCTAGTGCATACGACGCACCTATCTTTCTCCCAAAGATATTACTAAATTTCATCGGTTTCATATAGATGAAATCCTGAATGTTAAACATTTCTTGTTATGTACAGCAAATTCTACGGGCCGGAACGTTCATACCTCAAGTCTACCAGGGCCAGTAATGATGCTTACATGGTATCACTACCAGGGATGATTTTGGAGAACTCAGTCATGACATGTCAGTGAAACACCTTTTTGAGGTATACGCTTTTAAGATATAGCGTAGAAGGACTTGTTCTAGAGGCAATAAAGCCAAATAGCTATGCAAAGTTTTGGCAAGAATTCGATCTTGGTTCACTGATTTTGCTTCTTGGGTTGATAACCATTACACTGTTCTGCCCTTTCCAATCATTGGTGACATTGATCATAATTAGCGTAGCATTCTGGATACGGAGACTGGTTAAAATTATGGATCTTCCAATTGTTAGGTTCCAACAAAAAATAATATTTATAAGCGTAAGGGGGAAAAAGTTGTATTGTCTATAATAGTATTTCTCGGTGATAAAACGAATGTTAGGTATCTTCCTTACCAAAACCTTAATCCCAACTTTATGTTTGACCCTAACTCCCTACTATAACATTAATCCTAACCATAAACCTAATCTTTGTAGAGAGAAACAGAGAAAACTTTCTTCTCATATCGATTCTCACCGGCTATAAATATTTTGGTAGTCGGTTGGAATCAAGAGAAAAAGCTCAAAATGCTCCGATAGTGTTAATTTTTCCCTAAGAACTCAACATTATTAGCGTCCTCTTAAAGAAAAACTGGAAAGATTAACTTGACTGATCTAGGTCCTGACTAAAAAGAAATGAAATACCGACTATTTGGTAGAAAGGCTGAGATGTGTTGATTCTTCGAGATGTAATTGCTGTTAAATTTTGACCCTAACACTACGAATTGAATTTCTCCTCACCAATAAGAAGAAAATGCAACTTTAATCGTTCTATTTTTATTTTCACGCATGTTTACTTTGAAATTATAGACATTAACTTAAACTGCAAACTAATGAAAAAACACCATGAAGTTTCTGCAGGGTTGCTAAGCTTTTTGTTCGGTTAAAGATCTGATACAGTAATAATGGTTGTTCTTTACCCACTCAACTGAATCAGACTTCACCACCAATGTTTGAACGAGAAGTGATCATGAAAATACTGTACACAACAATCATTTTTCGTATTAGGAACGCATTGAGATAATTACCAATCAGCTATGGCTGTAAGTTACTCGACGAAAAGTATCCAATTTGCTTCCATTTACTTCTCCGTTTTTGCAAATATACGCAGAAAACCGTTCTGCATATTGCAACACTTCATTTCTTGATAAGGATTCCAAATTAAACCAATTAGTCTAGATAGTCGACAGTTATCAATACTTGTGTAAATACATCACATTATATGGACAGTCAATATTTTTTCAGTGGCTTCCGTATGATTTAAACTATGGTGAAACGGTAATTTTACGTCTCGAAAAAAAAATCCCATCTTGACATTTGAATATTTTTTTTTCTTTAACTGATCTTACTAGTCTGTTGATTTCACTTCATAAACAAAATCACACCAACACACACTTAGTAATCAACTATTCAACAATGGCGCACAGGAAGAGATGTTTTTCCCAGAGGCATTAGTGCCATATGAACATACTCATTTTCACCTGCAATCAGATCTCGATTAATTGATTATACTTTCAAATACCGTATATTTCGGCGGATAAGGTGATTTCCAGGTGAAATGAGACTCTGGTCTCTGGCTGAATTTCATGGTTTTGGGTTGTCATTAGTTTAGCATCTGTTCTAGAAGTGGACCCTATTTTGAGGGCTGTTATCTGCATGTTCCTATATTCGCTGAAATGTAAGATGAATGTAGAAAAAAAAAGACAAGTCATTATTAAAATAGTATTTCAATCTTATGATTTTTTTTATCGCTATACACCGTACATGGTTTATGAGAAAAGCAGCAGAGACATGTTACCCAGAACAGAATTACGCTTCTGACTAGTCGAGATTTGTCGGGAAAGCCAATCAGAAGACAAAACGAATCTAGATACACGAGAAAGTTGAGAGTAGCAGTAAAATAAACCACTTGATTTGACTCTAGTTTGAGGATTTCGATTGAATTGAGCTTTGCCGTATTTCTGCAATGCATTTCTTGCTCTATAGTACGGAAAATGACGAGAAAGGTTGTGAATATTTTTTTGATTGAATAATCAAGGCATATGTGTAAGGTATTCATTCCTTGCTTTTGAAAAAGCTTATAGAGAATCCATTCATTAGTTGGTAATCCTTATTTAAGGCAGATTTTTAACTTCGAATTTTTTTCTCGTTTATTCAAATTTATATTTAAGGCACGGTGTATATTTAAGGCCTAGTGTATTTCGTCAACTTTCCTGTGTAATCACGCTCTTATTTTTCTCTTATTCCTACTTGATGCTGCTTAGAATACATAGAGTAACATATTCCTCTAGTCTCTGTCACACATGCGCTTGCATGCACACACACACTCACTTATATATATAGAGTGTAAGAAAAGTCAGCTTGATGGATGAACTAGTTTTATATTGAGTCCTGCAGTAAGAGTTCAATCCCAGTTAAAGGCAAGGATTTTAAAAACTTTTTTAAGGAAGGTTGGCAGAAATTCCCAATGGGAGAAAGAATGCAGCACAATTTTTGAATCAATCCCCCTCATGGCGAATCAGGCTGACCTTTGTAAATCTCTCTATTCCTAAATACACAAAAACATACATACTCACGCACACACACTCAAATATACTACATCGATAGCCCTGATCATCAGAAGATATCCGTTTAAATCATTATATATCAATATTTTACAAGTACTCAAATGTGCTGAGTGTCACATATGTAGGAAGATTGTGCTACGCCAACCTCGAATAGTTTGCTTCGAAAATCAGAGCTCGTTTTTCTCGTTTTCAAACTAGATTTAAAGCCGATCGACAGATATGAAAGCAAGCACACAACTGTAAAGTGTAGAGATATTGATATAGATCTTCGAGAAACACATCTGCAATATTTAAAGGTGTATGAAAATGGAATCTACTTTCCCGGAGCTGGAAGAAAATAAAAGAGACGAAAGGAAGGAAGGCATCGCTCCGTAATTGTGTCTCTGCCACAAACCTGATCTAATAGTTGTAAACACTTTCCTGTGCAATTTACACAAACATTAACTGCAGGCTCTGCATTTTGCGGAAGCGTTGTGTTTGCATCTCGAAGTATGCATTCAATCAAAATCAATGGCGGCCTTTTTACCGCCGTGGGATGTTGATTTTTGATGTTCGCAGGTTCATCGAACGAGACGAACTCCGACACAGCAGCTGATATCTCAAAGATAAAATAATTAGGGACATATTGATAGAGAGGAAATAATCGACCTTGCAAGCCGATGATAACGTATAATAGCTAATAGATTTTAGCTTACATACATGTGCACATGCGTGTTGAAATATCTGTAGAGTTAACGTGTATATTTGTACCCATCGGTAGTACAAATGTTAGCACCTTTCTTATTGCGATTGTTACTACGATTGTCTTGTAGACCATCTCATTACGGTCGCCATATTATTGAGGCCTTGTGCCAGACTGAGCAACGCTTAGTAATTGGGAATATAAGCATCAAACATAGCATCATTATTGATACCGTTGTTACGAAAAAAAGCTTCTTAGCACAGGGAGGTTGATCCATACTGGGTGCTCGTCTACTGTGGCCAGTACAATGTATGTGATGAAAATAGTTAGTAGAGAGAGAAGAGAGAGAGAGAGAGAGAGAGAGAGAGAGAGAGAGAGAGAGAGAGAGAGAGAGAGAGAGAGAGAGAGACAGAGACAGAGACAGAGGAAGAAAGAGAAAGAGAAAGTGAGAGAAAGATTGATAGATAGATAGATAGGGAGGAGCACGCACACACGTATACACACGGATACCTACATTGAAAAAATAAATATATTTAGAGGGGATTATTTAAGGATACATATACGCACACGCACGTACATACGCTTGCACATATATGTATGTGTGTGTGTGTGTGCGTGTCTAATTTCATCCCTTATTTATTTATGTTGGTATCTATAAAAATATTCCTGTATTTGTCATAATAGTGCAATGCTCTCAGAGAGGTTATTACGAAAGTGTTGATGCCTGAAGTCTGTTATTGTGTCGATACAATATGTATACGTATATATATATATATATATATATATATATATATATATATATATATATATATATATATATATGTATGTATATATTTATATATATATGTATATACATATATATATATATATATATATATACACACATATATATATATATATATACATACATATATATATATATATATATATATATATATATATATATATACATATATATAAAGTTTGTAATAGTAATACAATACACACGCACACGCACATCTAAATATGCAGTTCCTGTTCACATATTTATTGTTCAGTTTTTATCTTGGCATGAACAGAAAGAAAGTCAGGTTTCTCTTGTCTGGTAAGTGCGATGTTATTCCTTTTGCACTCACAAAAAACCCCAAAAGGCAAAACGAAAAACAAACTTACAAATGAATATAGCGGTTCATTGATAGGTCCATAGCTGAATAACAAACAAAAAAAAGCAACATTTATTATACTTAACAAGTATTTGTACATAATCTTCTTCCTTGTCAATGCACTCAGTTCAGAGGTAAATTTTGGCGAAATACATAGAACATTATTCAGAGAAATTATCAGATAAAATACTTCAATCAAATTGAAAAGACAAGAGAAATAAATCTGTCATCATGAAAATATATTTTGAATGAGCCGTCATTGAATTCGGCCTGGCCGACAACAAACGCTTATTTCATTGGATCTGAAAAAGTAATAACTCTGATACGTATTAGGAATTTAACCTGCTGAAGGCCAAGCGTTGAAATGATTGAAATACAAACGTTTTCAGTTTGCAAGTGTCGTTTGGCACTTGATTTATGTTCAGGGGGTTTGGGTTGGTCTTGAAGAATTCTGTAAGTCTGTACTTGCGCACTCGCTCAAGGACCACTAGCGGGATATGGGGTTTTATGAAGGCGCATTGGTACGGTATAAGGTATTTGACATTTCTGCCATGATGCCGTAGTGATTTCGACGAAATACATGTTAAAACGAAGATTGTAGGCTTGCGAAAAAGGTCTTCAATCTTATTTAGTGTGAAGGATCGACCACAGAATAGCTAGATGTAAAATCCAAGTTAACACCGACGGAGAATTCAACAAAATAATAGCCTCAATATAAGTCACCCATATATTCAAACAAAAGAGTAAACAGACCATCGATAAAATCTCATAGAAAATCGCAGAAATCTCAAATCACCAACAACAAGAGGAGAAAAAAAATCAAAGCAACCGAACTAAATAAAACTATTCAAAGGAAACGAAGAGAAGATCAAAGAAGATACACGTCATCAAAGCAATTCTAGAAAAAAGGGTAGGGGTCTCAAAGTTATTAACAAAACTCTTATCGCATGAAGAAAACAAATAACTAGTGTGCTTGAAAATAATGGAAACCTAGCGACCGACTGGGACAGGATTTCCGAATGTGCCAAAGAATTCTATAAAAACCTATATCCCTGCAAATCAGGAATGCAGAAAAATGAATAAATTATACAAATAATGATCAAGTAATTTGGAGATTAAACAGACGTAGTTACTCCATGGGAAATGAAGTAAGCATCAAACAATCGAACAAAAGGAAGGCCCCTTGACCAGCTGAAATCACCATCGACCAACTCAAAAACGCTGATTAAGTAATTATCAGGAATGTAGCTACCCTATTCAACTGATACATCAAACAAATCGAAATCTGAGACGATTGGAACACTGCAATCATCATGCTTACTTATAAAAAAAAAGGAACCCGATTGACTTCTATAACTACAGACCAATAAGCTAACTGCATCAAGAAACTTTTTACCAAAGTGGTCACCGACTGAACCTCCAAAGTATAAGATGAAAAACAACCACAAGAACAAGCTATCTTCAGAAAAAGCTACTCAACCATTGATTCCCTCTATTCGGCAAATCAATTAGAAGAAAAAGCAGCATAATATATATACGATCCAATTCATGCCAAAATTTAGAAAATTGATGCAATCTCTGCCGTAATGAAAAATTTTACTAGAATCACAAAAAACCCCACAGAACACCTACTGAATAGAAAAATGAGACCATAATACAGTGCAGCCACTGCTCTAAATTTTTTTTATTCAACATGAAACAACACCAATAAATCATAAAGTAAAATAGACAAAGCTTTCCATCATAAAGTAAAATAGACAAAGCTTTCCATCACCATCTCTTACCTTCAAACATACCCAAACATATTATAAATTAAACATCAAGATTAATACTATCCACTAGAGCTACAAAAGGCACCAACAGAGGCAATAAAACCCAATGCTAAGATACTTAGGTCAAAATAGAAATTACTCCCAGACCACTACTAAGCATCCTTGCAGGAATGACCCTTATATGGAGTTCAAACCCCTTTGACAAAATGAATATCCCCACACCATCCACTACCACACTCAAAATATTCACACCGAATTCCCTATAAATAGACAAAAAAACAAAAAAAAACATAGACAATCATTCACCTAAATATGCCCAGAGAGGGCTGAAACATAAGCTAGTTTGTGTAGTGAATCCACAACCTGCTATTTATTTCCAGCTCTACTCTAAAACAACTCAACTCCTGGAGTAAAATGTTGTATTATCGAGCACTCTATGAAATAAATCCAATACATTTCGGAATTGGCTTTATATTATTGATATATTATTATATTATGCCATACTGCTAGCATGATTTGTACCACATATACTGCACATATATATATATATATATATATATATATATATATATAGAGAGAGAGAGAGAGAGAGAGAGAGAGAGAGAGAGATATGAAATCCTTATACTGTCCCACAATAACAAACTTAACCGTATACCCCTTATAATGACCTTCAACAACACACTCCCACCCTTAGCACACATCATCAATAAGAGATGGAACATTCTCACGATTAAAACAGATCTAAGAGAAACATTTACAGACCCATGTGTCATTGCTTACCGCAGACCCCAAAACATCAGAGGCATGATTAGTAGCAATAATATCATTAACAATAAAGTCGTACACAAAAATACACCTAGAACCATTGAATTCTGCACACCTTGCGACATAAGAAACAGTCTATGTTGTAACCACCTCAAGTACACTAACACATTCACAAGCACTACCACAAAAGAGAGTTACCACATATATCACAATACCAACTGCTTATATACCTTCTAGAGTGCAATAGATGTAAGTTACAGTACATAGGCAAGTCGGAGTGGCAATTTGATATTAGACTCAACAATTATAGACATAGGATTAAGTCACAAAACAATCGTAGCCCACTTCCCGTAGAACTACACTTTCGCACACCTGACCACAATTTTGTCACGGACGCTAGCTTTACCTTCATAGAAAAAATAGAAAAAACTACTCCAATTGACATAACTAAAGTTCTAGAGAAACACGAACATATGTGGATCAACAAACTTAAAACCCAATATCCTACCTTCATAGAAAAAATAGAAAAAACTACTCCAATTGACATAACTAAAGTTCTAGAGAAACACGAACATATGCGGATCAACAAACTTAAAACCCAATATCCTAATGGATTAAACACTAAAATGAACAACCCTCATCACACAGAACCCTAATACACAAAACTCCTACCAATAATATCCTCACACCCACATCTAAGACACATTCAATAATGGAAGCTTCAAAGTCACCCAGACCCATAGGAAAAATTTCACCCTAGCAAGTTATAACCCCTGTCCAAATCATAGCCAACACATTTTCAATAACTTATAAGGTTGATACCTATGTAGCTCCTTGTCCTCACCACACCTCCATTTAAACTATCCCTAACATACCAAAAAATCTGACTCCACACTACTCCCCAAGACCAATTACTACCGCTTAACCAAAGACCTGATACCTTACTGGACATTCTCCCACTCAGCAGAAGGCCTCCAGCAGCCTTGACAATACAATTTACCCACAATGCATAGCTCCTGATAGTGGACTCTGGTTCCACATAGGAAATTTTGGCTCACACTCACATAGCACACACCACTGATGATGGGAAGAATCACGAAACATGTCTGGACAATTTACATCTAAGGATTAATAAACCTTACCTCTAAACACCTCACTCCCGAGTCTCACTCTCGACAGTACACATTACACACACACACACACACACACACACACATATATATATATATATATATATATATATATATATATATATATATATATATATGTATAAACACTTGCCATCACATCTTTTTACTTCAAAATTGTCTTTGACTGATTGAAAATCCCCGTGATTAGTTGATTCTATCATTCAAAATAGATTCTGTACACGTTGGAGTATCTGCTGACACAGCAGTTCTTTCATCAGCTTACATAAAGACTGGGTCCCACTCAGATTCGAAAAAAGAGTAAGGTAAGGAGATACCAACTGACCAAAACTCTTCACAGCCTACCTCAAGATGATCTTCCGGAACCCATACTTGGAGAATCGTCCTTTCTGCTGATAACCTTTAGTACCTCGGAATGATGTTGGAAAGACTGAACGAATGAAGCAAGAAAGTTTGACTACACATGAACTTTAATGAAACAATTGTCATGTACAACTCATATCTTGATGATAGGGACACAACAATCAAAATTGGAATGCAAAACCAGAGAAAGTATACCACTACTTCTACCTAAGATAACAAATCTCCGAGAAATCCCCAGAAGAAAAAAAAAATCATGCGAAGAATCATTTCAGATTGACAAGCTTCCGACAGGGCAAAATCATGATTCAAGAACAAGAAAATCCCACCAGTGTTAAGAAGAAGGGTATATAAACTATCCATCCTCCCGATAGTCACCTATAGAGCTGAAACCTAACGAAAAAACTGTCGCTTCAACTGAGAATTATTGAACGTGCACAACAGAAAATCATGCTTGATATAACATGGGGTGATAACAAGACAGAGTAATGTATTAGAGGGAAAACAGGAGTCAAAATGTCATACAATAAGAAAATTCAAATGTCAATACGCGGGTCATGTTGTTGACAACTGCTGGACATCATTACTCATGATATGGATCCTCAGAGATCACGTGTGAAGCCAGTGCCTGCAAAATATAAGCGCTCGCGACAGAAAGATCTGACAAATCTTGGGGGATGTTAACGTCTGACAACGACTGCTTGAAGTTTGATGATGGTGATGATGATGATGGAATAATATCAACCAATCAACAAACCATAATTACCACCATCATAACAAAACCATAATCAAAAACCCAACTCTCGTAATCATAAGTACCACTATTTTAGAAATGAAAAATAAAGATTGAATGAAAAGTGTATTATTTTAATGTGTGTTTGTATCCACATATATATTTGTGTGTGCATGCGTGTGTGTGCATGCGTGTGCGTATGTGTACCTGAATATTTTCACAAAACAGCAACAGCAACAACGAAATTTGCATCTTACACAATATTTTAAGAGACAAGATTCAAGTCATTTTAGATAAAAATACTATCTAACTGTATATATATTTATCCCTTCTGTACACCTGATTGTTTAATTTGTCTTCTATGATTTTTAATTTGATTATTTGGAAAAAAAGAGCTTGCCTCATTTTCTAATTTGCTTCCTTACATTACAATTCATTCCGAAAAAATATCAACTCAATCATGTCAGCTAAAAAAAATCGTACTCTGACTGATGGGAGTTAGCAAATATTCTGGTTGAAGTTGGCATGCCTACTGAAGGAATCAGTTGGAAATCCAGTTTTTTGCTGAGCTCAAATGCCAAGAATTAATTTCGGTTGGAATACGCCTTGTCATCAGTCGTGGGGTTGTTCAAATGCAGCGGCGTGGCTGGAGATTTGACGCCCAATTTCCAGAATTTATTACTTTTTAGTGTATACTATTAATAGGAATATAGGTGATGTACTATTTATAAACGTTTTGGTTGCCCCCTCCATTTGGGGACCAGAATTGATTTTAAATCACCTCACTATCCTCCTAAGTCTATGACCAGATATCATCAATTTTGTATTATATTCAATAATATCTCTAATGTAAAATACGTGTTCTATCCACTTGTATATCATCTGAAGGTAGAAATAAGAGTTATTGCTACATCAGATCAGTTTGCTTGGCTTCACCAAGAGGCACACGAGAACATCTTTAATATCATATTGAAGGAAGGTTGAGATCATTTCAACGAGTTTTGATGGTTTATGCTTCCAAATCTATTCGATGCTTTCCCATGTGAGCGACCAACCTTCTTGCTATAGAGACAACGTACATTTGATGGATATAAATTTGGATGAAATCATAATTATATGAAAAGTGGTGTTTATCGAAAATCATATGAAATTTATGGTACAAATATGATGGTTAACAACGAGAAGGAACCCAGAATGGAAGTAAGAGGGAAATAAAGAGAGAAAATATCAAGAAAGAAAGGAAGAAAGACAGAAACAGTGGTATATGAACACAGGGGAAGATAATGTGCATAAAATGATGCAATTGTGGTCGGTTTTAATAATTATCGATCCCGATGGAATATCACTTGTACGACATATTTGATGTTTCTTTCGACATCTTGAAGGCCGATCATCTTACCACGGAATTTTCCATTTAGTCAAAAGTGGGGCACTGCCAAGTACGTCAACATTGATATTATGTATTTATTCGCTGATGCAAGCTCTGGGATTTTCAGAAAATTGTGCTGCATTTGTAATGCTGGCTGTAAAGTTAGAATTTCAAAACTTGGCCTTTGTTTAGATTTGAATAACAGATGATAGAACGTCCCAAATGCTCCAATAATCTAGGACAAATCTTCGAATCCATCCACAATCTGTGAACATAATTTACATAATATTGGAATATAGTGCAAATGTGGTTCGAAGATCTAAGAGTACATTGATAACACAGATCTACTAAGTTAAGGTAATTGAAATCATCGGATTTTTTCTTCTGATTTGTATGTATTTTTGGTGACTGACTTAAAAAAGTACTCCATCACGTACCAATTTTTCAAGAAACGTTTTTATGTAAGTCTCTGCATAATTTTGCACCTATAAATACATTGAACATTCAAGAATAATGTATCTAGTTATTCTTATTTTCGATGAATGATGAATTAAAAAATGAGATCCAATTTCTCTCTCGTGTAATATTTATTCCCAAAATACGTTTTGAATTTAACGACTAAAAATACCAAAAAATCCGCTAGAATGATTACAATCTTTTTCAATGTATACCCATGTAATGATCGATGACTAAGAATTCATCCCTTTTAAACCAACCTGACTTGACTCACTGAACTTAACCATCTTTGACCATTATTGATAGTGATTTTACTTCCTCTCAATTTAGTCAAGAGTTTAGCCATTTCTTAAGGGCCGTGATCATGGAGCATCCTATTCCAATAGCTCAATCGTCTGTAAAACTAGCATTTCTGATCATCACAGTGTTTGGATAATATAGATAACTAGTAACTCAATTTGATGCAAAGACAACAAAAACAGGAAAATCCAGCTGGGAAAAATTGTGTTGTGCCAAATTTCTCTGTGGAGAAAGTTTGTTTGTCTGGGAAATTAGAATTTAGTGCTTTATCAGTTCACCTGAGATCAAACAGACAAAATCTGCTACCAATGGGAATTATGTCCCCATTTTTATATCCTCTGGTCAATGTTATCAACCGGTTATTGGTATCTGAAAGACTTAGTTCAAAAGTGATCACAATAAGCAGAATTTGTTCATCAACATCTTTCATATGAATACTTGATGCAGCAGAGTCAAATTCAACTCTTCTGCGACTGGGGATGATATCAACAACCCTCGTATTGTATATAATGAAGGAAAAAATATTTAAAAATGTTTGCTGAAATTTCACCTGTTGGTAAGCCCTTTGCCTAGCCATCAGTTGGGTGGTAAGTTCAAATCACGGTAGGGGGATGTTCACCCTTATTTTGGGTGAAGATTGTTCTTCTTTGTCTCGTTCTTGTTACGGCAAAAAAAATAAAATCAACTCTTAGGATTTTTATAATACAACGAATGGTTGATCGTATCTAAAAAAAAAGTAGAAAACGTAACTAGTATAAACTGAGTAGTACATTACAAATGAAGGTCAACTCAGTTGAATACTTTTATTGTCTATGCTTATCTCAATTTTCTCGTCTTCCAAATTCTTCGGTCGCTTTAGAGATGGTTCTGAAGAGAATAAGAAATCAATGCCAAGAATTGTTCTTGACAGAGTTTAATGCACCTGGGGATAATTACAGAAAATCTCCGGACGGAGACTGACGCCAGAGATTATATAAACTTTTAAGTCAGTTCTTGTCTACTGTAATTTGACTTGTATATTTCATTCGCTTCATAAATCAATTCAACTGGAATGGCCAAAATCGAAGCCAGCATAACAATGAAAGTCGACGCCGTGACATATACACTAGTTTGAAGTGTATTACCAAAGCAATATTATAGGGATGATAACTAGAACTCAAAATCACTCAGAGAGCGCACAACTCTGTCAACGTCATTCAGTAATCAGAAACTGAATTCAGTTCATATATGGCCTCGATGCAGGGAAGATAAGAGTTGATCAATATTCCATATTTAAGACTATTGTCTCAATATATGAAAACTATTTCTTGATCAATGATGAATTCCTGGATCCACTGGAAAAATTATTCAATTCTCCTGCAGCCCATGACCCAACCTTTCGCAAAATGTCATTTAAATGTATCGACAACTTCAGGAAACATTGTGTGGACAAAAACGACGAGCAAATACATCTCTTTCAACATTGTTGGCAAACGAAATGACAACACTATCGAGGATGAATATAATTATTGAAATATCATCACAGAAATAGATTTTAATGTCTGTTATGTATTAAGCTTTTAAATATAAATATAAAAAGGGTGTTCTATGGAACAGGGATAAGTCTGATGGAATGAATTTCAATAAAATATTCTTAGAATTAGTATTCAAAAAGGTTCTTAATATCGGAGACGAAACCGACATACACACAGATGCAGGCTTTATTTACACACTCACCCATACACATATGTATGGTGTGTGTGTGTTTGTGTGTGATGGGAGTGACAGTCACCTGCCAATTGTCACTTCTATTAACGTTCTCTCAGATCACCTCACATCCACAATATATATATATATATATATATATATATATATATATATATATATATATATATATATATATATATATATATATATATATGTTTGTTTCTGTGTGTTAGCCTTTAATACAATCTATTAACCCTTCTTCTCGCTATGTGTCTAGCCCATATCATTTAATCACTCGGTGATACCTTTTTCTTTGATATATAATTTGATCCATGTTGATTTTTTCTCTATCTCTTAGTAGTATCCATAACATCGCACGTTCAATCGCTTTTCATTCGATTTTGCAACATTCGGTTAGTTTCCATGCATATATCAAAGTAGTAGATGGCACTGAAGGTTAACAGATTGGTAACTTATTGATAGCAAACAAAGTACCAGAAGACATGTGGGGAGCCTTTGTCCATCAGTTACCGTTATGGAGGCCGTCGCATGAATACATATATATAAATCGTGCGTACATTCTTCTCTTATTTCACTTGGAATAAATCCATTATATATCGTTATTGAACGATCAATGGATGAATGTCAGTATGGGAGGTTTAATGTCAACATCAGAACATGGGAGTCTTCAGGTATTTACAAAGCTTAACTTAAATAAAAGCAGAAGCACTCGAGATTCGTCGTTGTACATGTCATGCCGGCTTGTTGTACTTCTGGAATAACATATATCAGCTGTCAAAATAGAGTGGATATAAATATATATATATATTCAAGTGCGTACGACTGCTTAGATATTTGCAAACGCTCAAACACAGTCACGTACTGTGGTAACGATGCTCGTAGTTGTTCTTTAACTGTTGCAATATGAAATGAAATAACACACACACATACATCCACACACACATATATAGACAGAGAGAGAGAGAGAGAGAGAGAGGGGGCCGATAGAAAAATGGTAGTGACAAAACAATCAGCCTGGATGTAGCCATATACCGTATATATATATATATATATATATATATATATATATATATATATATATATATATATTCATATATATATATATATATATATATATATATATATATATATATATATATATATATATATATAAAATAAAACACACATAATCATGAAGACAGAAGTGAAAAGTGTGTTTGAGTGCAGCCAATTTTGCCATTCTTACTCAATGAAACTTGGGGAAGCTTTAAGAGAAAATGTTTTAAGAAATGCAACTTTTTGAGTGTTTTAGATGTCGGGTTCTATTCCCAATGTTGCAGTACAACCAAAGAGGTAACATAATTCCTCATTGAATATTGTCATACAAAATTCTTAAATGGGCTTTTAGTGACCCCACCCCAGATGTAGACAGTGTTCTGGAAGATCAGTATTCAACCAGTCCAGAGACCATGCTAAAACCACTGTGTACCATGGTGACCATAAAGTTGCCCATATTTGAGTCAGTTTGTTATGTTCCAAGTGGTCGGCAAGGTTTTTATTTGCACATCGCTCTGATGGAAACCAGGCTTCAATCTGCTTTCTTGAAATTGAGCTCAAGGGAGTTGATTGTTTTGAATTTCTGAATTGTGATACTGACTTTGAGTGTTTTTACGATGCTCAGGGACATTACCTATTGCTCATGAGATTAAATCTTTTTTTTCTCTTATTCTCATCGGTTGTATGAATCTATAAGCTGTCAAAAGAATATCTTTTGAATTTGACTGGAATCATCATCGTAATTATCACCATCCTTCTGTCGTAAGACATAGAACTTCACAACTTTTTCCAGATCTCTCTATCGCGGGCGACACTGAACCAGTATGCTATGGCAAAGATCCAAACTAATTTCCGCGCCATAGTTTACGTTCGCACTGACTTTGTTAAAGAGGGTCTCAAAAACTTATCCATGTACGATGTCAACACTACGATGATTAAACTATTCACTTTTTTAGTTGAAATTCAATTGATTTTATCATCTGCGGTTCTAGCAGTCTTTTAGCATCCGTCGTTGGACATAGAACTTCGTAAGGATCACCACATCTCTTCACTTTGAGCGTTGTGGAGATAATACTTTCTGAATTTGTTTAGTTCGTCATGACATCTTATATTTTGTCCCTTACGCTCAGCAGTGGTCTGACATTTTTGCCACATGACCAACCGGTTGACATTTGAGTTTTTTATTGGATTCTCTGAAATAAAATAGGCACAGATACTGATTACAAAGGGATGGGTAGACCTTTTAAAATCTCACAGGCCTTGACTGAACCAAACAAACTTGAAAAAATGTATTTATAACAGCAGACCTTCCAAGCTAGCTAAGTAATCCATTTCTTCATTTTTACAGATTAAAAAAGTCATGTCATAAATATGTAATTGGTTACATACCCAACTCTTAGTACGAGTGCATACAGCACCAGTCATGATTATTGGCACGTTTGAGTTATTTGCATGAAGTGTACATTATCTTCATGTTTAAAATGGAATCCACCAAATTTATATTATAAGAATAGTTTAATTGGATGTATAAAGTAATTTCACGCAAAATTTGAATTTTTTGAACTTACATGTACTACTTCAGAGAAGGGATAGGAAATATGACCTGGGAAGTAAATTTGGCTACTTTTTTTCTTTTGCTTAGTAGCACAATGATTGCCTCCAAATATTTCTTGTAGCCATCTATAGGCTTTGCTATTGTCACCTGTTAGTTCTTTCACTCTTCCTTTGTAATTTGTTCAAACTCTTGAACGTTAGTAAGATTCCTGCGGTGTATGGTACGTGTTGAAACTATGACTTGAGATTTTCGCTCACATCAATACCTTTCTGTGGGATCAAGATTTGAACTGATTGCTGGGCAGTTGAAAATGGGTTCTTTTTCTTTTTTCGATCACCCTTGTATGCTTTTGATAGCGTCATTTAAATTATTATTGTACTCGAGCATCCGAAATCTTCAGACTGAAGCCAGTATTCTTACAATGTGTAACCCATTTTGCTCTTAAATCTATTGGTAAATATATACGTATCTATCGATGGTACATATCAAAATTAATTCATTCCAATATTCACCAATACGTTTTTGTATACAAGCATATATATAGAATGATGAAGAATTTACTTTTCAGTCTTGGAGAAAAATCGGGAACACAAACCATAACAGTGATTAATGTGTTTTGTTGCAACCATTTGTTGTAATTTGATCAGACCCAATCAAAGTCCGGTTTGTTTCTCTAAACGACTGTCGGTATTCTTATCTTGTTTCTTTACAATGATGGATTTCTGACTTCACCTTAAGGATGAAAATAGGTTTGGGGAGCTAGCTCTACGACGAGGCTTCATTTTGGAATTTAGGTTATGGTATTGTCTCCATTAGTAGACGTTGAATATATACCTTGGAATTGAGAAGTAGGTGTATGCCATATCCCTGTGTACTCTCCCATTTCCATTCCCGAATCACCTCTCAATGGCTTCGAGAAAGAACTGTATGGAAAATTTGTTATTGGATTATATATATATATATATATATATATATATATATATATATATATATATATATATATATTGACTCATGTCTTTCCATCTATATTCAGTATGTATGCTTGTTTGTACTATATCTCCAATAGATTTCAATGAATTCCTATTAGGTGAGTTAGATGAAATCCTGACAAAAGATTTATTATGTGGGATGAATCCTGACATTCACTGATGTTTCTCAATAATTCAAAGAAATACGAAAAATCAACATGCAAATAACTCTCTTTCATTGTAGTTCTTTAGGGATTGTTTAATTCAGTTTTTAGTTACAACCAATGGACATCGAGACTCAAACGTGGATCTCCCGAAGACATATACAAAACTGTGGCCAGCAAATTATAGGATGGCGTGAGGAACTCGTCATGTTCAGATTTGAAACCTGCACCTCCCATGAGAGAGTTCCTTGGTTAGGTCTATGTCCTTCTACGGACTTTGAAAGGTTGCTGTATGCGCTCTTTTACCTTAATTTCAATGTTTCAGTGGTCTCTTGGGTTTTTGAATTTATCTCAAGCTATTTTGATGTGTGATGATCAAACATTGAATTGCAAGAGTGTCTATGACGCAATTCCTATTGTTATAATAGGAGGATAAATCTACCAATGACGTCATCCCATTAGGTCGCAAACAAACAAACAAACAAACGAATAATCTGGATGATTATCGTGAAAAAAAACTCATTATAAAGTTATATTTGATTCCTTGTTGTATACTTCTCTTATCCAATTTTGGCTCTTTAGATTTGAGCTTTCCATTGATAACTTCTGCGATGATTTTTTAGGGAGTGTTAAGTTCTCTTCACCAGTTTAGTATACGGATAGAAGTTTTTGAAAAATACATCCCTCAAAGGTAGGAGTTAATCTACTCAAATAATAGACAATGTGACAATGTTATATTTTCGCTTATTTGTCCATAATACAAGACTCTTCCACTTGTGAAGTGGAGGGTGGGTAAAATAATCAAAATCCATTGTTTCACTCTTACCAGTAAAAAAAAAAACAGCAAAAAAACGAAAAAAAAAACAAAAAAAAAACAAACCCCCCAAAAATTCCTAACACATGCATTATTTTTTGCACTGAGATTAGTGCATAGATTATATGAAAAACAAAAGGATTAGGACACATGCTGTAAAGCAAGTAGTAACAAACTAAACCTGTTGGCCGATATTCTTTGGATTCGACCCCGATCAAATGCCCGACTATTAAGTCTGATTCAAAAGATTCTGTTGAAGAAAAATATAACGATGGAAATAATCTATGGACGTATTGTAGAAATGATCAACAAGTCAATCATCCTGGGCGTTGTTCGTGGGTTTGAATCATCAATGAATCTCCCATTATCGATGATCTGATATAAAACTATACTTAATAATCATGTAAAAAAAAAGGAAGCACTCAGCATAGCATTTGATGATTCCAAGGAAGCCGTTGAAATCCTCAAGGTTATTGAAGATATAATTCAACGAGGCTTAGAACAAGTATATTTCAGAGTTTATCAATAGTCCCTCCATCAAGCTTCGTAAACTATTCCAGACTATACACGACACTGCCTGTGGAGCTCACTGATATATCCTACAAATGTCGAACAGTCGTCGAGGAATCGCTATGTACGCACACACACAGATATTTTTTTTCAATCGTGCTGAAATGATTTGGCTCGAAACAGAGTCGTGATCTTTTGCCAATTTGAAGGTACTGAAGGCTAAAGAACATCTGCAACGTCTCTTGATCTGGAAAGCTCAATCAGGTTTTCGTGTTGACGCTCTTCAACTCAAAAAACAGCTGGTGTCATCGAAAATCGGTAGTTTGCCACACGGAATCACTATAGCAAAATAAGGAGAAGTGGGAAAAAAGCAAAAAAGTATATGAAGTGATAAGCAAGGCTTTTTTGTGTTGGATAAGATAAGCGTGTCTCACACATGATGTTGAAAAGCTGTTCCAATGAAATAAATTAACGTAGTGTGGTGACTTTATCATGATTGATGTTTCGCATGAAGAGAGATTGATATATATATATAGAGAGAGAGAGAAGGGGAGAGAAAGAAGGAGAGAGAAAGAAACAAATCGAGTAAAAACATCTAAATAAAACTCTATCGTAGTATATATGAAAAAATATTTGATTTTTTTTCTCAACGATTCTCTACTAGACACTGTGTTAACTCAGAAACCAAAGTAACTGATCAGCTAAAAAAACAAATCGCACTGTACTTTATGACTGATTGAGCATCTGTGTTCCTCTTAGATTAAGCGTAAACACTTTTTTTTTCACCTTGTAAGATTGGAGAAAAAACATCCAAGAAGGTTTCATTTAATTTTCCACTTGTACTGAGTTGTTGCAGGGTGTGGGGGTCCGGTGGAGAAGGCAGTCGCGTTATCTCGATCATCAGTTTTATACTTCACCGTATATTTCGAGAAACAATCTCCTACTTTATCTTTTCCCAGCTTCCCAACATGCTATATAGCGGTATCCATCGTCTAAATTGATTGCCAGCAAAAGTTTGGATGCCCAGACTGCCCTTTTCGTCACCCATAGCTCTAGAAAGAGTTAATGGATTCATGCTATACCCACGGCCATTAGTCTCAGTCGGAGTTTGAACTCATAGATGCTGCTAAATTTTAGGCCCTCCTTACCGAGAAAGATGTTTTCTTTTATAAAACAATCTTGCCGTCACTTAACGTCTGACTTGGAGTTTGGACGGCATAATGGAACCACGGACTGCTGGCAAAAAAATGATTTATGAAATTCCGTAGTGGAGAAACACTTTCCAATCAAATTCTATGAGTAACTGATTACTAAAATCGACGATGTCCAATGAGGGGAATGGAAAATAGCGCTCCTTAGAATCCCCTTAATATTCTCATATTAAAAATAACAGAAAAACAAAACAATACAATACAAACAAACAAACTATTGTTATTTACTGTTTGCATTCCAAAAATATCCGTTTGTCGCCCCCTGGGAATATATATCCCCCCAACCACCTCTTGGAAAGTGGAAGTAGACACCCACGATGTCAACTTATATGTTCTATAACCATTCATATAGTTTGCCTATTGTGGTTGGTGCAGGAGACTTTTTTTTGAATGGAAATACTGTTGAGTTTGATGTTTTGTACAGAGGTTAACCTTGAACAATGTTATCAGATTTGAAAAAAAAGTTCTAGACAATTGACGCTCAAGGTAAGTTGAAAGATTTTTCAGAGACACAATTCGTTTTTCTTTTTTTCTCTCTCTCTCTCTCAAACACACACACACACACACACACATATATATATGTGATATGAACTTAGATGAGACACGCATACAAGCACACACATATTTGTTGTAAAAGAAATAGGACGTGATGTTGGTGTGCTCGCTAGGGCTAAAGTATTGCTATGATATCATAATCAGTTACATTTTCTAATGATATCACTTATGATGTGGTTGATGCCAGAATATTGACGGTTGTAAGACATGTGAGTTAAAATGAATATTTTGAAGGGTAAAAAAGAGTATTGAATGAATTGAAAATGAAATGGAATGAAAAGTGTGAAAGTGAGATAGTGATAGGGAGGGAGGACAGAAATAAAGGGGGGTGTAATATTTATCTATCAGAACATAGTTGGGCACAGAGACCGTTAGGAATGAGGTTGTATTCTCCATGTACAAATATGTCGTCGTCGTCGTCGTCATCATCATCATCATCATCATCATCATCATCATCATCATCATCATCATCATCATCATCATCATCCATTTGGTGTCTGTCATTGGACATAGATCTCCACAATGATTTACCAGACGACCCTATCATGGGCGTAGCCGAATCAGTGATATCTGAAATTGTGTAGTTCGCGATCTACGTTGTGGGCTGTGATGTTCATTACATTGTTCTCTTGCAACATGACCATCCCAATTCAAAATCTTCAGTAGAACCTGCTAAGGACACCTTAGAGCCCACGAGTGGAGATATGATATCCTTAGAATGTATAGACCGCAAAAGGTGGAAAATTCGATGTACGTATGCTTGCTTATATCTATGTTGGTTTCTTTTTGTGCATTTGTCTCTTTCAGCATTCTTTCCCAGGTGGAAAACTATTCAATCAATTCATGACCTCATATCTTCGTCCATTTCTAGACCTCTCCTTCTGCCACTATCTGTTTGATGATCTACCCAACTCCGATTCAATTTTCTTATCCTGCTCTTCAAGGAATGTGCAATTTATCATAATGAGACATAATGGCTTCTGACCCTGATGTTGGTGATAATATTTCTAAACCCAGATAAAACGTTCAAACAATTATCTCAAGGACCGGATGTTGTCTTATCGATTAGGGAACGAGTCTACTTGTCTTGTTTTTTTCTTTCACTTTTAGCTTCTCGTTATCCGATTGCATACACTACACTAATATAACGATGTTTTTTCTTCAACATTAATATCAAAATCAACGAGAACCCAACGTGGTAGAAGTTGGTGTTTCATATACTTGCCCTTAATATATTTCACTTGAATCGGAATAATTGTTTTTTGATTCTTAATTTCTCCATATTTTTTCAATAAAGGTGTGAAAATAACAAAAGTGAATATATTTGTTTAGATGATGTTATATACCGTTTTTGACTATCTACAGAAGGCTGTAATTGATGAAAATGTCGGCTTGCACAGGGAGAAAGGAAATAAGAGAAGAAAGGATGATAAATGCACTTCCTTTTTTCTCTCTTTTTTCGGGTATATGAAATGTGTTTGTTTGGAGTTCCCACTGATTCAAGACAATGAAAAAAAGCACCTTGTTGTGATGATTCGAGACTGATAGATCACAATGAAAATTTCATAGACTTTGGAATTGATGAAAACAGTAAAAATGATAAGGAAAACACAAACAGAAACTGGCATTCAAGCACAAGAGAAAAGTTTTTTAGGAGGGTGAAGATAACAATAACATTAAGAACAACAAACATAATAATAATAATGATAATAATAATAATAATAATAATAATAATAATAATAATAATAATAATGACGATGAAAATGATAAAAATAATATTTTTATTATCATTAATAGTAATAATGTTTGAGTGTTTGGAGGAAGGCTCATTCTTCAGCGACGATTACAAGGCAACTGGCGTGATAATAATAATAATAATAATAATAATAATAATAATAATAATAATAATAATAATAATAATAATAATAATAATATAGATATGGCTACAAAAAGGAAACTTGAAGAGAGAGACAGAATCGGTCACCATCGCAGCCCAAAACAAATCATATCAAAACAAAAATCAATAGAACACAGACAAATAGCTAATGCAATTTGTGTTTGGAAACCATATAACTTGTAAAATTAGTCAAGTGGCTCAAAAAAAGTATAATCATATACAGGATAGAGTAGCAACGGTGATGCACTGGAAACTGAATAAACGAATGAGATTTAACCATGTGGAAAAGTGGTAGTTGTACAAACCGGAAACAGCCCTGAAAAAATGGAAACCACGAATTATTTTGGGACTTTGACATCCAAACTGACCACTCCTTCCAAGTGAGAATACTGAATAAAGTTATAGTAGAAGACAACCTGTCAAATTATAGACATGGCCACGCAGACCACATAGTAAACAGGAAAGAGAGTGAAAAGCTGAAAAATAACAGGACCTGGCAAGAGAACTGAAGGAGTGTGGAGCATGAAAGTCAGGATCGTACCAGTAATAATAGGTGCACTCTGAACCATACCAAAAACATTGAAGGCAAGATTAGAGGAACTAGGAGTAAAGAGAAGGACTGCTCAGGACTACACAAATACTGTGGAAAGTGCTTGAAATATCAGATCTGCGACCCCAGCTGTTTGCAGTGGCCAAACAGTGAAGAAAAAACATACTAAAAAACTTACCACAAATGGTGGATGAAGTACAAACCATAGAACTGCTGTAATATGTGTTGGAGTGATCAGAGGAGGGGAGGGCTGAAGACCCGAGGAGACTCAGTGTCACTCAGCCTTCAGCAATAAACACCAGGCAACTGGTGTGAAACTATTATCCACAGTACTGCTGTGGACCATGGGATTGTGGAGAGAAGGGCTGGAGACATGAGAAAACTTGCTGTCACTCAGTCTCCAGCGGTAACACTTAAGCAACCGATGTGAAAATAATAACAACAACAACAACAACAACAACAATAATAATAATAATAATAATAATAATAATAATTGTTATTATTATTATTATTATTATCATTATTATTATTACGAGAAATGATTAATATCGCCTTGTTCGTTGATATATTAAACAAAAATAAAAACAAAAATGTTAGAAGTTTTCAAATTATGATCCGTCAAAGCTAAAGATTTTCGATGTATTGTCAGTTAAAATTCTATTGGAAAACAACTTTCAAAACGTTAATGTGCGGTCTGCGAAGAAAAACTAAATAGTGTTTAAATGTCACTTGTTCAAATAACGTAGTGCCTTTTTTTGAAAAAGATGAAATGTATGTTCTGTCAAAGAAAACGAAACTAGAAAGTAACACATTGTCACGAAAAACGTGTCATATCTTTTGAATCTTTGGTAAACTAAAACCTATGAGTTAATGGTGAATACGAACTAATTCACTTAAATTATTATTCTAATCATCCTGTTCGTCAGTTTTGGGCCTCAACATCCATTTACTCTCGCGGTAAGCAAGTGCATCAGGGTGCCCATTCACTTTGGAAATCATTATCGAAACCTGTCCTGTCTTTACTGGAGTACTTGCTCAGCTCTATCGCTGGTTCATGTTTCCTACCGCTGCTATGCTTGTTGAATACCTGATCGAAACAGCAGATGTAAACCCCCCAAATAACTGGTCACAAATAAAATTTTTAAATTTTTGCTTGAAAAGAAGCATTTGATTAACAGAAAGATGTTTCAATACCATTAGGCTACTTTTCCTTTATAATTTTGTTTATTCCCATGAACAATATCTTCAGTCTTTAAGGCGAATTACATCATATAGAAGGAATACCTATGGGAACTCCGATGGCAATCAATTTTGCTAATCTATTCATGCCTAAATTTGAAAAAGAACTATTAGAAGCCTCCTAAAAAGACATTGGCATTGACTAAATATATTGATGATATTTCATATACCTGGAGAGGAGATAAAAAGGTTTAAACACATTCCTCTCATATTGTAATTCTCTCGCCAGAAGGAGAAACTGCAGATTTCTCCAATGTATTTTCCAAAGGAGATATAATCTTTTTAGACACATGTGTAAAAATCCATAACCATTCCCTTATAACTGCAAACCCATTTCTACTCATACATTCCTACACAAACCTCCTGATTATTCAGATCATATTTATCAGATTGAATCCACTTTCGCAATTCATTAGTAATACAAGGATTTGCAGTCTTGTTGAAGACTGTCGAAAGCATGTTCGCAAAATTATAAGATTTCAATGGGGGAGAACAGATGGAATCGAATACAACTGCACTTGCCAACAGGAAAGCACTAGAGCCAGATAATTGTAAAAGAAGTGAAGAAGAGAAGTAAAATGTTGCAATGAGGTGGATTGATTACAAAAAAGGATACGACATGATCCCACATAGCTGGATACGTGAATGAATCGGAATATTAAAGATTAGTGGATACGTGGATAGATTCATAGGCAGCTCTATGAAAAACTAGAAAGTAGATATGGCAGCTGCAGGAGGAAACTTAGCAGAGATATGAATAAAAAGAGGAGATATTCGGGGGAGTCTCTGTCCCACGAATATTCGTACCAGCCGTAATAAAAATGAACAGAATCTTGAAAAAAACAAAGGATACTAGTCCTCTAAAACAAAAGGAAAGGTCAACTACCAAATGTATATTGATGAGATGAAAAAATTGAAAGAAAATTGTGTAGAGATTGAAATGTAATTCAATATAGTGAGAGAATACAACGATGGCATTGGAATAGAATTTTGAATAAAAAAATGTGATGCTTGTAATGCGCTGGGAAAGGGCTAAGAAGGTGGAAAGGATCGACTTATCAGACAACATGCTGTAAAGATATTACGAAAGGCGCTTGATCCAGTGCCACAAACAACAAAAAAGGTATGAAACAAGAAAAGAGCGAAAACAAAACAATAAAAAAGAAAGAAACAAGGAAGGGAAATGGGAACAGAACAATCTCCATGCAGAATCAAGAAGATGGATCGAAAGTATCGCTGACCAACGATCATGGACCAAAAAGAAACCATGAAAGAGCAACAGAATCACCCATCAGAGCAACTCAGAACATATGCATCAGGACAATATTGACAGAGAAAAGAAAAAACGGCAAATTCCGCCCTTGTTGAGAAAAGGATGAGACTGTTATCAATATAACCAGTGAATGTAGTAAACTAGTCTGGGGGGGAGTGCAAAAAGAAGTACGACAGGTTCCAACGGCCATACATTGGGAACTATGCAAACGGCTAGAATTCAACCATGTAGACAACCAGAGACTGTTTTGAAAAGTAAAAAGCTACAAATTGCTCAGAATCTTTGACATTCAAATGGACCATCCCATCCAAGCAAGGAGACCAGATTTTGGTAATTGTAAATAAAGAAAAGAGACCTCGTCGATTCATCGACTTGGTTGTGCTTGCAGAACATTGAGTCAACATACTGAGTGAACAGCTTGGAAAGTACCAGGATTTGGCCATGGAGCCGAATAAAGGAGTGAAAAGTGGTGCCCGTAATGGTAGGCGCACTGAGAGGCATTTTAGTCAAGTTTGGAGTGTATGTAGACATGAGGAGGGGTTGAGTCCATGCAAATCACATCATAACTGGGGTCTTCATGAAATATAGAACTTACGGTCTCTAGTTGTTAGCAATAGCTTTGAAACTTGGATGAAAAAAAAAAAAGAACCTGTACTCAGAGCAGGGGAAGATCGATACGGTACAAACAACGCTGCTGTTATACGTGTGGACGTTGAGGGGAGGGCTCTAAACCCGAGGAAGCGTACTGTTCAAGAATGATCAAGAATTACCTTGGTTGAGAAGGAGCAAACAGCTGCACTGCAGTAAACTGAAAGGATACTGAGGCGCTGAGAGGCTGAAGACTTGAGGAGCCCTGCTATTACTTGATCTCCACTTGTATGCAAGTGCACATCATTATTTCAGATAATCATTAAGTTGTCTACCCGATTAATATCTCTACCAAATTCTTCTAAATCACCTATCAAATCATGAGGAACATCCCAATGTAGTTGACAAGAAACGCCATTGAACTGAGGCTTTCACAATAACTACAAATAGAAACGAATTGAAATCAGTTATTATATGATTACATTGAAGAGGAAGTAACTGTGTTTCGATTTCCCATATTTTGAACATTGTTTACCCGATCTGAAAATATGGAAATATATTTCCCAATTGAAAACATATTCCTACATCCACTCCAAATTTAATCAATTTTTCGTTAACCCTTTGCTTACTTTTCTATGAAATATGTTTAAAAATACTTTATAGTAGATATTTTGTGGATAAACATGTGTACCCCCATCCATATATATGGATGACACAATAGCAACAATATATATATATATATATATATATATATATATATATATATATATATATATATATATATATATATATATATATATATATATATTCCCATCTAAAAGATCCTTGATCCATTTCAAAATTTATACAATTCTCCCTCAGCCAGCCACACAGCCTCACTGAGATTAAATGATAAAATTTGGATATACTGTGTGTACGGACAGATAAACACGAATGCATGTGCATATATCTTCCAATAAAAAAAATCCCCTTAAAAATGGTTGGCAAAGATTCAAAATTTGGTTATATCCATATATTATCAGTATATCAGAGAAAAGATAGGAATCCGAGATATCAAAGAAAATGTCCGAAAACTAAAATGGCAATTGGCTAGAAATGTTGCAAGAATGTCAGACAACTGTTGGACATCACGACTCACAATGTAAATCTTCAGGGATCATATGCGAAACTGTGGCCAACAGAAAGTAGGATGGCATGACTAGCTAGATGGATTCAGGAAGTACTGGTTTTGCAATGTCAATGATAAAGAATCCTTGCAAATCTTGGGGAAAGTTTACGTCCAACTGTGAACACTAACTGGAACAAGAAGAAGAAGAAGAAGAAGAAGAAGAAGAAGAAGAAGAAGAAGAAGAAGAAGAAGAAGATGATGATGATGATGATATATCTCATTTCACGCATTCATTATTCAGTTATGTGAAAGAAAAAAGGTTTCTGTTGTTTTTTTAACGGTTAGTATCATTTGATTTTTCATTATCTCTGTGTTACCATAATAATCTCATTTACACGTATTTGTTGAGATAATTTAGCGTTTAGGAATTCGTTCTGATTGCAATAAGATTAATTACATTTCCCAGTGAATATCTCGATCTGATCCGGTGTTATAAACTTGCGTATGAAAAATATTAATGAAAAATTGAAATTTTCAATCCAGCAATATCTACAAATATACATCTTCGTCGAGTTAGATGCTTCATTTTTTTCACAAATAATCAAGCTGAAATTAATGTAATACCGCACCGAATAACTGTTGCTTTCAACACTATAACCGTCTGTATATAACTGAAATGTCTTAGGTGTAATTTTCAACACTTATCAATCGACAGATGTGTGTAAAATACGTTATCATTCGGGATAAAAAAATTATGGAAAGGTATATCATATCTATGTATTTGATATAATATCACGACAAAATGGATAACTCGAAGGGAAAAATATATATCCATGGACAGATTTTAGTCTGATTAGAGAATGTACTTATCGATGTTCGTGCCAATGTTCAAAAGGAAGTAGAAGATATTTTAGATGCAGATTTTCAAAGTAAACAGACCATTTCAACAGACCATAATCAACACAGCACAATCTTCTTATCATATTACCCGCCATTTGACCTTTCGTCGTACTAAACTCAGCTAAAATTTATAAATGTCATACTTCTCGTGCATATGTATTGCTACCGGGCTTACTCTTCGAAATTATACTCATGAATATGATATGTATCACGGAGTCCCTCTGCTTTCATTAGGCAGACGTATTGTCGTTTGTCGTCAACATGGCTAGGGATACGAAAATCGGAGATAGAAGGAGCAAGAAACACTGCAGTGTGTGTTTGCATGTATAATCTAAAAGTAAAACAAATTGTGACATTGAAAAGCAATACATACAACGGATATTTATTTCAAAAATTTAAATAGCATCATGCAAGAGGAAGAATTTTATTCTTTTTTTTTCAAGTTTTTAAACAAAGGAACATCAACTTATCTGCTTGTTGAACGCATCGTTTCATCTAACGTCCAAAAATGTTTCTCTGCTACGTCAAGTTTCATGTCACCGTTGAAGGATTGCCTACTATCGTATTGCTCATTGATAGGTCTAAATTTTGATGGCTCATCACTACAGCGGCTCAGAGCAAGATATCACATCCCAAATTCAGCCCTTTTTTTTCTTTAGTAGTATTCGTATTGCAACGACAGAATTTAGCTCATTCATCACTTGGTTTTCCACATCATTGGCAGCTTGTAATCGATGTTTACTTTTTAATGAATGATAGAAAAACTAATAATGAATAATATTAATTCAGTGGGGTATACATACAACTCGTCTGCTGACAGGGAACAAGAATCAATATAAAGAATGCATATTAAACATTGATAAATAATATTTGCCTCGTTTCACGCATCATCCCGTAATAAATCATGACTGATGATATGTGTTTGAGAAAAATGTAATGAACAGCGTAGTACCCGTCAAAACAGCTGAATTATCCATGCTTTGATGGAATGTGAAAAGGGCCATTAGTAAAAATGTATCTATTGTAACGATTCTTTGGGGGCGATATTCGTTGTAATTAGTTATCATATGGATTGGTAATCTGTACTTTCAAGTTCGTTTGAATCTTCATGTGACCAACATGCACTTGGTCGTGCTTGGACAGTCAGCCAGAGTAGAAAACCAAAATCATGGAAATATCATCTACAATGTATGTATGCATTGTGTAATTCAATATATATATATATATATATATATAGTATACGGGCATGGAATTATATCAGGTTGCTGAGCACCACTGTCTTGCATAGTTTTAGGTCACCCGGGCAAGGTGTAGCACCTGATAATCTCCCCAAGATATTTCAGGTGGTGACCTCCCTGTGAGTGATAGTGTAACTTTCTCTGAGGTATGTATCTGAAAGAAGGGTGACTCTGCCACTAAACCGACGAGGATCGGCCATTCAGTCCTTGAGAAGACAGTCTTCTAAGGAAATAATACTGAAATAAATGTCTGTAACCTCTGGTCCTTTCCCTTCATGCTCATTGCTGGCTTAATGTTTGCAGACATCCAGAGAGCGGCACTCGTGAGACACAAGCATATTTTTCACTGATAAAATTCACTCTGTCGGTACCGTTTGCTATCTTTAGATAGCTGTATTACCTCTGTTGAGTATCTCACTGATATTTGAATCAGCATGTCCTTAAAGTCATGCAGCAATCGGCAAATGACGATTTGTGCAGTCCTAACAAGTTCAGTGTCTATAGTAACATCGATGTCTTTCTTTCTTGGCAGCAGCAGAGTTGGGCAGAACCCCTTTTTGACTGAGGAGCCCTTTTTTAGGTGAGCACTGCTTACTAGGATATGTTGGGAGAGGTGTCTCAACCATTGCCTGTAATAAAACTTATACAGGTTAGTTTGACACGACTAACAGACGTCTTTAAAGGGCAGGAACGTACTAAAAAGGAAATAGAGCGTATGAATATATACTGTTTGAATGTTAAAACCTAATTAGTTGAGGTAGATAGTAGAAAACCTGTGAGAAAAATTTGCTCAGGTGTTGAAATCAATATCACTGATCTGTCAGAGACTCATTTTAGACGGTGAAGGCAACCAGAGATAGGTAGGAGGTGGATACACATTTCGTGGATTGGTAAGTCTGAAAATGGGAAGAGAAATAGTGGAGTTGTGTTGGCCTCTTTGCAGGGTATTGTGGGACAATCAGAGGAGTTACCAAGTATGTGGCAGCATAATGGGTTTTAAGTACCATTGGGTCAAGACCGTCATGCTACTGTTATCTCTGTCTATGCCTTTACACTCAACAGCTTTGCTAGGATGGCTGCATCTTTCCATGAGGCACTGGGAGATGTTATTTCGAATATCTCAGAGGATGATGCAATTCTTTTTGATGGCCTAAATGCATTGTATGGGATTGATTGCGACACATAGGCTTCTCTAAGCCATTATGGGCTGGGTAACATGAATTTCAATGATCTCCGAAAATACTACAATCCTATCCAGGGTAGGAGCTGGTCATTACAAACATTTTCCCATTGAGAGACCATAAGCAAAGCAACTTGGATACACTCAAGATCTAAGTATTTTCATATTTTGTAATGGCAAATTGTCGTGATATGCAGAATGTGTGTGATGTCTAAGCATTTTGAGCAGCAGAATACTCTACTGACCATCGAATGGTTTGATCGAAGTTAGAATTTGTTATCAAGTATACGGAACGTCTAGGGGACAGTAAGTGTCCCCAACGCATTGATGTATCCAAGCCTAAAATTAGAAATATTAATAATGAATAAGACCTATGCAGCTGCTGCTACTACATTGAGTTACAAGAAGCGAACACACCAATACTGGTTCGATTATAATGACGTCAAGGCAAGAACCTTGCTAAGGGAAAAGAATATCAATTAACTCTATATCAAATCATCCAATTTTTTGTGCTTTCCCCAGGTCAAGGCTATTAAAATGTTCCAATATACAGGTCATGTTTATTGGATAAAGAATTGTTACTGTTAATTTTTGGAAAATCTACTGTTTTTTCTAAATCTTTTAATTACTAACATGAAACAAATGATTGCAATAAAAAAATGGTTTTGATCACCAAAAAGGAGGGAAGAATTGGACATGATCTGACCAACATTTGGTCCTGTTGCTGTGCTTCTCTTAGAGTTTATGATCTTTTAAATATTCAAATGTCATGCTCTTAGAGGTTAAAAGCTCTTGGTGTGACCCAGAAAGGAATCATGGGAGATTCACAAAGAAGATTTTTAAGCACACCACCCTATGCATTAAAATCATTTATTCACAGAGAAGCTCAGTAACAGCACCAAACCATTGTCAGATCATTCTCAGATGCATAAAGATACATTATTGAAATATAAAAGAGTTTGTCAACAGTCCACATGCACACATGAAAACATGAGAAACAGGCACTCTTAAATTAACCACGTTCCAAACAATCATTCTGAAACTCCTATGATAGTGATAGAAATAGTTAATACATAGATAAACTGAATATGAGTGCTTTAACTTACACATTATTTGAGTGAGAGATTCTCAAATTGGGCTTCGTTCTTTTATCGTGAGGCATTTTTTTAGAAAGAGATACTGACTTAATGCTTTGCATTTGTATCGGGGCACCGCCGTTGTTTTGTTTTTTTTCAGTGGGATCTGAGATTGTGATCTAGGTAGCACTAAATGATTTGATATGGAATAACTCCTGTTTGCTCTAGAGAGATATTCCTGTTAAAAGAACTGCACTGAAGGTGCAGTTTGCTGCAGTGATCTACAACCTGGAACGTACGCTCTGATAAATGAAAAAAGAAAATGGTTAATAGAAACAGCTGTAGCAATCCGGACAGAAGTAGAAAGGAAGAATACTACATTTGTTTATGTTACAAAAACATAAATGACAAGGAAGGATCAAGGGCCATCGAGATTAAAATGGTATTATCAAGCGATGGACTGAATATTTCACTGACAGTTTTACAAATCCATCATCTGTGAATGAGGACATCATTAGCACCCTTCATCAACCTGAAATCACCTAAGAGATGAACATTACTCCAACTCTTGCAGAAGTACGATGAGTGATTAGTCAGATGAGAAGTTGAAAGGCCAATGTCATTTATGGAACCCCCTCGGAAGATCCTCTGTATAATGGTGAGAAGGTTGAAAGCACCGTCAATTACCTCATTATTGATGTTTGTCAGGGATCGCCCGTCCGTCAGGAGTGGGAAGATAATGTCATTATATAAGAATGAGAATGAAAACAAGGAGAAAAATGCAGCACTGATCAGTGTTGCTCCCATCCATTTGGAAGGAGTTCTCATTAACATACGTCTATTAGTTTTCTCAAAAAGCAATGTGGTAAGAGGGACAACGGACATGATATCTACTGCTTGGCAAATACAAAAAAAGAGTTTATTGAGCAACATGTCAGGTGTCAATCGATTTGACAAAGGCCCCTGACACATTCAAAAGGAATCACTCTGAAAAATCTCAAGAAAGGTTTGGCATCTTGGCCAGGTATGATAATATTCCTGGAAGATTTCATAATTGCTTGAACGTAGTGGTTAACTTTAACTTGAACGAATTGAAGAAAGGGGATATTTTTGCGCTAACTGTGTGTGGAGGTCAGGGGTAACGTAACTCGACGTACTCGAACGATTTTGCGGGGCTTACCCCTGAAAACTTGGTCATATATTTCTCAATAGTTGACTCAAGTGGACAAATTATACATATGTACATTAATTTAAAATTATAAAACACTATTACCTCTTCTGCCCCCAAATCAATTATCGTAATCGCTGCTAAATTTTTGTTACAATTGTACAACTGTGCATTTTGTCTCTCTATTATCCACCTACCAAAGTAAAATCACCTGACTGGGTTCGAGGAGATTGACACGCAGCTGATTGAAATTGTCAATAGAAAATGAAGGCAATGTTCTTTCTAAATGATATTTAAATCATGTAAATACTCATACACACTCATTCTCTCTTTGAATTTCTCATTCTCCTACCCTATCTCCTTGCATTTAAACTTATTGCGAAGAATAATAATTGTCACTACCTGAGGAGACTTATTGTCATTCAGCCTTTAGCGATGAACACTGGGCAACCGGAGTGAAATGATAATTGTAGTAGTAGTAGTTGTAGTTAGGTAAATTTACAAGCACTATATTTTTGTAATGAAGTTTGTAGGAATTTTATAAGAAAAGATACTACCTATCATCAATCTATTGAGAAACAAAAAGGAGATAAATTTGATAAAAAAACATTTAGCTCACAACACCGGGGTGAAGGTTAGCCGTATACAAACAAAATAGATGATTCACAGAAATGACTTTCCCAAGTCGAGGATTTGTGATCGATAACAGATACGCAAGATTCGCTACAAGGTCAGTCATTTACTATAACCTCATATATGAGGAGTAAATGTTCAAATGTTTAGTCATTCGCTCCATTGGTGTGAACAGTGCGTATGATACGTACATACATAACCAACGAAGACAAGTTGAAAATCGAACAAACTCATGTCGACAACCTTGGTGGCAAGTTTTGTTGACGATTTGTAGTAATTGATTTGAAGTCGAGAGAGCCAAATATTGCTCACAAGAACTAATGAAAATCTTCACTACTATGATAGAAATTTTTGATTACAGTTATTCATTCTGTTATAAAAGACTGATGGAACACATTAAATGCAACTTTTGCCAATTTTTTTCAATGAAAAAAAAAAAGAGACAGTCTTCAACATCAGGACATGTCTCAGTTAATTTTTGCCTCAAATGGAGACAGAACTTTTTGTCCAAAAAATCAATAAACAGTTAGTTTTCTAAATGAAAAAAAGAGAATGTAAAATAAACCAATTTACTTATTCAAACGTGAAAAAATGTCACTGTTGCAATAAAATTATACGCCGGAACAGAAATTTGAAAAGAATTTCACAAGTATCAACAATATTATATCAAGTGGCCAATTTTCGTCAGTTTGAACTTCAGAACTCAACTGTCTATAGCCTGCAACAATGTTTTGCTCGGCGTTGTTTGCTACTTCTACCGTCACACACATACAGGAAATATGATAAACTCACATAAATACTTTAATAAACAGATTTCATTATCATTCTTCTTGTGTCATACTTATTATCAATGAATGCCATGTAATTTTTACATCTTTTGTGAATCAAATATCGTGCATATTATTGATAACTCCTTTACTTTCAAAAATATTGAACAACTTTCCAAAAGTTCTGCAATTTCTGTTTATCCCCAAATTGCCGGATACCGGAAGTCCTTCAGGTGAGGCGAATATTTGTAACAGCCTGACATTACCAGCTGGAAATAGCCTGAAAACAACTGTTTACCGCGTCGGAATTGAGCAAAATTAAGATTCTATATCATTTCCATATAGTTTTGAAGTATGAAACTCACAGTCTATTTATAAAGAATGCTGATACATTCTCTCACACAGTCATAACCCGGTAGCTTTTGAATTGCCCTCACACCAAACAAAATATTATAAGAAAAAGAAACGAATTCAAGTTGGTCAGAATCCGTTTGGGCATCTCCGTTTGGTACGACGTTCGTGCGTGCCATACGAATTCAAGAATGTGGGCGATCTGAAGGTGTACTATTTAGTGTTCGTCAAACCATGTATATTGTAGATGTAAAATATCTTTGCTCCCTAGATAATTTCTATATGTTCATATTCCAAGATTCTAATATTTACCTCCACTTAGAGTATATTTTTTGACACCGTCTGTATCACTTTTAACACTGCCATAAGAGATGTTACATCATTTTTGTTCTGCAACATGCACGCATCTTCCTTTTATTATATCTCCTGCACACAATTGAATGCATTTCTGTCTTGGTTTCGTCTTTAATGTAATGGGCGTGGGGCATAATTGGACTATGAAATTGGTAACTAATCTGAATCAATAGAGGGTTGAATATTTCTTCCCCCCAACGGTATCATAGAATATAGTGTTTCGTTTGTCATATTGATCTATGAATTATTAATAAATGCAAAACCTGTTATAACTTGCAGCAATTTTAAAAAGAGTGGTTATATGTCTCAATGTGTCCCTTCTATCGGAGTAGCTTTAGACAGCAGCTGGTGCCCCTTGAGACACAATGCATGCCATATGGGAAGACTATCTATTAAGCAGAGTTTCTATTTTTGGGATGGTTGGCATTGAAAACTTCCCTTCCATCTTTCGGCCAGGCTAGAGACAGCTGATCGCATAATCCCTGGATCCATCTTTGCTCTCCAACGCATTTCCATTGTAGAATATTTCCTTTTTTTCAATTTTCAGTGAGACGTAATCAGAGTTATGTCTAAGAAAATGATGTGTAAGATTGAAGGTCTTGGATTCCTTCTCAGGTTCTTTGTCAATATTGTCAAGAGCAAGTTCATTCTCACAGTTAGGATCTGACAATGATTCATAATAAGGGAGTCGTCTTTCTTTATGGAGGTCCCTCTTACCTTGAACTCCTTTTTTTCTCGGATTCCGTCGTGTCTTTAATTTTTTTGACAACAGAATTTCTCTTGAAAAAGTCTCAATGGTGATGATGCTTTGCCTCCCTTTCCATGATCCCAGTTGCCCTCAACACTGTTTTTCTCTCATTGGGGATTTTGGAAATCCCCTGAATGCTTGTCAAGAACAAACTGTAGCTGATGTACGTGGCTCTTGGTATTGATTTGAATGTTCAGCTGTTCCTTCAACGATAGGGGTGGTCCCCCTTTTGGTTGATGGGGGAACGTCGATTTGTGATGAGAGATCTACGAAAATTTGTCATAGAAAACAAATTTTCATCAATAGGATGAATTCTGTTTTTTTTTTAACGCCAAAAGAAACTCATTTGTTTTTTCATGGACATTATCAAATAAGATAAGCAATCCTATACATTGTGATGGGCTCTCCAGGATTATTTCCAGTCAAATCAAATATTTTTCGAGAAATTCATCAACGAATTGCTGACCATACGTTATAATATGTATCAATGTCATCATAGTACAGAGTATCATATACATCCTACTTACATGTATATAACCGACCTGATTCAAAAGCACGCTTTCAAATCATGGCTCAATATCAGGATTCCAACTCCGACAAATCGTGAATATGCAACTTACTCAGCCACCACACGCACTCCAGCATTATATTATGTAAGCATATATTTACATTTGTGCGGAGTGCGTAAATTTTCCTGACCATGCATGTAAGTAGTTTTCAGCTATATGAGGCCTATATGCAACAGGGTGGATAATCTTGGTTTTGATATGTTCAAACTCAGAGTAAAAAAATAGGCAAAGCATGTGATTTTATTAACAGTCAAAAGAAAAAACGTATAGACTCACGTCTTATTATTGTTCTTGCCGATTATATCTCCCGGACACCAAGTTTAATCGTGAAATGTTCAGAAGAAAAAAGAAAAAAATAATAATCAGGAAGTGTTAGTATAGGAAGAAAAATTGGAAAATAAATTAAAAATAAAGTATAATCAACCAATAAAGAATTTTTCTTAAACTGCTGAAACAAAAAGAGAATAAAGAAAGAAGCAAGTGAGAAGCTGCAATTGTTTCCTAGTTGTCTCTAAGAGGTTAGCCAATCTGTTGATCCGTAAAGACTGCGTGCACTTAACCCGGATAAGTGCGAAATTTGGGCAATTTAGATGAAGGAGGATATGTAACATGTTTAATGTTTTGGAAACACGATTGGATAGATACAAAGTTTCTGTTCTTTTTGCAAAATACATAACTAAGTCCATACATATATATATACGTAAATATTTAAATTGCATTATATCATACAAAAAAATCTTATTCGATAGGATCACGTTGAGTGTACCATTTGGCCTAGTCAATGTAAATAGAATAAACAATCTAGGAACTCACAGCCGTCTCACGTTGTCTAGGCCAAATCATCATATGAAATGGAGTTTCAGTATAATATAAGGCAATTCATAATCACATATATATTTATAGCTGTATCCAATAGTTCCAAGAATTTGTACATTAAAAATGTTATATGTTCTAACATCTAATTTCCACCATGTCTTTCAAAGTAATACCGTTAGGCATTTATACTGCTATGTCACAGATGAATAATGGCAAACATAGTAGTAAAATTTTGTACGTGTGCACAGCTAAACGTCCCAAAACTTGTGGGTAGTACCTCTCATGCTAGCTATGTACTTAAACTACCTTGCTCTGACAGATGATTTCATGTAGAATAAGAAGATAGGTTTGCACTGAAGTGTAATTCAATAAACACTGGTTTTCACTTGGGATCGAACACGAACCAGCAGCATCACTTTGACCAGGCTTCATGTTGATATTAACGATCTCCGATTTTCTCTTTCCTATACCATTCTCAAATCACACTTACAGAAGTGATTAAATATTGGGTAAGATCAAGGAATTTGTTTTCCATCGAGAGATTTCTAACCATTTTTTCCATACACCCGTGAATTCGCTTATGTTGTATATAATCATTGCTGCCAGTAAACATTTCATAGGTACTTTATTTGTAGTCAATTTTTTTTTCGTCGATGCCCTTATGTTTGTGCCGAAAGTTTAACACATTATCATCAATCTTTAATATCAGCCATTCAACATCCGTTGTTGGACATTGACCTTCTCCAAGATTCGCCAGATCTCTCGATCATGGGAATCATAACACCTATAACTCTGAACCTTTCTAAATCGATTATTTATTTTTCTGCTGTAAACAATTTTGCATGGGGATCCATTTTATGAGTTTCAATGTAGAATGGTTATCTGGTATTCTTTCCAAAAGGCCTTCTAATTGCCACCTAATTTTTTCTAATGGATTCTATTATATATATCTCCTGTAACATACTGTGATATCTTGTGTTATTTCTCATTCTGTCTCTCGCAAATGGTACTCTCTGAGTTGCATGGTTCTGAGTGTGACAGCCTATCTTGTAATTAGGTTCGAAAAAAGGAAAAAATAGCATATAATTTCATTTTCTCATTATAAAACATTTCTTACATCAGACAATGTAACTTTTTGATGATTAAAATAAAACAAAAATTAAACAGGTCTGATTAGTTGTTCGATAGACACTTCACATAATAAACGTGAATGCTGCTGAACATAAAGTAAGGGACCAATATAATATTGCAAATTGAATCCCTTGCAAAAAACCTACATAGAAAAAGGTAAATTTGGTGGCTAAGGGTTGGGGTTAAAAGATTTTCAGCTTGCTAAGTCCATTAATGGAGCTTACACATGCAACACATACATACGCAGGTAGACCAACTGATGTTGAAATCGACACTGAAAGTGTTGGTGACAGTTTTGATCTCAAGTAAAATCAATATATGTGTGCATCTCTCTCCCCATGTATATATATATATATATATATATATATATATATATATATATATATATATATATATATATATATATATATATTATGGCTTCATCTTCTTTCAATGACAAGGGGGCTTCAATGTGACAAGCTTTAAGACACAAGAATAGACAATTCTTCTAATCTTAGCCTTTAGCTACGTTGGAATGGGGTTATCTCTGCAAATGAATGTTCATACGTTGATTTGTGTACCCTGAGGAGAGGAAAGTTTGAAATAAACATATCCACAAAGAGCATTGACTTTGAATACCTCAAGCAATCTATTTGAATATGAATTCCTGGTTTTAATCAGACGAATTTTTGACAAACTCCTATTCAAGTTGAGGGCAATAGCAACAACAACAACCTTCACCTAATTAAAGGGAGTAAAATCTACAATGTTTGTCTGTCCAGTCACGTTGGGGCAAACCGATAAATACAATTAAGATTTCCTTACTGTGATTTGAAATCAGAAGCAAGTGATCGGTAGGCAGCTCTCTTACCGACTTAGTAAAGTCGTATATATCTACACCAAGTTCATGTTATACGCAAATATATCATACCATCATACATGTGTGTGTGTGTGGTTATAAGATACAAATTTCAGTAATCATCTTCAGTAGGAACAGAATTGGGACAGGAAGTTTGACTTTGAAGCTAGTAAGTTCGTAATTCAACATTCACATGATTCTGGATACATGTTTTAAGTATTGATCAAAATTCGTCAATGTCTGAACAAGCATGGAGTACACGGTAAGAATCGTATTATCAAACATTTTTTTAGATTTTGTTTGCAGATATTTTTGGATTGTCCAAACAATGGAAACGAAAAATCCAAACCTTGAACCATAAAGCTTGGGCAACCCTTACCCCCAACCTTAGGAGGAACTAACAAGATAAACTTAACATTTCAATTTCAAACTGATTAGGAAATATGTTTACCGTACGTAATAACAAAAAAGCATCTATTGATAATTCTTTTCTTATTTTAGAGTTTTAACTACATTAGCCTCTCGAGCAACTGGAAGCCAATTATAAGATATAGAAGACTAGCTGATCGGGAGAAAAGTTGAAAAGTTTTGATTCTCAAAGAGTATCATTGTTACGATTCGATCCTGATCAAACAATGCAAATTACTCGTCTAGTCAGCAAAAAACAGAGCTGTTTTTTTTTGTAAGAAATCTGTATGCACGTAGGTTTTTGACTATCAAAACACGTCTTAGTTTTTTAGCCACTGTAAAGTCTAGATTTACCATCCTGCCTCACTCACACACACGCACGCGCACACACACACACACACACACACACACATATATATATATATATATATATATATATATATATATATATATATATATATATATATATGTATATATATATATATGTATGTGTGTGTCTGTGTGTTTGTATGTGCTTATGTATGCATGTATATAATAATGGAATAAACGTAATAGTTTCGATTTTCCAGTAATGGTTGCTATTGAATCTGACAAAGTTAAGCTATTTTGCTAATTGATCTGATTTAACTAATTGAGTGACTTGAAAAATTGTCTCTGTCTAATGAATAACGTTAATTATCGAAATGCCATTATTTTACACGTACAAACATACATTCACGTCTTCATGCACACACACACACACACATACACACACACACACACACACACACACACACACACACATATATATATATATATATATATATATATATATATATATACGTGTGTGCGTGTATCCGTCTAGTTATAGCATAAAATAATTCTGTAATTATTTCATTTCGATTCTCCGGTGATGATTGATTTTCAGGTTGGCGAAGTTAAGTCATTTTCCTAATTAATCTGAGTTAAATAATTATGTAGCTTAAAATGTTTCTCTGTCTAATGAATAACGTTAATTGCCGAAATGTATTAACACGTGTGCATTATGAAGTAATGTCGGCTACTCTGCCACTCTAATTATCATAAATTGGTTGGTTAGTTCAATTAGTTCATTTTAGTTATAAGTTTCTAAAGTTCTCCTTTGAGTTCCAAGTTTTATGCCGTGAATGGGAATAGATCTTCTATTTCCTATGGCTTTGAAATCTTCTTGAGATTTATTTGCTGTAACTGTGAACGGTCAAAAATAACTGTTATCAAAGGTGTTAAAACTTCATCTCTTAAGCAAGTTTGGATTGCTTGCTATGTATGTATTCGTCATACGTATGGATTAATGGAGTTAAAGGCTGAAAATTGAAGAAAAAAATATTCCTCGTTATGTTTGGAAGTTTTTTGAATATCCCCCAAATAATTATAGAGGTCAGTTTACTATGTAAACGTATGCTAAAATGATCTTTAAGTTTATGTTCAGCACTGTTTCAAATTTGGAATCGTTTATGGATCACTGCCCAACAAATGGCGAGAGAAGTAATCGATCCGTTGATGACCTCTTTCAAAATGTTGTAAATGATCATCCACAACGTGACAGAATCCATCGGTCAAATTCAATCTCTCTTTATGTCTTCATAGTATCACCTTCTTTTCGATATTTACTCCTGCTCAGTGCAACACGGTGCTACGACAATTAATCAACAGTCAATTCGTCAGTGGTGAGTTTTTGATTGACAAATCAGTAGACAGGACAATATGTCCGTTGTCAGCTGTTGTTTCCATCTGTTGGTTTGTACAATTAGCATTTGACAAATAGTCCTATAACGACATATCATATTTCAGTTTGGTCCCAAAACGCTTTCTTCTTCAAGTATCTTACATCTCAAGATATCCATCTTCGAGCTCTCCATTCCAGAGAAAGGGAGAACAATGTTATAGACAAGAAAATTATGTATTCTATATTGTATATATATCAGGTTATTCTTTTTGTCCTATCGACGAATTGACCTTACAACAAATTACCGGTGACTTAATGAATGATGACCAATCCTTTGGTGATGAATTGACCAGATACCATCTGACGCTAAACCAAAGGCGGAGTGTGGAACTGAAAAGCCTGTCTAACGAGAAATTGAAGATTCAAGATCATCGTTTTCAGCTAAAACACTTGCCCTTGACAAGAAATGAAATACGTAGGTATTTCAGCCCTAAAGTTTACTCTTTTTACAAAATCCGTTTTAATTAGGTACATGGCAACAGTGGAATTTGGCATCTTGTGAACTATAAAATCACTACATGGTAATTAAGAGGTACAAGGTTAGCTTGCTAACCATTGTACCATTGAAAAAAAAACAAAAATACAAACTTTGCCCGGTCTGGCAGAAGACCCTTGCGGTACCCTACGTATGTTGCTAGAGATTTGAGACCATGGGGCTGATTCCTTTTGGTTGACACTCTGATATGTATGGATATCTTTTTAAAACTGACACTTGGAAAAATGAAGTAGTTGGACAATTCATTACAAAGATCCTAGAGGCCTTTTCAATTGACGACCCTTATTTCAGCTACACCTCTCGTACCTGATGTTTCTAAGCATTGAAGTCAATCTAAACTGTATCAACGACGTTTATATTTCAGAATCAGATGAATACAGGTACTTTCATTGAGATTTGACCGTGAGCGTATATGTTTGAATTCTTGGGTGCTGTTGTTTGATTAATGCTCAGTTTTGATATTTTCATATTATTTTGATTGAATAGAATGATTGTCGTCCATTTATATACGAAGCAATTTTCAGGCTTACTACAAAATTTGCTGATCAGAAAAAAAAAGATAGCCGCTGGTAGACATTTTTTATGGCACGTTGACACCCATTTTAAAAATGTAACTAGAATTTAAAAAATCAATACAAAGATTTGTTCTTGCTTTTGCTTGAAAGAATGAAATCCATTTTTGTTTTGCTTGATAATTTTCGACGTAGAATCGATCTCTCAAAGTCAGTATTTGAAATCGTTACTTTCTTAATTTCTGAGGAGAAGTGTGCAGAAATCTGCAACTTTTTTTGTTGATTGAACAGCAACAAATAACTTTTTTGCGTAGAGGTGGGGATAGTCTTTGATCCAACTGTCAACAATCTGTCAACGAAATTCGTCGAAAAAGTAGCTTGTGTGATGGTGGGTGACATGAATGGAAGGCAGTATTTGTAACAATTTCGAACGTTCTGAGACATCTGTTTTTATTTATCAAAATTAGCATGGTTCTCTCTTTTTTTGATTTCAGTGTTCTCTCTTTTTTATCGAATTGTAATGTTCCGTGTAAAATCTTCAGCAGATCAAAACACGATAAAAACAAATCCAGTAATTATTTTAAAAGTATGATTCCTCGCCGCGTTTTCACAAATTCTCAGCAGTAGCGTTCAAGAGGAAGAATAAAATAAGAATTAAAAAAATATTTAATAACTCAGAATCAAATGTTGAATATTTTTCTTTCCACGGATAATGACCATAAATTCAAACTTAATAAAATACAAATGTTACCAATAAGTATTACACTTCCACTTTTTCTCGCATTTTTTAACAGAACAACTTAATGACTTTCACATATGTAAGAATTATGCGTAGCATCTGGTCAGCGAAATTATCAAATGATATAAGGGAGTGTATAATCTCAAGTTTTTTTCAGAATTTTGGAATAAAAATATATTTAAAAAAGTATTTGCTCTTAATTAGATGAGCATTGAGAATTTTGTTGAACTCTAATGAGCAGTTGATTTTTTTTGTCAAACTTTGGAAATTTTCTTATGCAAATTAGTGCAAAATAAACGCAGACTGTCTCAGCTATAGATCGAACTCGATGTGCCGACTCCATTTTCTATCTTACTGACAATTAGGCCACAGGCAACCGCGTCAAGTTTAACATAACACATTTTGACGTTGATGAGAGAAAATCCCTATGATAACTAACTTGGAAAATTCGTAGATCTTCACTTGTAAACAAGACAACTGAGCCATGTCCCTCCCCCGAATATTTTTTTCTGTGTAGGTTGGATCGTCACTCCTTCCAGAAATAAGGTAACCACATTGGATTTAAAGAATCAGTTTTCAGGGATAAATCTGCCACAGGGCGGGTCACTTCAGTAATTGTAGATGAAGAGATTCTTTTGCTATAGAATCTAAAAAAAGAGGGCATTCCTCTCTCTCCCTGGGCGATGTATAGATATATGTAAGGACCTTTTCGAAGGATACTACGTGGCGTTTTTGTCCTTTGATCACATATCGCAGTATTTGTTGGCAAATGCTTTCTTTTTTGTTAGGATTTTGAACCCATTTCCAGTTAAACACGAACGACATATATGTTTGGATTCCTTAGCCCCATAGCATTTTCTATGAAAATCTGTACTTATCTTTTGGTTCAAATGCTGGGGTACACGGGAAACGACATCGGTGGACCGAGTTCAAATTATGGCCTAGACTGTTCCACGTTCTCTTTGCACTAATGTCTTTGACAAAAGTGTGGATCTGCTCCTCCCCCCTCAGCTATGGGTAAATAGCAGGGGAGTTGCTGTCTTTTACCCTTGCAAATACAATCTATTCCGAGTATCGAATAGCAACTCGACTACGTAAAAAAAATAACAGAGACTGCAATGCGGTCCTAACCTCCTCCAGAAGTGAACTAAAATAATAATAACAACTTCTGGCGACTCACTGAAACCATCACTGGACCAACGTCTTTGAGGGATGATCAATCGAATAATTAGGATAAATGGGTGAGGAATGATTAGGTTTCATATCTTACCTCGTGTTTGATCACTGGAAAGTCCGAATTTTCAACAACAAAAACGTGGATGCTGCATCACACAAACTAAGGGACCAATTTAGCATAAACTTACTGTGCAAACTGAACCTCGCATCAAAAACGTTGGAGATGTTTTTCAAAAGAAAAACTTTTTTTTTTTTCAAAAATATGATAAGTAGTAAATTTTTAGACCTCTATTCACACTCGAACTGAAGAAATCTATGTTAACCGATTTGGTTGACAGGTTTCTGATAATACGTATCTTCTTCTGTGTGCTACCTCAATCATGAACATTCAAAGATTCAACAATGTTACTCCATAGATACTACCTACCATAAACACTAGTATTTGCCGACTAAAGAAATCGATTCATTTTCACCTGTTCATATTCCTTTCAAAATTCACATCTTTTCGGGGTAGAAGAAATTTTCAACGGTTGATAGATTGAATGTTTTGAGCCAGAAAAGAAAAGAAATCTTTTTCTTTGCTTTTCACTGAGGAGTCTGACATCAAGTCTTTTTTACTTTGATAGCATTGTATGTAAATCTCAAAATAATATTTTTCATATGATAGGAATAATTGAAATTTGTAACAAGCACATTTTGCTGAAAGCCTATAAACGTAAAAATATTATTCAATTATTTGTGATAACTTAGTGAAAGCTTTGTACATTCATATAAGTTATAGATGTTTTTAATGATATCCACGCATATATCTTGGGAAGTTTTGCTATATATAAGGTGAAGATAAACTCAATAATGTATTACAGGTATCCCCATCTTTCAAAATTTAGCGTCAAGTAATTTTTCGTTTTACATAAAAAGACCAAAAGTAGAATTAGCATTTGTTTTGCAGCAAGTAATTATAGAGGCAGCGCATAACCTATCCCTTTCCCTTCCAGAACTTGGTTTCCTGTGCTACACTCCTTAGACAATCCAGTGTACGATAACATCATCAATTTTCTTTTGGTTTAGTAACACTAGAAAATGTTCCCTTATGAATTAATAGCAAATGCTTACGAAATAATAGCAAATGCTTCTTCACTTTACACTGTTTCAGCTTGCAAAATATTTTTATTGGAACGTTTTACTTTAAGATGGCAGGGGAAAGCTGTATAATCATTTGGTCTGTTGAAACGTTTGAAGCTCAGCGTCACTGAAATGGAAATCATAAGGCGAGTTAAAGATGTTTTTGTCCCTACATACACGGTGCCCAAACATCCTTGCCCTTGAGTCATCATGTGTTCACCGGCTATGGTAGCTCCATCAAAGGATCCCTTGGATACCCTTTGCCCCTCCAAGCTGGAGTGCGATGCCCTGACTGTACCCTGCAAAGGCCCCGTCTGAACCCATTTTTTTCAAATTTAATTTCTAAAAGTAGTAATTTCAGAATTTCACAAAACTTGCTTGGCATCGCCTTTAAGTTTCCTTGTTACTTTTACAAAAGTACGGTCAGAAAAGGACAAACGCAGTCTACAAGCAATTTCTCTGGCAGTACGGATACTTCCATATTTCAAAGCATGAATGTTTGTGTGAGTGGGGGACAGAATAAGTTCTATCAAGTTATACTCAATGCTATCATTCATCAGTATTTTTCATTCTTTTAAATTAACAAAATCCATCATTCCTTTTACTAATAATGAAAGCCATTTTTGTATTTTCAAGTCTTATAACATCTCTCAAGGCATAAAAATTTGAATAAGTCTTACAAATTTGATACTTGAATAAATCTGAGTTTAAGGATTTCTATATATGTACATACCAACAATAAACATCATCATTAGTCTTTTGATATCTCTCGTTGGATATAAACCTTCCCTAGGATCTGCCACATTTCTCAATCCCGTGCGTCACGGAGCCAGTATTTTTCTAAATTTGTCTAGTTCATCTCTCGATTTTGCATTCTGTCGGACTCACTTTCTGATGTGATCTCTCGGGATCTATGTTGTGAGTTGTGATATCTATTGGTTGTCTGCCAATTTTGCAACATTACCTGCCCATTGCTAGTTGAGTTCTTTAATGGACCCTTTGATGTCTTGGACCCCTGTTTTTTTCCTGATATACTGTGCTGTCTTGTGATCTCTCCATGTTAGGTTGAGCATGATTCTCCCATGTGCACGTTGCATTCCTTTCAGTTTGCAGGTTTGTCTCTTGGTTAGGTTTCATATTTCAGCTCCATAGGTGACTATCGGGAGAATGCATTGGTTGTATAATTTTCGTTTTAAGATTATTGGGGTCGTCATGTTTTTGAACGTTAAGCTCGCTCTGCCGAAGGCTTGTAATCTTAAGGTGATTCTCTGTTTGATTTCTTCTTTAGTTGACATTGAGTTAGGTGAAATTGTCGAGTAATTTTTTGGTAAATATAAATTGGCCACAAAGATTTTACGGAATACAATCTATCAACAAAAAAATAGTTTATCTACCATTATAAATAGGTCACCTTTCTAAGATCGGAAATATTCCAAATCCGAAAATTGTCTTTTCCCAAAGAGTTGCAATTTTGCACCTTTAATTAATTTTATGAAATATGGCTTTGCGTATTGGAACTTACAAACAAAGGCCATTTTTCTTGCAGACAAGGGCTACATCAGCTGTGGCAACAGATTCTCTTACAAAGTGGTATAGTTTGGTTAGCAAATCAATGGACACATGAATAATTTTTTGCTCTCCCCATTGGTTGACTTTTCAAGCAAAAAAGCCTTGGGGTTGGAGTTGTGAGCAATTTTGATGGTAACAGTCAGTTTCATGAAGTATGTTAAAAAAGAGTGAATAGGGAATGTGTGATTTGAAAAGTTGCTTATTCCATGTTTCCTACTAATAAAGTTGTCTTCCATACCATCTGGACATGAATGTATTCTACCTTAATACATAGGGCCTGGCTTCTACGTTCAATTCAATCGTTATTTATTGGAGCAAAAAGGTTCAAGACATTCTCCCACCCTGCCTAGGATGATGGTCTCCTTACGATAACATAGCAACTTTAAAGCCAAAGTTGGAATCCATCAAAATAAAATAGTTGGCAAGATGAATGACCACGCTCATAGGGCAATTATCCAGGGACATTCAAAAGTTATTCATCGGGACTGGGGCAATTATCTAAGGGTCATTTGTTCTATTGGAACAATTGTTCCGGGAAATAGTTGTTTTGGTACCGGGAAAAAATGAATATTTCTCATCATCAACATAGAATTACCGCTTTGAAAGAAACGAACTTTTCCATAACGGTCGTTGGAGCGGGTTGTCAGTCAGGGTAGTACCCGTCGTGAAATAAAGCTATTTTTCGTCCGCCTCTGTTCTAGTGGTTGCTTGAGCAAGGAAATTTACTCGGTAGAACTTTTTCTCGTATTTTCTGCCTCTGTTGTCCACAGGGGGTCGTTGATCCTGATTTTCAAGGAGTCCTTCAGTGACACCCCGAATTTTCCACTGGCCAAGAATGAGTCCTCCGAATGCGAGGGTCTTTTGTGGTTGACAGTCCTGCATCCTTATCATGTGGATCATTCTGCATACAGAATTGCCTGGGAATGAGTACACTAATCAATGTTGAAAAAGTTTTTTTTTTCTAAACTAAATATAGCAGGATTTTAATATTTCTAGTTGACTATAAAACAATCAAAACGTGTAATATAAGTTATATTTATCATATCAACTGCAGCATTTAAACTTAGCTGCATAAAATATGAACAGGTTACTGTCTGATAATTGATACACTCTGATAAAAAAAGTTCATTACATATTGATATATTGATTGAGAGCCTTTATTTTCAATTACTGTCTGTAGCCATGGTGACATTGACTACATTAGACTTTACACAATCGGCCACTGGATTGTTTCCCACTTTGTCAGTATGTATTACTTCAAAATTGTTTTGTTTGAAATCTGTCGTTCTTTCACTTTTTGCTCCAGTACATTCCACAGGTGTCACGCCAATGCTGAGCCAATTGAACACAACTACTTTTTGCTCCTCCAAGAACTTTGTTGTTCCTCTTTGGGGTTTGCTTTGGATTAAGGTCATGCTGAAACACACATCTCTCAAGTGTTTGAGTGAATGCAGCATGTTTTCTTTAAATGTATTGATGAAAACTTCAGCATTCATGATCCCGTCGATTGGATGTACATTACCAGTGGGAATAGTCCTCATGCAGCGCCAGGCCAAGACGTTTCCATCAACAGACTTATTCGCTGATGAAAACTAAGTCCCCTGTGAGCTTTGCCATGGCGACACAAAACCTATTGAATACAATGACATCCAAATTAGTTGATTTTTGTTTCATCTTACTCACGCACTCCGTCTCAAAAAACTGAATTTGTATTTTGATTTTCTTGCGCAAACTCTACCGTGATTAGAGGAAACAAAGTAAATACAGCAATGAATATTCAATATATCAATGGAATTAAGAATTCTAATAATGAATACTTTGTAATTGTGTAAAAATTCGTGGGGTGATGGGGACTCTTTCATCAAATATCTTATTTTTCTTTTTAATATTTGATTTTATTTTTGAATAGTATTTTCTGGTGAAGATACGTTTTGCATTAGTCAACGTGAAGTCCTCTCAAATACTTGGTCAGAGATAAGCTGCCAAAAAGACGATTGGAACATCCTAAATAAATTTATTGACAAGATAAAATGTGGTCACTTGGAACCCCTACGGATAGATAGCCAGTCAAAGCCACTTAATTAAAAAGACATTGGGAGAAAGAAAGCGAAATAGGGGGTCGATAAAAAATGGACGGTGTATAACCATTTCAACAGTGGAAGTAAGAAAGATAGACAGTAAGTTCAGTTGTGTTGGAAAAGAAAGAAAGTGGAAAGAAAATAGAAGGGAAAAGGGTAGATGGTTCTTTAGTTCAGGTATCAGGTAAACGACGACGGAAAGTCAATTCAGTAGAATAGATAGCAAAGGAAAAGTGACCCTTGCTTTCAAAGAGAATATTCTTTCTTAACTAGTACATTGCTTTGAGATACCGTGACAGATGAAGGGACATCGGCATAAGATAAATTACGACAGTATTTTTGTTATCAATTTCAAAGGTATTAGTGCCCAGATATGAAAAAGCTTGGTAACGCAGTGATGTGGCGCGTCTGTCCATAGGGAGGTTTGAGTCATTTTCTTTTATGGATATATAGACATTGAATGCAGAAGACTCATTTAGTGCTTTATTGATCGATTAGTGGGGATTTCAGTTAAAAACAATGTGCAAATGCTGTGCCATAAATGGAAAAAAATTAGGCACAAGCATTTCAGGGGCACATATGGTCAGAATTCTGCATTAGAAATCACAAAAATGAACATAAAGTACCTTTGCCGAAATCTGAACTCTGTTCGCTGATTCACTTTTCCGTGGTGATGTCCGTTAAGCCAACTTCCATGTTTACTTTGCGTATGTTTGCATGCATATTTGTTCTGCGAGGTAGTCGGTTGTGTTTATTTACCCCTATTATGTTGATGTACGCGCAGAGGATAAACACATCTTGTTTGTATATTTGCCTATGTGAAAGTACATTGAAAATTTCAAAGGAAGGAAGAAAATACACATGCACTCAGCTGCTGGGGAAATTGAGACAATGATGACGAATGGGCAAAGCACAGTTTGAGCATTGGTGCTAGATTTCAATCAGAGATGTCGATTGGTGACGCAATGATATTCGGAACATGCTCGTGGGTATGAATCACACGTTACAATCTTTTTCTCTTTCGTCCTCTCTTCCCCTCTTTCTCTCCCTGTGTATACCTATCTTTTTCTGAAATTGTACTTGTATGTATTCACAGACAATTGGCGCATATGTCTGTATGTATGTATGTATGTATGTATGCAATTATATATACATATAAATAGAGAATTTCTCTCTCTCTCTCTCTCTCTCTCTCTCTCTCTATATATATATATATATATATATATATATATATATATGTTGAATTGCAAAATCAATACGTATAACACGATGCTTCAAAAGGTCTATTCAACTATTTATCTGCCTGATAGTATACTTCAGATCCTTGGATATCAATATCTTTCCAGTAAATGCTTACAAGCATAACTGTATCTAAAGAATAGATCTATGCATGTTCGAATCAATCTACCTTTACATCAATCTTTTACACCCTGTTATCTTGCGTTTACTCACTAACCATCACTCTCTCTCTCTTTCTTTCTCTCTCTCTCTCTCTCTATATATATATATATATATATATATACACACACACACACACACACATATATATATATATATATATAGCACAAATCAAAGATGCAATATGATATGATGTAATGCAATGCCCGATGTATGAAGAGTTTATTCCATAAAGTGCTCGATACAAAATAAATTTATCAAGTTCATCTCTCCTTATAGTATTCTGTCGTCTTGGTTTCGTATGTGAACTCTGGCGATCTATGTTGTGAGTTGTGATGCCCATCAGTTGTCTGCTATTCTTGCAACATGACCTGCCCATTGCCATTTAAGTTTTCTTATAGATACTATGATGTCTCGGACACCCGTTTTTTTCCTGCTGTCTTGTGATCTCTCCATGTTAGGTTGAGCATGATTCTCTCATGTGCACGTTGCGTGCTTCTCAGTTTGCAGGCCTGCTTCTTAGTTAGGTTCAATGTTTCAGTTTCATAAGTATTATCGGGATGATGCATTAGTTATATACTCTTCTTTAAGGATCTGCTATTTCTAGACGCAGTTACTCTGAATCATACGGCTGGCTGCAACGAGGCAACGACTGTTGACTTTGGTGGTCTTCTTCCCCTCAGATTATTGACCTGACGTTGTAGCCGGCTGGAGCTCATGTCTGAGTCAATACCCTAACAAAAATTCCCATTTCTTTTTAGTATAAATCTAGAATACCTCTCTTTGCTGTCTATGAGATATCCAATCTTCCTTTGCAAATGGTGTTAGTCGAACTCATTCCCGTGTATTAACCCTTCACAAAAACGTCCGTAAAGTTTTATATTCTGAGTTTTTCATTTATTTTATTTAGAATAAATGCATTTTTTGGTTTTAGTGGGTATAATATGATCAAATTAAAAACAAACTCTTATAAATTCTATTTTATTCATTGTACATCTTTTTTGAAGCCTTGGCACAAACAAAATATATTCATTCTGTATTTAAAGATGACAGTCATGAATGCTTGAGGGCAGAAACTAATAAACCAATTTAGCATAAACTAACATTGCAAATAATACCCACCTAAAAACCTTATTGGAGGATAATTTAAAAAAAAAGGTTTCCGTAGACATAACTAGGAGTAAATGTTCAAATTTTAAGCCCTATGGCTCCATTGGCGAGACCCCGATATATAGACAGCCAAGCAGCTAGCTAGCCAGTCAACAAAACTAACATAAAAACTGGACAAGCCTATGTTGATAATTTTCGTGAAAGCTTTGAGTTGATTGTGTCTAAGATATGTAGGGAAACTGGGGCTAGTTGGACATAAGGGATTGTCAAATCAATTGTTTTAACTTCGTTCCGTCCATTTGATGGCACTGATGTAAGCCTCGTTTTATGTAGCAGACTCCAGGAATTTTGCCACTGAGTTTGAAATATATATGTTTTGAACACTAGAATGTTTGCCTGAAAAACGTTTTTTTCACAATGGTGAGTAACCTTTTCATGTTTTCAAATAAATGTCTGGTTCATGCTGTTTTGTGGGATTGCGTGATCTATAGTTATGAGAAATAGCTACAAACAATATACATTTTACAATTCAAACACATTATGTCAGAACCTCTTTCTTGGAATTGAATGTAAAGAAAACTGTGTTTAAGCGGTTGGTTGTTACATTGTAATTGGGGTCTCTTGGTACGCTGTAATCTTTTGCAACTGCGACAGGGGAAGAACAAGACGTCTGCTAAATAACAAAATGACTCCAAACAAGACATTTTTGTTCTTTTTTCCATATCCCACCTTGATACAACTGAGATTTACTTATTCATGATTCTTGTCCCACAAGGCAGTCATTATATTCCTAAAATCTTGCTCTTCACTCAAATGCAATTTTCTGTCTGGTTTGAAATATTATATTTCTCAATTATAACAATATATTAATCTCATCTGTTCTTACAAGCAAGAAAACCAACTTGCTAAGTCAGATTGAACTATACACACAGGTTGGGTAAGTAAGCACACTTTTTTTCCAAATGTCTAAATGATGTTATAATAAACTTGGCAAAAATTACACGACCCATCAAAAAGAAGTCACTTTTACCATTGAAACTTTTCGCTCATAATTGAATTTTAATGAATTAATTTCACAGGAAGTTACCTCAGTGAAAATGTACTGACAAGTCACACACACATACACACACACACACACACACGCACACACACACACGCACACACACACACACATATATATATATATAAGTTTAAAAGACTTAATTTTACGATTATACATGATAATTGACGCTTCCTTGATATCTGGAGTGGATGACCAGAGCGTACAGAAGAGTAATTGCTTCATGTGTGTTATCAGACTGGCATCATCGATCATTGGAGTTTTGATGATCAGCCTATGACATCTTTAGATTACTCATAGGTGACACATGGCGTCTTACATACACACCCTCTGCTCTACCCCCACTGTGTGGTGTTCATCCAGAAATGGATGTACTGTCAGGTAGAAATCATTATAAATAGTGTTAAATTATACCGACACTTTCTTTGAAATTATCCTCTGTTATTGCATAGTGAATATATAATCTGGTGCAGAGAACGAAAGTACAATAAACAATTAATATCCAATGGTAACGGTAACGTTACGTCTGAGTTACTATCCGTATAGATTACAGGTTTGGTTTTGTATTTTCTCCGATTGTTCGTTTTATTCACGTTGACAGGTCATATATCTTTTTCCTAATTAAATAATTGTCAGCGTTGAAATAAACAAAGAGCAAATATTGACTGTGAATAAACGGAATGAAAAATTGGAATGAAATCAGTCAATTGGGTCTTTGCATTATCGGTGGCTGTATATCTCAATGGCAAAAAGAGTCCTGCAGCTGCCTCATCTTCCTCAATAGCTTTTTTAATTTAAGTTGTCTAGGTCAAATGATACATTCACCGTGTAATAACAGGGGTGATTTCAAGTAGATTTTCGATACAGTGTAATGCAATATATGATTATATATATATATATATATATATATATATATATATATATATATATATATATATATATAGTTTTAGTCGTTGCTTTGTCTACAGTAATAGTGTTCAATACTCCAAAAAGGTGCGTAAATAGATCGAAGGGTATTTACAATTACAGAAATCGTGATAGTCTATCTATCCAACTCTTTGTTTCCTATCCTCTCTCCCTTTTCTACCTGTCCCTCATTTCCCCCCCCCCTCTTCTCTCTTTCTTTCTCTCTCTCTCTCTCTATATATATATATATGAGTATATAACCTCGTTTTACTTTTTCCTTTATCATTCCTCCAGTTGGAAAAGTATGGTTGTCCCATTTATTCAAGCAGATATCTTCTCATATTCTGACCATTACTCACAATTTAAACCAAGCAGATAACTTATTTGAAGTTCCCCACCGTTGTATCTCCAACGGATATCACCCACTCTATCATAGTTACGGGCACTGGCAGATCTTATAGCGAATTAATGGGCAACTCCTCGCATCAGCAGTGCACCTAGTATTATCACTACTTGTAATACGCACAGTGCCGTCTACCGGCCATTCCAATTTAAACCGTTGCCAATGATGTCTTGGAGTGCCTGGAATCAGAACTGTCCATATGACAGACGGTTTCTTAAATTGGATTTTGTGGAGGATGTCCGCCTTTCACGATGAAGAAGTGGAGCAAGGGGAACGCTTGTATTTAAGAGATGCCTACACTTCAGTTGGGAAAGCACCAGTAAGAATCATTTCAAATTTGGTAGACAGTATTTAACGTCGGGAAAATTTAATTACTGACCTTTAAAAAGCCTATTCTTTGTTTTTTATTTTTATTTTGACGTCGTAATATAAATATATATATATATATATATATATATATATATATATATATATATATATATATATATATATATATATATATATATGTATATATATATATATATATATATATATATAATGCTTTTTATCTACTGCTGTCAACGTTTATCTTCATATCTTATGGCTTGGAGCAAAAACATTGAATCCATATTGAGAGAAAAGAACTTTCACTTCTGCTTGGCTATACGTTTGTTCAAAAAGAGAATAAGTTTTTAGAAAGAAGCCTGATCTTGTTTATTACTCAATAGTAGCAATATTGTCACTAAAAAATAACAGTATAATGCTCCATCGCTACCATGTGACAAAAACAATAATAATAATGATCTGGAGACTTGATTCCATCGTTTGCACAAGGAAATTTGGTTTACATGAATTATCTCCCTTTTATACAATAATTCAATTAATTACTAACCGTAAATGTCAACAAAATAATCGCTAGAAAGTGTTACATCTTGTAGTGAAGGTGTGATTCACTGGTTTCAATTCACATAAAATCCTTCGGCTGTCTCCAGAGAACCCTATAGAATATCTCGATGATATTATATATATATATATATATATATATATATATATATATATATATATATATATATATATATATATATTTATATATATATATGTGTGTGTGCGTGTGTGTAAAATATGACTATCAACATATAAATATAATTATAAAAAGGCTGGTTGCTTCAAGGTCGAACTGAATGACTGAAACTTTTGTATTGTGTATATATTAAATAAATTCGTAGATGTATAGGATTTTTTACTTTGGCTAAGTTGATGAAAGAGCCGCCAGGCAATCACTTGTTCGTGTTTTCAAGTCATCGTAAGAAAATGCTATTGTTTTTATTTATCGGTTTGGTTTGTCGTGATGGAATAAACAATGTTTACTCTCTTGAATTAGGTGAATATTATTCATCCACCGTAACAATAAGAAGTTGAACTTGGACTGCAGTCAGCAAAAATTGCTCTTTGATTCTTTTAACTAGTCATTTTTTCAAATCTGGTATAATTAAGTTACACCCTGCATTTTTTTCATATCAATTCATATGATTTTAAGGTGAAATACTTGCAGTCTTTTAACCAATGCATTCTCCCCATGGTCACTTATGGAGCTGAAACATGGAACTTAACCAAGAGACAGACCTGAAAACTGAGAAGTATGCAATGTGTATATGAGAGAATCATGCTCAACCTCACATGGAGAGATCACAAGACAGCATAGTATATCAGGAAGAAAACGGGTGTCCGTGACATCATAGAAACTATTAAAAAACTCAAATGGAAATGGGTAGGTCATGTTACAAGAATGGCAGACAGCCGATGGACATCACGTCTCACAACATGGATTCCCAGAGATCACATAAGAAATCGAGGCTGACAGAACACAAGATGGAATGATGAACTAGAGAGATTCAGGAAATACTGGTTCAGCAACGCCCACGATAGAGAAATGTGGCGAATCCTGGGGAAGGTCTATGTCAAACGACGGACGTTAAAAGACTGATGATGATGATTTGTAGTTCTTGCTCCAACAATGAATGTAGCCAAACATGTTTAGAATATGTTTGTACATCGCAGATGTTTAGTATAATTAGAATATTCTTGCTTACACGGGTGTAAAATAACTTTCTCTGTATGATGTGTCTAATTACTGTATTTTACTCCTTTGACGGTAGGAGACATAAAACATTATTTGTTCCGTCAAAAAACTTGAACATACTTAAATCTTTGAAATATTGCAAAACGATTGGTAATAATTCCATCTTTCTATCATTTTTACTGTATGTGTTCGTGTCATGCAACGTCGTGTCGTTCTTCAAAAATCTAAATGGATTTTCAAAACACGTGTGAACGAATGGTAAAATCTGTAACCTTTTATCTGTTAAATTTTCCTTGATAATGGGCAGTTCTCTGACCAATACCTTTGATAAGAGTGACTAGGCTTTTTTGCTCTATCGCAATGAATGGATATCAACAACGGTATAGAAAACTGCATATTTCTTCATTTGCTATACGCTTAGCTCCTTTCAAAACATCGATATCCCATTAAAAACAATCGGAACTTTTTGTTGCGGATGTCAGTGGACTTTTGAATGTTTTGATTTCAATTTGTGATCTTATTCTTCGACCAAAACAGTACTACTTCTATCGGTTTCAAACAAAAGCTTACCATCATTATACTAAACATCAAGTTAAGTTTCCTAAAACTTTCAAGCCATTGTCGTCAATTTTTATAGTTTGCAGAAACTTTACCATATAGATAATGAATATTTCGGGTTGCCTCAACTGCATTATTGCCGTTTCTAATCTCATAGTGCATTACAAGCAACGTGCTTCGTAGACAGGCCCATCTTAAGCAGGGGGTCTAGTTAGTAATTAAGTTACCTGTTACAACTTTTCAAACATGTGATAGTGTAGTGCCTTTTTAAGAATTAATTACGAAACTCTTCTCTCAGCAAGATACCACTTACGGTTACTCCCAATAAAAGCCCTGAACACATGTGGCCAATTGCTTACATGCTTTGGTACTCGTAGCTGGTTACTCTCTCTGTCTGTCCGTCTTTCCTTTTTTTGCTGGCCTCCGAGCCTATCCGTACCTTAACAACTTTCCATCATGACAACTCTCTCTATTAACTTTGCCCATTTCAGTTCACCGAGGTTGAAGCATTCCGCATGCGCACCGGTACTCACGACGTGTTCCAAAAGTGTATACACCTTTAACTCTCATGAATGAAATGGCGATCCGTCGTATGTTCTCCAGCGTCAGAGAATAGCCCCAAATTGCACACCTAATTTGGCAGATTAGCGTACACACTGAATCCGGTCTCCATAACCATCCCTTGGTACGCTCCAAGCCTTATAGGTTCAAAAGCAGTTCAGGCATCTCCGCTCCGATTCCGATGGCTACAACTATCATTGCAACAAAGCTCCCTGCTTTCGCGCCCAAACCATTTTCTCCTCTCTTCTCTTTCCATTATCGATTGTGTTTATGTTTTTATTACATGTACGTTAATTATAATGAACTGATTCTGTTAAATACCTAAAAAAAAAATCCCTCAACTATATTAGGAAGTTCAAACAGATGGGTAGTCACTAAGCAGATTGTCTTCTGTGTCTGTTAGTGTGAAGGTGTATTTTCTAGTAGCAGCCAACACATGGTAGACAAATGGATTTAGCGTGCCTGGAAAGAACAATGTCTGACGTTTTCTTTTTCTTTAGGTATGGTAAGACGCTGAAAGAAGATACCCCATGCAGTGATTGTAAAGATATTTAGAAGATGTTTGATTATGATATAACAAGAATATGGGTCTATTGATATAAATGTAAATTATTACTATTAGCAGAAGGATTATATGCTAAATGCGTCACGAGAGGAACAATGAATTCAGAGTAGTCTATGTAAATCGTAGTCCCAAAAGAATTTTTCTCTCTGAGTAAAAATGTTTCGGAAATGTGTTTGAAGATCAAAGTGATAAACGTGGTCTTTTGATAAAAAATTGTGTGTAAAAGGAATGAACAAAATGTATTTTTGTTTGTCGTAATGTGGCTGTAAGTTGTATGTAAAAGATATCATAGTTACTATGTGGATGAACGTAATACAAAGCTGTAATCTTGGAGGATTTCCACGTATATTCCAACAACAGAATGTGAAACTGACTTGAAATCGAATTGTGTGCTTTGTTTACTGAAAAACGTCTGATGAAATTCCAGACATATTCATCTTGATTATCAGACCGTGTGATCTCCTATTTTTGTGAATAGTGCTTTGCTTATAAGTAATAATAAAATATTGGCTATCTGTGTTGACTGCTTTGGCCCTCAGGGATAGGCATATTTTATGATTAAGTTTTATCAATCTTGAAATGTGTATTGAAAGTATGTTTTTGCAGATTCAACTATTTTCATATGATTTATTCAAAGAAAAGTCTTTGTTATAATTTTCATTGAAAAGTTTTGTTTAATTAGACTCTTTGGGGCCATTAGAAAGATATTTTTTGTATTTTGAAAAGTCTGCAACGGGATTGATCTTAAATATGATGATTTATGAGTGTTAAACTGGCTGACGAAAGGTAATTCTAGTTAAAAGTGAACCACTTAGTTGAATGTTTTAAGCCGTTGATGCATTTTGTGTCAAAAGCATAAAGTCTAGTTTACTTGCAGCTAAATACATAGAAAAGAAATCGGAAATTAAGCAATCATGAATTTTCAATATGTTGGCCATGGCAGCCATTTCAAAATGGCTACCAGTGACAACTGTTTTCAGATTAATTTTCTTATCAGCTATTGATAGGACAGTTGAACTTATTTACCATAAATTGTTTTGAGGAATCGGCATTTAGGAGATATATGCAAATCATTGAAAATTTAAGATGGCCGTACGAAAAAGTATGAAAATTGTAACTGCAATAACATGACCTAAATAGTCTATGATTGAATATCAGTACCAAATCATATATTTTCATGGTGCAAGATCTTAATGTAAAACTTGAAAAATACTCAGGAGATTCTATCTATCAATCTATTCAAGATGATCACCATGTGTAGGGTCTGATGCTGGTGTCAACATTGCAACTTCCTTTACTGTACAGTTGAAGCTGATGATGTTGATACTGGTGGTAGTGTTTTTGATTGTGGTATTTAAAATTATGACGATTGATATTGTGATGGTGAATGATGATGGTGTTAGTGGTAATGGTGATGTTTGTAATGATGGTTGCGGTGGTGGCAATGAAGGTGTAGTACAGTGATAATTAATCCCCCCAGGAGCTCCTTAACAGATATTTGCATGGGCTTGGACCCCCTACCTCAAAATTTCCCGGTTGATCGTGATCATCAAAATTAGGAATATAATTATAAAAATGAGAATTATGATTACGGTGATGATAATTGTGATGCTGGATGTGATGGCGGTTGTGGTGGTTATGAAGCTGGTGAAGATAGCGATGGTTGTAGTGGTAATGATTGTATCTCCACTACCATTGCCACAATCCCACAGTTATCATCACCATGATCCTCACATCGTCATCAAAACCACCACCATCATTATCATCCCTACCATCACCACTATCGTCCAAACCATCTTCTTAACCACCACTATCATTATCCCCAACACCCCACCACCATGATCATCATGATCCATCAGCCCCCTCTACCCGGTGGAGATAGCTTTGGTGATGACACCAGCATCTGACCCAACACATACTGGTCAACTTGATTGTGAGGAGAAAATTTTGGTTCATTCTAAAGTTCTAATCCTGAATTCTGGATGGTGGAAAAATGTATGATTAGACACCAATGATATGCCGTATCTAAATGCTTACACAACTTCATTGCTATTGCAATTTTCATACTTGTAATGGTAGCCATCTTGGTTTTTCAATGACAAATAGGATTTCTCGAAAACTATATATCGTAATCACATTTGTTTACGCATTTCTCTATGATTACCTATTCAGTCTTTAGCTTGGAAAATATGTGTGTCGTTATTGGTTATTAAATTGGATTTGTTTTTGGTCCCTACAAAAGTAAGTATTCTGTAAGAGGATGTTAAAGGAATCAGGAAGTAATTGCTATGAACAGATGTGATGACGGAAAACATGGCAGCCTTTGACTGGTTCGATTATTATAAAAAAAGAACACGAGAGAGAGAAATGAAACAAAATTAATGCTAATGTTATCTGGATGACTTCATGAAAGATGAAGCACAAATAATTATTAAGTTCAGGATCTTCACTGACTTGTCCACAAACTATCGAAGCGATCTGAATTATGAACCTATGATATCTCGGTGAAATCACAACCAAGTGAATGATAGCCTGCTCTTTTACCAACTGAACCAAACTGGAGAGTCTTTCACATCTGCAAAATGTATTTTACATTCATGGAAGGGTTTATTTCATTCTTACAAATAAATAAATTGATACGAAAAAGATATTTCCATATTTTGTTTATCTATCATGTATACAACCGAAACGTAGCAGTAATTATCTTCGTATCACTCGAAATAGGAGTCGGAATAGAGTTTGACCCTCTAACAGTCTGGCATCTAAGTTATGATTAATGCAAAACTGGCAAAATTCAAAAATAGATCCAGTCTGGAAAGGGTCAGGAAAAACAACTTTTGATAACGTATTGTCCTCTCCTGATTGTAACAAAAGATACTTGTTATTTTTTTATTACCTGATTAACTCTTGTATAAGCGCTGACGAACTTATTAATGAGCTTGATAGAAAATAAAATAAACAAAATTGCGGAGATACGAATGAAATTTTAAAATAAACGAAATTTCAAACAAATGTTCCTACGATTCTTCTTTGTAATAAAGCACGATCGTGTCATGTCTCTAACTATGTGCGTGCATCGAGTGAAGTTCTTTTTTCATCTGCGACGGGAAAGACATTATACGTTGAAGTGGAGATTTCCTGACAAAAGCAAGAGAATAAAAAAAGGAACTTTTCCTTCCTTGAAGTATGATAATGATCTGCTGTGCTCATCATTTCTTTAGCAACCTCAGTGTAACAAAACAAACAAACAGAAAAAAACAACACCTGGAATTAGTTGCGTGCCAGGGAAATATAGAACGATGCACGATTAATGTATTATAATAATGCACATCTTTCTATTCCGTGTTTGGTCATAGATATAGATATTATTTCATTCTTTGATCGAACAATCTATGTATCTTTGTTTATTAATAAGTTAACTTTTTGCCTATTTACACCAAATTTATGCAACCAATATATCTATCTATCTATCTATCTATCTATCTATCGATCTACCTATCGATCTACCTATCTATCTTTCTATCTTCCCTATATTAAACCGGGTAAAATATCATCTAAACGAGCTTGACCACATGGAACCTGCATATTATTTTTGATGTTATAGCCGGAGAGTTATTTGTCTACTGCTCCAGGAGAATTTCCCCTAGTTGTTGAGGTTTTTCTTGTCAAAATAATAATAGTTTTGTTCTTGTTCTGTCAATGGAATCAGAACTCTTTTCGGTGTTAATGCCCTTATACGTCATATATTGACGATGTGAAATGATATTTTTTGGTCGTAAAATTTACTGCTGACATCAAAGATAAGTGAAATGTCCGGCTAAGGTTTCTTTCTTTTTCCTTCCTTTTTCTTCTAGCATCCATTAAATTTCTTCAGCGTAATCATCCTGGTTGGAATTCAAGATTGATCATTCTGAGCAAAGTATGGATAAAAAAAAAACAGTGTTAGCATTTAGTACGTTGGAGGAAATACGATAAAAAATCACCGAAAAAGATCACAAGACATTATCTTAAAATCAAACAGAGAAAAAAGTACTTTGATATCTTGATTAAAGAAAAAAAATTCCGGATGAAGTATTGCAACACTATCATCAATTTTGATTAGTTTTTTTCTATATCCTAAATATCTGTCGGTTTTTATCACAACTTTGAATAGGAACGTTATTCTACAGTAGCGATTGAACAGCACAATCGGGAAATAAATTGCAAGCCCATGATTATGATCGAACTCACATCCTTTTCTCCAAAGGGGGCCCAGTAAATAGCCATTCAATCGTTGCCGTAGGATTATTGGCCGATTCAAAATTGTGATAGGAAGCAACAGATAGGATGTAGATAAAAGCAAGTCAAAATTATCAAGATATCAAGATATCATAAAAGTCATCTTAAAACTCACATCGCCATGAACAGTCCATCTTATAAGGATGGTTGATAACTGCTAGGCACCCCTACTCTTGGAATGGTTCCTTTGAAGTCATGTGCAAAATTGAAACCGGGGAAAATAAAATGGCGTAATGGTTCAGACAAAGTTACTGACAGTAATCTATGACCAATTGCTTCACTGACAGTCATCATGAGCGTACAAGAGCCAGTCATGATTAGCATTAGGATGAATTTGAAAAGAATTCATAATATCATTGCATCTTTATCTCTGTTTGCTTTTATTGTAATATGCTGTCTTGTGATCGTTCCATGTATTTTTTTTTGTATTTCATGCAACGTACTGAATGATATAACACCTTTTTTTCTTAATCCATACTTTCAAAATCAAACATTGAGAGAAATGTCAGATTTTGAGAAAAGGCTTCGAATAGCGGTTGTCACTGCTGCTGCAGATGAAAATATCCGTCGGTCATGGTTACGGATATTTCTTCTCCAACTCGGGAACATCGGTTAATTATCATCTCATTACAGCTACTAGTCTACGAACAATTGCTTCACTGACGGTCATCATTTGTATACAACAGTAAGTTCAGCTGATGGCTACTACCGATGCTATAAATTTGAGACACACGTTGGGGAGGGCGAGAGAAAAAGTCAGGTAGTTCAATAAGGGGATAGGAAAGAAAAAAAGCGAAAATAAAATTAGTTTATCGATATGGCAAGAAGGTAAGAAAGGGAGACAAGTCAAGTTTTTAATAAGAAAATAGAGAGGGAGTAGATAAATGTCTGTTACTGATTCTATAATGTGACAGACACGCCTCATAACAACAACCCTATATATATATATATATATATATATATATATATATATATATATATATATATATATATATTATATATATATATATATATATATATATATATATATATATATATATATATATATATATATATTATTTCAATTAAATGTAACAAGAGTTTCATATTCCCAGTATTAACCTCATCTTAGAAAAGTCTTACTTGATGCGTCTCTTCCAACGGATACCTGTCCTTACTAGATCAGCGTCAATCAGGCGGGATTCAAATACTTATGACTTGAAAATAGGTCGCTGAACGTTTCAAATGAACATCTAGCACATTTCACCTCAGTCTCAGTCATTTCACCACGTAATGGAAAGAAAATTCTCTTGCAAATCGACTGGCTCAAATGGAAAAAGTCTGAACAGTTTTCATTCGATATTTTTCTTGTTTCTTCTAGTGGTAAGCAAAATTAGGTTTCTCCCCGATTGCCACAACTCTTTGCCACAACTCAATTCGTGCAGAATCTGGTCAGAATAATATTGGAAGTGAACATTTATGATGGCACATCATGAGTTCTTTGCTTTGAAAAGCTTTGCATGGAAGACGGGTACAAAAACAAAAGGCTTAGATGAAAATTTTACTTATAAATCAAGTATAATCGCTGCAACCCAAGAGGCAACGGTTTTGCCTCACTTTCTCGAACTATCAATGGAGACCCAATAATTGTTTGTGGAATTAGTGATCTTTTACGTGCCTAAGATGCTAAGCTGACTTCTAAGATGAACTGTATGACGGATGCTAAAGGATTCCAAGTTAAGAGATTTTCTTTCGAAAAAGATTTTTGGTGTGAATCTCCCAAGGAATATACATCAGAATGGCTGACATTAAATCATTTTTGGAATGCTACTTACCTCAAAATTCAACGATTTACTGCTGGAATTTGAGGACAAACCACTTACAAAACATTCATAAACCTACCTCCATCTTCAGAGTGAGCGTCTTTGAATCAGTATAACTTTGAGGATCAGACTTCCCCCAGGACCCAGAGAGGAAGCAATTACCGTTGATTTACATGGAAACAATTTTCAAGCGTCCCAAGACCATAAAATACGGATGATGATATCATTGACTAAGCGCCCCAGCTTAAAATGGCGAGAAGTTCAGGAGACTGAGGGTTTAGGGAATAAAAAAAAGAGGGGGTATGCTGCTTTCGTAACAGATATTTTCAATCTTTGCTTTTTTTTCGTAAAAGCAAAATACTAGCGTAAAGTGAACTCCTGAAAAGAAAGGTAGACCTGTATATTGATCTAATGCAATCAAGAGAAGAAGAAAAAAAAACATAATTGATTGACTGGTATTCACCTGGACACGAACGACTGCGAACAGTGTAATTAAACATATATGTTTTCTAATAAAAACACGCCAGTAAATCAATTATTTTACACAATTGGCAGACTCATTGATAGAAGACGATATTTTTTCTACCTTGTATAATTAAAGTAACCTAACTTTTCCATCTTGTATGGTTGAAATAGACTACTTTTAATCATATATTTTGCATGCGATTGAACACAGGCGTGTTTTGCGAGCGAAGGGAATTTTTTTACAATTATAGCGATATTAATTATAAAGGGTCAACGATTCACTGGAAGTTTATTCGAACGAAAAATGTTGACTGTTTGTTTTTAATGGCTTCATCGTACAGGAAAACACACGTAATATTTCCGCCGATAATGTCTTTTGCCGACCGGATATTAAATCGGAATCATTTTGTTGATGGACTCTGTCAGAAGAGCCAAGGAAATGGAACAGAAACCTTGAAAGAATTCATACTTCCGTTTCTCTCATTAAAGACATGTTTATAACTAATTTTTCTATTTATCTTGTTCGTTTTTTTGTTGTTTTCAGTAATTCAGGTCAACATTTTGTTGGTGATTAATAGTAAAATCTAAAGCAATATACACGCTGACGCAGAAGTTATTTTTTGGAATACTAAAGCTGTACGTACACAGAAGAAACCTTCTGCTATAATGACGTAAACTCACCAACTACGAATGACAGAAATGTCTGGCATTGCAGTTTTATGGCTGATGCAATTAGATTTCCATTTTATTGTGAATGATGGTAACTCAGTTCGATCTGTGAGTCAGGGCTTTCATCTTGCAATAGATTGCTTGCAATGGATCACTTGCAAAGGATAACTAATACTCTCAGATATGCTGCAGTGAATGGGTTAATAGATACGTTTTCCTAATTTTAGCTACGTGGAGGTAGAATGATACATTATTAATGAAAGAAGAAATAATGTTTGAGTGAGAAAACATTTTTTTCAAATAAAAGGAGATGAAATAAAGTAGACGAGCAGACAGTAGGTTTTGATCATTCAATTCAGAAAAAATCATGCAAAGAAAATGTCGAAACGAACGAAGCAATTGTAAACATTACTGTCTGCAGAAAAGACCATTTCATTTTTCGGTCTAAACGAGGGTGCGTCCATTTTTTTTTCACACGGTTTTATTCTAAAGATTATTCAAGGTTATTCGGAGAGTTGCTAGAACTTTTGATCTTGTTTATCTTCGTTGGGGTTTGTATGAAACGAGCCGGTCTCTTTTATACCTCTCTTTTTCTCGTTTTATTTTCTTGATTTCAATGGCAAAAAACTATCGGTAGAAAATACCCAGAAAAATGTGACCACTTTTTCTATACTGGTTGTCCACAATAGAAAGGCCTGAGGCTCGACGGACCAGAGTACCGCTGTGGTAAATGAATAAACAACAAGGAATCATAACAACAACAAAATAATTGAACAGATAGTCCAAAATAATCTTGCAATATCTCATCCGAAAATTCAAAGTTTATCTTTGTGAGTTGTCAATTTGATGAAAAACAGACTTGATGTATATTATCTACGCTGTTCAGCTAACCTACCACTACGTTGCCACGGATTTACACAGGCAAAACTCTTATTTTCTCTTATTTTATGGGAGATAGTTGTATGGTCACCAAAGTAGATGTGCACCCATTATTGTTTCTCCCAGGGATTTTCAAACAGACAAAATAATTCGCTGCATACACGATTGTTAGAACAGATGGGTTTATACGCCTGTTGCAGCTGACAGATTTGAAATTAATTCGCCCCAGTCAAGCTATCAATTCTGAGAGTGGCTAAGCGTGGGGTTCTCAACAGAGATTACCCAAGAAGTGCCAATAACAGTGTTGCGAATTTATTGTAGAACGGCAAACGATGATACTCCGTGGACACCCCATTTCGACTATGTCCGTCTATTGTTTACCTTCAGTACGCAGGTTGAAACCCCTGGGGCAGATAAAAGAGTTCGAGTATTGCACCAGAAGCAACCCAACGGAACGAAATGATGAGTTTTTAATAATGTAAGACAGATAATTTCTCCTTGAATCCAGGCAGTTAGAGACAGATGACGATTGGAATGGTTGCGTTCTCTCGAAGAAGCTGGAATCAAGTTTCGCGTATTATATCGACATCATTCAAATAATTGATTGGTTATTCTGTTTTTGTCATTCCTTTTATTAAGATCTGCATCCTCATCTACTAAATTTTTAAAGGTTCTCCGTTTTACGAGTTGAAGCGAAAGTTATTATTAGTTTTCAACTTCTTTTCTCTGGTTGTATTTTTGTTGTCTCTTTATTACAACACCTGAGTCGTTTTTTTCTCCACATTATACGGCCATTTAATAAGTGGTAAATATAGAATGAACAATGAGTTTCCCTAAAGCTAAAAACTAGAGTCTTTTATCCTTTGAAGCCTCGCTCACCTTACAGCTATAAAAGCCAACCAGATGATGTCATCCAATTCCAGATGTATGTATCATGACGTTTTGTCATCTGTGATCCGAAATACCTGAAGAAGAACACTGATAATCCACGCAGAACATAACATTAAAAATATATGAAATACAGAGATGAGTTTGCAAACAAAGAAAAATACGAAATGTTTAGAAAGAGTCTTAAAATCTACTGATATTTCTGTTTATTATTGTTTATTTTTGGAAATAAAATTTACAGAAAGAAGAGAAGTTTGTAATACAATAACCATAACTTGATTTTCATTTTACACTATTTTGTTTGTTGACTCCAAATTGTAGTTAATGTATTAGTTTTGTGTTCGAATTTCTAAGGTGAACTATAGCTATTATCAGTTCCTGACTCCTTTTCTTTCTCGTTTAATTTCTCCTGTATTTTATAGCGACGATCAGGGATTTTTTTGCAACTGTTGAGTGAGCAGGATAGGTTTAAGATAGATGCTCAGTACGTAGTATCTGTTGTCTAACAGTGGTGGAATGTAAAAATGACCTGAGTGTTGTAATGCAAAAAGTCCTACCCCCCAAAAAAAATAAAAAAGGAAAACTAGTTTCAAAATCAATAATAAGAATACTCTATCAAAGAAATAAAGGAAAACCTTGAATCACAGTAAAATTTTCTACCAACATACTTTCTATGTTATTTATACGTTTATGTTTCTGTATGAAATCATATTCACATGGCTACACTGAATGTGATCATGTAAAGACTATGTTTCAATTTCTGTGCGAACGTTCCTCATTTAAACTTCAAGTTTGTCCTATTCCTTTTTCAGGGTAACCAAAAAAAAGGCCTAATAGTGATATGCTATTCATCATATACATATTCAGTATCACACATATGTACACACATACATCTACACGTAGGTACGCACACGTCATGTTGTGTGCGTATCTGCATATCAAATTATTTTTTTCAATTTTCTTTGCTTGTTTAAAAGTTTGTGTGTCTTTTCAATTTAATTGTCGCAGTTTTTAAATTGTTTGGCGTATTTTGAAATTTTGTCACCGTATTCTGAAGTTTGATTGTCGGATTTTTCACAATTAGTCATCGTATTTTTTAAAATTCGTTTGCCTTTCTTTTCAATTTGCACAGGGTTGGGTAGAGTTCAAATGAATGCTGGAATATTCAACTCTTCTAGATACGCATTCTCTTTGAAAAAAACGCGCACATTTTGTGAACTATATTTGTCATTACAGGATACTATATAGTTCAACAGGAAATTGGGGAGGGGTTAAGTAATGATTAGCACCAGTTCCCCTCTTAGTGGTGCAGATATTTATTTGGTCTGATCAGGTTACACTAATCTTTAATTGATTCAATTAGATGGTACCAATCTTAACTTAGTCACTCTTGGTTTGGATTGTTCTTTAAAAAAAAACATCCTGTCGTCTTCGCCCTTTGGAACGTGGAAAGACCCGACGATTAAAATGGTGCAGTTCCCATGATGTTAAATAAAGTACTTCAGTGGGAAAATGTACTGGTGCAGATCTTAACTTGATCTAATTAATTGAATGGTACTAATCTTTACTCGGCGATATTGATGAATGATACTATTCTTTAGTAGGGAACCTTGGTGCTGCTGATCTTTACTATATCCTAGGAGAGTAGACAGACTGGGGCTTTTTGTAGAAACAATGCGGACAATGTTGCATTCCAAAGAAATAATTGAATAATTCTGTTTAGGTGGCGTCAGCTCATTCGGACAACAGTCTTTAATTTTTTTCTCCTGTTGGACTGCAATTAAATTGGATCAATAAAACATTCAGTGTTCATTATAATTGAATTAGAAGATCAAACAAAATTAGTGCGTAATGAAAATATAACTAATACCGCTAATCGAATTTAGAAGCCGAATTTCGACAGAGATCTTTTTGTTTTTATATTAAGATGAGCTATTAAACATTTATTAGAAAATATCTATGTGCTACAAAATCTTTATCACTATATTTTTCCTCTTTTGCTTATATATTGGTTCTTTAGCGACTTCTCCATCCTAAAGTAGATATATATTATGCATTTATTATGTTAAAAGTAGTCTTGTTCGAGGCCATAAATTAGGGATCAATATTTTGCCCTTTGAGATTAGCATACTCATATATAATGCACCCTATCTTATGGACTTAATAAGGTAAACATAATCTGGTGCAGAACAGTTTAATTAGTGCACCAGTAAGGATCAAAATCTCTTTATTTATGTCATTCAGGAAAACCATTCTATCTATCTCTGAACGACTGGAGCTCTATATTTTTGAGATCGTAATTATTTGATAACTCAAGAGTAGTCTGGTAAAAGGCCATTAAAGTGCACCCAGTAAAGATAAAATTTTTCTGTTTATATCTGACTAGATTTGCATATTCTCCATTGGCGAACGGTAGACACTTGACAGTCTCATATTTTTGTAGACAGATTCATGGATAAAATTACAATGCTGTGTTTTATTTTTCACTCAACTTAAACTGAAGATTTCAGAACTACCGACGTAATGAGCAGACACAAATGGTTCTTAATGCTCGATTTGAAATTTCAAGTATTCTTGGCTATTATCCTGCATCATATAACTTTGATTTTTTTCAATTAAGGTCTCGATTTGATATTTATAGCTCAACGTCTATATCTGAGCATCGTTCAGCGAATAATCGGTATGAAATTTGGAAGAAGCATTACTGACTTGGGTGATCATTCACAGTACTTTAATTTTGAACTTTACAATTCCTTTTTTTTTCAAAAATTCCATACAATGGAATAAATCTGCATTTTTATCATCTACTTATTACTTTTTTCTATCCGAGCTAGCGAAGATCCACTCATTAAATTCATTTGGCAAGGGGTCTGCACTATTCGCAATTTCGGCTAAGTTGCTCTACACATTGTCAGATTGAGCTGAAAATTGATACTGGAATCTTTTGAACCAAGGCACAACGTTTTATTTTCGTAGATGTAACTATAAAAAGAACTCTTACACTGCTCCTACTTAGAAAACTGAGCCCCCTTAAGGCAATCTGATTCGGCAACAATACGCTAAAATATTTGAATGTATATGAATAAATGGAACATCCCCTTCAAAATTTAACATAGATGCTATTAGTTAAATTGATTCAAATTAGTTGACTCTGCCTCTTTGATATGGATGGAGCTGTTAATGATTTTCATCCAAGGTTATGGCTTGCTTACTGATCATGCGATCTTTGAAATTAATGCAATAAGATGGAGCCAAAGTTGTGGGTACCAACTGTAATTATGAATAGATGGCAGTCGCCTAGTTGAGGAGCAATTGTTCCCAAGTTAATATTACAGACCATTCATACTGAAGTAAGTGAGATCACCATTGGGTGTTCAAAAAATCCATTGGGATTTGTAGTGTACTGTCTACAACCCTTTTTTCCCCAAGTAGCCATTAGGTATTTCGCTGTCGTGCGATCATTGTCAAGCCTGTTCCTAGTAGGCTTCATTGAAACTAAGAATACATAATCCCGGATTTAGGAAACCAAGTGCGTCTGGTTGACTGAGTATGAATAAGAGCAATCAGTACAAGAGCTAATTACAAAATTGGACACTTACGAGTGAAGCATTCCATAGCTCCAAGCAGGGCCTCCCGTAGAATAGCAAGCATCAGGTGCATTGCACATGGACCATGAAGAGCACAAGAGTTCTTTAGGCAGAGCTGTTAATCGAAACATCAAAGTTGATTCGATATGTGCATTATAAGTAGACTTCATTGTTCAACGTTGAGAAAATATAGCATGTTGTGGTAAAAGGGTTATAGCAGATAGAACAATATAGCCGAATAACGATGATGTCTTTGCTGGACGTACGAAATACACACACACACACACACACACATACACACATCAACACAAAAGTGGCTCCAAGTACACAGATATAAAGTTATACAAGCAGTTATAAAGTTAAAGCACTTAAGTTGATGTAACGACCCAAACGTTAAGACTGCAATCAATAAATATGAAGTAAGGTCAATTCTCACTGAAAGTGCTAAGGTATGTTTGGCTCATTCTTGTCGAGCAATGGTTTTGCATAGGAGTCTCACAAATCCTTATAAGTATAATTATTTTGGTATTAACTTTGTGTCCCATGTTTGGGTCTCTGTGTCATACAGAGCTAATCTTAGTAAATATTAGTCATGAACCAATGGCATTTATAAACAGTTTAAATTTACCAGTACTGGCTCCCCCCTCCCTATCCGGATGTAGAATATCTCTTTAAAGAAAAAAACTTTTTATAAAGCAACGAAGCAATTGCCATGAAATTATTCTGGAAAAGATTTTTGAGGGCTCCAATATCCTGAAAATGCTGATAATGGTATGTTATCCTGAGTCGTCAGTGGTTGAAATGGTAAGGAGCTCCTGGAGACTAGAGTTTAGCTGGGTGAAAAAAGAAGGTACATGCTGTCTCTATAATGACTCACTACAAAAAGAACGCCGAAAAGTAGAAAAACTGCATAACTTGAACTTTCAAATGTTCTTCATAAGCACAATTGTAAAATAAGACAGTCTAAATTAACGTTGATCTAATTCTATGCATTAATTATGCATAGTTTTGAGACTTAACTGGAAGCTCTACTCACAATACCCATGCTTATAACGGCATATATTTCCAGATGATCACCCATCTTGGTACTGACCAGACTCGATGTTGCTCAACTTCAATGGTGAGGGATCTGGTGTGTCCGACTCGATTTGACCGTAGCATACAAAAGGTGTCGCCATGCAACGGCCAGATTGAAAACAAATGCATCTGACCACGAATTCCCGCTATTAACTACAAACAAACCATCATGTAAAGATTAGCATTACAACAATGTTGGCGCTAAGTCCAGATACAAATTACATGGGGTTACGACGAATGCCGCTGCTTATCATTTAAGCTCTTCTTATTGTTCTGGAAGTGATTCTACGTAGCCACCTTCGTTTGCGATTTTGTCTTCACACGGCTCGGCCGGACTCAATTCCGATTTTCGACGATTAGATTACAGCCTAGCCCATTTCCCTTCACAACGTCCGCCATTTATCTTAATTTTTATAAACGGATATGTCGGTTCCAAGTTTACCTGATTAGACAAAATCGATTGGAAATATTCAGTCGACTTTACGAAATAAATTCACTTTGTTTGTTGTAAAAGTCCGGAGCTTGGAGAGAAGGTGCGGATGAGGGAAAATGCTGAAGAAATCGAAGAGAGGCAGTTATCGTAGAAAACAAAGAATACTGATATATTGTACGAACGAATTGCGATCTTATAAGTTCTTTATTCGATTGTTCCAATTACAATAAAATTACATGAAACGATTGGTCGGATTGGCTGAGAAATAAAACAATAATAAATGATACAGTTCATTTCAAGAGTTGGCATTGGTTAGAGTTATTGTTTACAGAGACGTGAACACCGATTTTATTTTTGGGTAGTTTGTTTTGTAAAGGGTGACCAATCCCTAAATTTGTAATGCAAATATATTTTGGTTTTAGTTCCAAAGTATCCCCCTGTTAGTGTGAGTTACTTGAACAGTCGGAAGCAGCTACCAAGATATATTCGTCCTGGGTTTTCTGATAAAATCAGTGAATCGAATAGTAAAAATAAAGATAATTCGTAGATGGTGATGAAGGTAGTTAATGCAATGATTGTTCTGATGAGATATCTTGCAGGAAATTGTCTTTGTTTTGCAGCTTCTTAATCCGGTGGTGAAGCGAATAATGACTTGGGGATTTAATCGATGATAATGAAGCCACTCAAACAATGATTATCCTGGAGTGACTGACAAGATATCTTGTAATAAATTTCTTTGTCTTGGATCTCCTAATGGTGGCGTTGAATCAGATAATGATTCAAGACAATTTCTGAATTGTTATCTCTGCAATGAAAGCAATAATTGTTCTTGGTATTTTTGTTGTTTTTTTTTTAAATTTTGGTAGTGAATAGGAAAGTGATTGAAGACAATTCCTTAATGATGACGAAGGAAGCGAAAGCAATATGCGTTGAACGATCAGATCTGTAATCATTGCTAGAATATGAAGCGGCTGATGGAATGCTTTCTGGTCAGTGGGAGGTAGAAATAAGACTGACTGACCGGAGATAGAAAACCTCTATTTATTTGGTTAAAGATGCCCAGGAAAGGTGGAGGAGAGACAGATTTCAGTGCAGAGAAAGTTGATGATACATCCTACCGAGACTAATTTTGTAATCCACCCATTTTCTCACTTTTTGTCTCAGTATTGTTCTATGTTCTACAAAAAAAAAGATATTTTCACCCCGATCTTCATTGTCTTTCACCCTATCGGGTTGATCTACTCAGCTCGTATCAATCAAAATCCATTTTAACCCCCACAGTCAATGTCTGTTTACATTATTTGCATAGCACAGTAACGTTATTTAACGACTGATAAATTGCTTTCCTTCTGAGAAAGAACATAGAAAAAAAATGATGTCTTAGATGCTGTAAAGTACGGTACATCGTGTTTACTGTGTTGTTTGAGCCTGGTTATATAACAGTCTAATAGTGCTACCAGTTCAGATTTTTTTCGATTATTTGAATGTGAAGATCAGTACCGAATAAAAAAAAAAAATTAAAAAAAAGACCATCTACGTGTGTAACACTGGACTCGCAAGTTCGAAACAAAAAAAAAATCTAAATAGGACACCCTATTTGCAATATCACAACGTTTATTCCTTTGGCCCATGGCTGTTTTACGGGCTGCATCAATAGAAGATGCTTTCTCAAGATTCAATACGGTTCAGTATCTCCGAAAGCGACAACAGCATCTAATTGGATACTGTTCATTCAACTTGCACTATCTATTAAGCTTTGCTCAGCATTGGGCAAAACTATGGTCCTAGGACAACTGCCCCCGGGATAATTGTCCTAATATACTTCCCATTGTATTATTGCCCCTTGATAATGTCATATTTACTGTAAAACCTTTGTTGAGTTGAATTGGTTGGTCACACTCATTAGGAAATTGTCTGAGATGTAATTCTCAAGAGTTATTAATTTGTGAACAGTTATTCTATGGGGGCATTTGTTCTGGGGCAGTTATCCCGATACCAAGAAACTGCATATTCATTACCTGTGCATCTGTTTTAATACTGATCCAGTTAACTGCAGAAGAGATGCGTTTTGTGGTCTTTGAATAACTTGCCTCTAATGGGGTTGAACGAACTTAAATCAGATGTATTTCACCCCATAACTTCTTGAAATACTCTAGTTCAGACAGACAACACTGCATAAGTGGATTGATTTAGACAAATAACTGATGCAATACACCCTCTGACATGAACCATGAATTAAGAACAATCTATCCTATTGAATAAAGGGTTCGGCTTTCAATCCCTGAAGGTTACTAACTACGATCAACACCTGAATAAGGCTGGGAGGTACAATGACCAACACGTCAGGACTATGTCAACCAAGATGAGGACACCAGTCCAAGCGTGCGATAATTACTGTTCCTCATCTTATAAATTTAGAACGAATGTTTTCATAAATAGGTTCCCATCAGTATCCAAAAACAGAGTGTTCCAATGGAAACATTTTCTTAGCCTAAATGGTGTGAAACTAAGAATCTATTTTTGAGTTTTCCCAGACCCTGCACGAATGGTGATATGGCTGGGATCGTTCGACGTACATGAAACTCGGGCATAGGCGAGCAACAGGTGAAATGGGTGCGTGCTACCTCTATAAAAATTCTCGTTGAAACAATTATCACTTTTTGTCATAAGTGGAGTGATGAGGACATTCGAAGTGTGGATGACGCCGCCTATTCTTGGTCGAGTCAAACAAGGAAACGAAATCTTTATTTACATGAAAGGGTTAGTCAAATAGACAGAGTAACACAATAGGTGTGTCTGAACGAACGACATCAGATAAAATGAAAAATACTGTTATTAGAGAAGTCAACCAGAAATACGAACCCGTTGGCTCAAATTTATTATTTGTCATGATTTTCAATTTTTAATGTCTGACAACTACTTATTGTTTGTTCTCGCCCACGGTAGACGAAACAAATTATACACACACGCACACACACACACGCACACACGTACATACAGGCGCACACGCATACGTGCATTTGAATTTATAAAAGCAAAATAAAATGCTCACATACTCAATATATATATATATATATATATATATAATCATAATTTTCCATTGCTTTCGAGTCGTCTTTATCTCTCCTGGCTAAAACTAATATCACAACACAAAAAAGTGTTGAGTGCGATAAGTGATTTTAGAAATGATTGAACAAATAAAGTACGGTATCTTTGATGTCTGGAATGTTAATCAGAATGTAGTTTTACCTATATACTCTGAATTTCACGTTTTTCTTATAAATAAAACAAAAGCAACCATTAATAAGTTTTTATTTATTTATCCTGTGACATTGGAATAAAAGCTTCAATTATTATTGTGTTCCAAAGGTGTCAATAATTCCAACAAAAGTATTGTAAAAGCGAAGTTCGTCGAGGAAGTATTTTTTTTTTCAGAACATAGATATAGAATATACTATGATTTCTGTTATTGAATTTGAATTTATCGAGAAATAGAAAGGCGGCCCCAGTATCTAAACATAAATGAAAATTCTGAGTGGAAGAAATTATTGTTTTATTTGGAGAGACGTTGTGGGCTTTGACAAAAGTGAATAGAAAGAAGTTGATTATAGTTCTGAGTCTGCCAGGAGAGGGGAATGATGATTAAGAAGATGCACCCATGACTCGGAGGTTGTGTTTTGCAAACTTGTCGATCATCTCACCACGTTCGGATGCAATGCTGAGAGTTAACATTTGTTATATTGAAATGAAAATAAGTACGATACCTTTGATTGAAGTGTCACTAATTTTGTATAAAAAATTATGGAATCATGTACCAACGAGCTTGGAAAGAATGATCAATGGTATAGTGAAATGGTTGCTAATTATATACCAATCACAAGTAATTTCTCTCTTTCTGGGTATTGTATTTGTCACTGGTTCTTAGGATGGGCTACAGGTGACCCTTTCAAAGCAAATGATCAACCCTCCATCATTTATTTATCAGATAATCAGATTCTAATAAAACATTTGATGGAATTGTCTCAGTGCATTGAACATGGAATGAGAAAAAAAAGCATGATATTTTGATCCCTGTTGCTACAATTCAATTTTCAGTTTGATAGTCTTAGAAAAAACGCTCTTCTTTCTTTGTCATAGAAAATAATGCTAAACGTGAAAGAATCACAGATGTAACTGTATTCAGAGATATGATTCGTTATCATTGAAGGTTTTTAAGTTTAGACTAATTTTCAAGTACGATTTCAAATCAGAAACTAATGCTGCTCAAGTTGCCTATTACATCAAGAAAACACCAATTGGAACACTAGTATATTACAAACTGTTCAGCTTTGATTCAACAGGTTCGGATCTTGAAATATAGATACCATCATAAACATCGACCGAGGCCCCGGTCCTATTCTCAATGCTGAAGAATCATAGATAGAAGTAGGGGCAAACCACAAACAACTATTCGAACACTTAATAGGAGACTAGTTCTTCGGCAGCAAGAATATTTTGTCATCCCATATGAAAATTCCAAAGTAAGAAAATGAGTTCCACATGAATTTGATGAAATACACCATTAAGTGGCCTGGTCCAACACAACCCATTTAAATGTGTATTAGCTAAGGGAATTTGCTATTACGGTTTGCAGCCTTGTCCACACATCATCATATTTCCAAGCAATTTGAACTTCATACCCGTTTCTGCTGAATTCGGGACCGATGCGCAAAGACAGTTTCATCGAGATAGCATATGGTCATTAAAAAATCATTGGAAAAAAAAATAATCGTTTTCTTTTGTTTATATCATCCTTTATCTCGGTATTGAAAACACGACATTTCATATGTAACAACCAAATATATCACACTGCCGTTATCAAATCAATTTCATAAAAATGTCTTATCAAATTATACCAGGCAAAATATTTCGAATCAAGTGAACAACATCCGTGAATTGAATTAAGTCAGGATCGGTTTTCCTTTCGACAAGTCATCAGTTGTATAATAAAATTACTTCCTGCAATAACCAACTAAGCGCAAGTAATATAATGGGCGCATTGTCGATGGTGGATCGGCTGTTTTTTTATTACATTTAGTTTCAGCTTCCATAATAGATTTCGGAATACTTAAGTTGGATCTTCATTGTTCATCGATATCTATTCACAGTTGTATGCAAATAGGACATATATTGGTGTAGATGCAAGTGTTAATTTGATACTAATATATATATATATATATATATATATATATATATATATATATTATCATGAATTGCGTTCTATCAAGTTTCCTGTAGTAGCCTAGTCTTTTGAAATTGTTTACTTTATCCGTGTTGTTCAGGTCAAATGATAATCCACTGTGCAATAACAGGACACCATTTCAGAAAGGGTTTCAATATTCAATGTATAACGCAATTTATAATCATTCTGTTGGATCATACATATATACATATATATATTATTGTGTCATCCACAGACAGCTGTTTCGATGTATTACATCTCTTCAGTGTGGCTATAGACTTTCAATTATCCTATCCAGTACCACGAGATAGAATTGAAACCTTAACTTCGATATCCTACCTATGGACTACGGAACTGGACAGTCAGTAAGGCTGGATTTAAGTGATATATTTGTTTACACAGAAATCCCTCATCCACTAGTGCTCTACTCCTATGGAAGAGCATTGCATAAACTTGCAGTGGATGAGTTACCTCACTTAGAGAGAGAGAGAGAGTGAGAGAGACAGACAGACAGAGGGACAGAGAGACAGAGAGAGAAAGAGAGAGATAGAGATAGGGAGAGAACTAGAGAAAGTGCAAGATAGACAGATGAACAGAAACATCAATAGAGACCATGAGAAAGGGTGACTGCGAAAAACACAAATAAATAAATGCTCATGCGATGATTCTATGTTTTGATAATAGTTGGCTTTCTTGACTCGAGACCCTTTCCGCGGGTGTAATGATTTGAATCACGTCTGAGTGTCCAACAAACTTATACAATATCTATTCTCTATCTTCCAGTAAGTCAAAGCAAAGTTGCCTCCCCTGTTACTCGACACATAGAGCAATGATTTTATTGACATCTTTCAAACGATCTATTGTTGATGGCAATCGGTAGTAGGTTTATGCAGGATTAGGGTGCCAGCCTGATGTTCGAAATGGACTACCTTACAGGAGTTAAAGTGGACAGGCCTATTCTTCCCCACTTCAGGGGTCAAGCGTGAAGATTAACTTTCACCTTTCTTTGAGTGATCAAAGGTTAAGGTAGACGTTTTATTCGTTCCTAAGTGTTCAAAAGTGAGGAGAAACTCTTCCCCGTCAAACGATTAAAAAATGAAGAGAGATTCTCTCACTTTTCAGAAAGCTTTCTTCAACCTTCAAATATTCAACTCAGAACAGAAGGGTACTTCAGCAATAATATATATATATATATAATCTAATAGATTAAGAAGAGTCTTATTCATGTGAAACTGAATGATTGACTGCAAGATTTCCATGTTATATTGACTTTGGTTTGATATTTACTCTACCCAGCTCTTTATTACCTGTGTGTAATTCTTTCAGATTTGATCACGGGAGAGTGTTTATTTTACTTTATTTGGTGAACATCATTGCTGGATGTAAACTACCAATTCGACATGCTTCACTTTTCATGTTTAATATAGGGAGAATTACAGGGGAAGGTAGACAGCAGATGAATGAAGCTCAAGGTAATAATTCAGTACGTGTCAGGAATTGTTCGGTAACATCGTGCCCTTACGTTAGCAAGGGGGTCAGCCGTCCCTGCTCGAGCTTCACACATCTCGCGTTTCTCCGTCTCATTTATTTTAAGAGGTTGTAGGAATTTTTTTGTGAACATAGAGCTAAGAAATTTAGATTTCGATTTCTGAGAGAATTATGAAAAGCCCCAGGAATCGTGAATCGGAAGAACCTTGGAAAGAAAAGGCAGCATAAATATCACGTGAACGTGTGTAAAAGATTAATGAGAGATCATTCAACTCAAGTGTCTCGTTTACAAATCTTGGAAAATGAGATCTTCGTTAACTTATGGAAACGTATAGTACTTAATACCGCCCTAGGAGATAAATCCGGTTTACTGTTGACACCGAACACCTAGAGCTCAGGGAGTATGAAGACTTTAAACTCTTAAATAAGATTAATTTTTATGATGATGCCAGTCGAAAAGTCTTTTTTAAGAATAAGGAAAGTAATAACAGAACATCTTTTTTCAAAATAAGTGATTATATTGTACTTTTTGTTATCCCATGACCAGGCGAGGCCAATAGATCCAAATAAATTGGAACGCAGCTGTAGAAGATGTAAAGAAGAAGGGAACGGAGCTAGGGAGAGGCTATATCTGTTCACAATGTTCTTCGACGTACATTACAGGTTTTCAGGAAAAAAATCATTTATATCATTAATTTTAGTAATTTTTAGGAGCAATTTTTGATTTTATTGATATTTTTAGTTATTTACAATTCCAGTCATTTTCTTTCATGGCTGATAATTACCCTAGAAACCTTTCACCCTTCAGGAGCTTATTTTTTGATATTGGCATACGACAAAAATCACAATCGACTCGATAAAATAGTTGTAATATCGACCTTTTCTCAATGAAGATCTGTTGGTAGTGATTTGACTATATAGAAATAGAAATATTCAGAAAAATGGACATTATACCAAAAAGATTTCATTATCATTGAGATCAGATTTGATGCACTTCTTGGTCTTCCAACAGCTTCAACAGAAGTCTTAGCAATTCGGCATACGTCAATATCTTAAAACTGCCATTATAGAATTACAATCACTGCATTAGAACAGTTGTAATATAAGCCTTTTCTCAATGAAGATCTGTTGGTAGTGATTCGACTACATAAAAATGAAAACATTGAGAAATATGGATGTTATACCTCAAGGATTCTATAATCATTGAGATTGGACTTGATACATTTCATTGTCTTCCTACATCTTCATCTGAAGTCTCAGCAATATATAAAACTGTGTTGAAGCTTGTTCCATGGCCTTATCTGAAATGATATAAATGCTGGGAGACCAGTGTTGGCCATGAAGGATCTATAACACAGGAATCAGTACTACAGCCAAAAACTTGTTTTAAATCAACGTGCATATTCTGAGCTTTAATTTTGGGGTTGACTTTTAAAATACATATATCGTCTCAAAGTTTATGCAAAGGATTTATATAAACTTCTGTCTATCAACTCCCACTTCCATAATACAGATGCAACACAAAAACAGATTAGGGAAATTAACTTCTTCCGAAAAAGTCATGATAAAGTGACCCCTAACCATTAGTCTTTGCCAATGCTCCACTTCTACAGCTCAAAAGAATTGATGCCCCTTTACTATAACCAAACAAATTTAAGATGAGAAAGGAATACCTACATACTACTAAATTCAGAAATTTACTGAAATTCAGTTTCAAAACGATAATAAAGTATTGCGTAGTTAGAAATTAATAGTATTGTACGATTAGATCATCAGTTAATCCTTAAGGTATCTCAGTTTTCTACATTAGAAAATTTTTAGTTCTTTATGCTCGAATTCCAAATTGCCCCCATAATAATAATAATAATAATAATAATAATAATAATAATAATGATGATGATGATGATGATGATGATGATGCTGCTGCTGCTGCTGCTGCTGCTGCTGATGATGATGATGATGATGATAATAATAATAATAATAATAATAATAATAATAATAATAATAATAATAATAATAATAATAATAATTGCCCCATATAATCAAATTGCTCTCTCATGGGGTATTCAATCCATATTTAGTGTCACTATTCTAAAATGTCTTATACTGGCCTCTGTTTTCAAAGCAACATTTCTTGTCTAGTTGGTGGTATCATCATATCAAAAGTATTTGAAAATCTTTCAGGAATTCATCAAATCAAAATCAGAATCTTTCTTCTATGTCGGAATAAAGAATTAATTCAGGCTTGAAACCTTGTTTCTATCACAGCTAAACCTAATATGCAGTACTGTTTAACGTGCTGTATACATTTTTCGATTCCATACTCTACATTTAAACTTCAAAGCTATGAACAGCATTACATGATCTCTTGTACTTTAGATTATGTCTTCATCTACTAGTGCAAAAAAGAATTTAAATTACTGCATGTTACTTCAAAAAAGATAACCTCAAGATCTGGGATTGTGGCTGATATCAGTGTAATTGCATGCCTGTTTTTTAGTGACAAGTGGTGAGAACAACAAGACTCAAATCAAATATGTTATCCTTATGGCTGTGATTATCATGCGTGCGTCTCCTATATTGCCATTATGGAATATCATAAAGACGATAATGCATCTGGGCATCATGCCGTTGAGAAACGACGAACACACTTGTATCATAAACCTTTGATATTATTAAGTGAATCCAATAGATTGTATCGCAGTTCATGTGCCGATTATTGAATCTGATCATCACTAGTTGCTAGTCACTAGCTATATTTTGAAAGATAAAAATTTACATTCCTCAACCCATAATTTCTAAAGAACTTTATTTAGTCTACTCTTGCCATGGAAAATTTTCTCAAAAATTAAAGTGGGCCAAATTACACATGAATACTTCCAAGATGAAAAGAAGCATGCTTCTAGTTTTTTTCCATTAGAAGAAATATGCATTACCGAGTTAATGTACTTTGATTTTTGCCATATTTCTAATTATACCATATCAGTTGAACCATCTGACTCAAGGCATGATTGAGTTTGAATTGTAATCCACTGATGTGTCTATTTGTAAGAACAGCACTTTTTTAAAATATTTATTTCTTCAGTATTTTTACTATCAAGAAGATAATACAAACCTTTTAAACAAGGATTTTGAAGTTAAATCGAAGCTTCTTCTGACTGTTTTGTATGGAAATATAACATCATTTTATCATCATATAGTTTCCCTATAATCTTGACCCCTCGAACGGAAGCAGGGGGGGGGGTCTTCCTTGAATTTTGAATTTTCAAACAGTTTTCAACCCTTATACGATGGAGGGAAATCTTTCTTCACTTCTGATCCCTCAAAGAGAGTAACCTTTCCTCTTCACTTTTGATCCCTCGAAAGGAAAAAAAGCTTTCTTCCATTTTCGACCCCATGCAGGGAAAGAGCAATGAAAACATAGAATAAAAAGATATGAATATGTGTTTCAAAAAGATCCTTCAAGATGATGACAGAAGACAGACTGTACTTATGTCATTGCCAGGGAAAAAAACAAAATGTTGTGAGATAAAAAAAAGAACCGGAAAAGGGAGAAAAAGGGCTGTGTAAGGTAGGGGGAGAAAAGACTGCATAAAAGGGATGAAACCGGTTGGGTAGAAGAGAGGAAAATGGATGGAAAAAGGAGAAAAAAGGACAGGATCAAAGGGCCAGGTAAAGAGGAAGGAAAGAACCAGGTAAAAGGAAGGAAGAGGCCAGGTAAAGGGTAAAAGAAAAGTAGTTAGAGAAAATCTACAGAGAAATAAGAAAAGAAAAAAAAAGATAAAGAGATAAATAGAATGAAACTAGAAAGCGCATACTTCTATCAACCCCATACATAAAAAAAAACTGAATGAAAATCAGTTCATATATAGATATCATAAAAAGAGAATGTATGTGTTTCGATTTTCCGTATTTTGGACGATTCTTTACCCTATCCGTCCCTAACAAGATATATATCTAAAAAAGGAAACACTCTCAAATACGGCAAAAATTTAACCAATTCTTCTCTAGCCTATGACCCCGTCTTCAACGTAGTGTCATAGAAATTTCATTTAGTTTGAGTTATTGTGTGGACAAACAGACTGAAAAGTGGATACATATACCTTTCTAAGAGAAAAAACTTTTGAAGTGGTAAATATTCTGGTGAGAAAAAAAGGTGAAAAGCAGGAAAAGACAGGAGAGGAGAAAGAGAGAGAGAAGGGAGAGAGAGAACGGAGACAGAGAGAACGGAGACAGAGAAAAAGGAAAAGAGTAGAAGAGAAAGACTATAGAGGAATTTTTAACCTCAGGGTTTGGAATCTCCAAAAATCTGTTTGCTCTCAAGGGTGATGAGAAGGACGAATATAATAAACAATGTGTTCAAGGAGGCTGTCGTATAAAAATGGTTGGCAATGAATCTTGTCTTTTTTCAAAACTTTGCATTTTCCTTCTTCTCTCTGTTTTGTATATAATCCAACAGAGGTTTACTTATTATTTATGGCCTGGTTTGGTGGAGAAGTCAAGTCAAAAAATGAAATATATTTTAGTGAAAAAAGAAAGAAAAAAATAAGCAAAATCTGTTCAAGCAAAAACCATGATAAAATGAAAAAATGGCTCCAGGTCTTCATTGTTTATGGTTGGATTGATTTCATTCTGTTCAGATAAAATTCAGATTAGTATTTATACCTCTTGGGTTTGTTAGACTTCACTAATATTCCAGCAGTTTTTTGTCAAACTTCAGTCCAAGTCAGTGGCTTTGGTTGACTTTGTTTCCCCACCCTAACAAGAACAACCCTAACCTAATTTATGAGGTAAATTCTTTACTATTTGTCTCTTCTGTTACGTTGAACAAGTCTTACATTTCTACGAAAATCTATGTTACAACGCATGGGCTTATACCACTCTAATAAGTAAATGCATGTACGGTGAAAAAATGTATGCGTCTTTTTGGATATTTTTTCTCATTCATTATATATACAAGACAAAAGTTGCAGTAATCATCTTTGGTCAGAAAAAAGTAAGAGAGGAGTTTTATCCCGAAGCAGAAGTGTTGTTTAGATATCGATCATGGAAATTTTTAGAATAAACTTATATTATTTACTTATCATGTTACAAGCGGCTGTTGTTATCGAAATCAGCAAATTCTGAATTCGTTATTCAAAATTAACTGAAAATTAATATTTATTTGTTTACCATTGCAGATTATAGTATTTCGAGAGGGTTCTTCACTATTGTTACAGTTCTAAACACAAGGTGTGATTTTTGCTACTTCCTACTGAAGGTTTGATCGAGGTATTTGACCCTGATAAAAAAAATTTATATTTTTCAGGAGTACCTAAATTTTATATGCCTGGTTACAATTTGCTATCTCGGTTACATACTCATGAACAAAATTTCAATTTTTATTAAATGGATGAATACATGAATGCAAGATTCGTGTTATCTTTTTTTGAAAAGTTTCAAAAATCAATATGTGAAAAAGATGTTCCAAGATCCATAAGTAACCACAGTGATAGCAATAACTCAATCCTTTTTGGAGTTAAACTAACACAGGCGAACGGATATAAGTTTTTTGAATAGAAATGATAGTAAATTTTTGGTCAAGATCGAAAACAGCCAGACTCAAAGAAGGGATTCATTTTAGAGCGGTGCATACCCCTTAGACATTTTAAAATTTTCAAAAATTAACTTGCTGGAAACATGCTATGACGTCCCATGAGCACAGACACTGGAAATATGATGATGGTGTTGTGTTGTTCCTGAGTTATGACGGACAGAAGGATAGATATTTGGTGAATTACTACGATGATGATAAAATAATGCTGAGTAGTATAATCGATTTGGATTTGTTAGCGTAGAGCTCTGATGCTAAGGCAATGATTACCAAATGGGGCTGCACAGCTCCATAAGGCACTGCATTTGCTCCCAGGGGCGACGAGGGACATTTAGAAATTTCAATAATTCTACGCATTCAACGTTCCATTAAAACAAAATTTACAAACATTGAATCAACTGAGTTTTGAATATCAGCAGAAGATTATATCTTCTACTAAGTGCTAAATCTCAGCACATCTTAATTCAATTTGCGACGACTTATTTATGTGAGCTGGGTTTTCAGTGGTGGCTCTGATAGAAAGCAAGTATCGTGTGAAAATCAATGTGGGACAGGAAATAAAGTAGGCTGGCTACACTTTGCTTCCAAGATTTGTGGAACTGCGATGAACGACAGTCGTAATTAGGATTTCTAAAAGAGAAAACAAATATATAACTTCTCAATGAATTGAAATCATACGATTCGTCGGAATCTCTTACTTGACTAATCTGACCACAAAAACGCAAATGCAATTATTCAGTATTTTCTTACATAGGGCACCATGGAAAATCCTTGCATACCATGGCATAGTAATTTGGAAAAGTTTAGAAATCCTTAAGGGACTCAAATGTGAAAATAAAAGAATAAGATCTACCATTTAATATAAATTAACTTAAAAAATAACAAGAAGAAATAATGTGAGCTGATTACCTTTTCCCTGCAAACATCCAAGTCGTGTCTTAGCAAAATGTTAAATCATTTCAAACAAGAATCAGCATTTTGTTTGATAAATTTTAATAGTTTTGCATTGAAATATAATAGACATATTCCTTTGCTTACAGATGACTCATTATGTCAGCCTAATATAGGTTCGATTCTCTTTGGGTGCTTATCACCTCGAGCTTTAATCAGAAAAAGCTTACGATCTGTCAGTTCATGAAGGAGATATATGAACAAAAGGCGCAAAATTTGTGGACTTTTCTTTTGCATACCCATGTAATGTACAGCTAGAAGGTAGATGAAGGAGCGTTGGGGGGGAATCACTCCCCCATAACTACTCCACTAACAAGAATAAAGGTGAAAAAATGCCCCATTCATTGTGAAACTTACAACTCTTGAATACCTACTCATACACTAGGAAGCACTTGGAGAGCGAAATCTTTGGCCAACGCATACACATAATCGATCAGGAACAATTTCTGGATCCGCCCCGAAATCTTATCAATCTTCTTCTACCCATAGTACAACTTGCGAGAAAAATGTCACATATGTATATTAATATATATATATACATTTTGTTTATTAGTATATGTTTTTTCTTCTTACCCAGAGTCTACCAAATAGTTCAATCAAAAATAACAATAGTTCTATTCTATTCACACTTTCTCAAAGAAAGCTTTAATCAACATGCAAGTGAGAACCAGAGCAGATATTTACAGACAATATGCAGATAGATTTTTCTGGGATTAAAATTTCGAAAATCTCTTTAAAGAGAATAAATATTAGAGAGTAATAGCTTTCATATAAGAAGTGAATATAATAAAAACCGTATGGGAGAGACTCTGTTCAGAACCTGCAACATTGTTCTTGCAGTCTTGTAATCTTTATTTCACGGGACAATCTGTTTTTGTGACGAAACTATTCGTTCCCAAATGATTTTTCAACTTACTACCCCGTTAAAACAAAGATACATAATCATTTGATTAGAAATAATACGAAAATATTATCCAAATATATTATTCATGAGGATATGAAAAAGATAGTATATGAAGTGGTTGCATCGGTTATAAAAACTTTATTAGTAAGCTTTCTTTTTTTCTTTCTTTTTTCTTGTCATTCGATCCGTTTTCGTTTGTACTATCTTCTTTTTATATACAGAATTGATTTGAAAAAGGATTATACAACGTAGTGTGGCGTGAAATGGAAAAACATACACCTCTCTCTTCACCTACTCTATTTCCCTTTTTTTCTTCTCTTAAATGCTTTGAACTTTTCTTCTTCGCTCCTGGGGAAATAGATCTGCAGGCGTTCGTAGCAGGTGAAAAGAGAGCCGAGTGTTGATTTCTTGCACAACTCCAAGTGGCCTCTAAACTGAATAAAAGAATAAGAATCAGATGTATCCTTTGAAAGTGTAAATAAAGTCAACCATCGTTACATTTGAACAGGTTTTAATCCCTATAAAAATATGACATTACTTTCCAAACAACCAACCACTTTTACATTGAAAAGTGGCAAACATATTCCTTCACTAGCAGACGAGTCAGTGTGTCGACAGAGATATGAGTCAATTCATCAGGCACTTTGAAAAGTTAGTTTTACTTTGTAGGATATTTCATTTCTCGCTTTATCTAGCTAAACGTTCCACGCCCACAATCAATCAATAAATCAATTTGTCTATATCTTCTGATCCACCAGTCACCCCTTGCCACCCCAAACCCTCTCACTTACACAAGGACGACCATTCTTTACGACGATAAATTTATTCATTAATTGGACGGCTGCCATATCAACTTAGCCATTCAGAGGGAGGATTTATCCTCTTACAAAAAGAGAGATATTGGCTATTCGATCTTTGGCTTCATTTCCCCCGATTTGTGGTTCCTTTCAAGTTTGATTTCTGTCCGAACATGAAATTGATGGATGATTGCAAAATCTTGAAGAATATTTCCAAATTCTCCCAAAGAGTCTGGATAACTTTTCAACTTATAAGTAGATGTTTGTCATTTGCCAACTGTAATACGAGTGACATATCATCTTCACATCAAACAGCCGTATTGTTTCCAGAGAATACACACACACACACACACACACACACACATATATATATATATATATATATATATATATATATATATATATATAAATATATATATATATATATATATATATATATATATATATATATATATATATATATATATATATATATATATATATATTTCCAGCTCTACTCTAGAACAACTTGACTTTTGAAGTATAAAGTTGAATGTATCGAGCACTCTGTGATATGAATCTATCACCTATCAGAGATTGCTTTATACTGTGCTATATTGCTAACCTGATCTGTACCATGTATATATATATATATATATATATATATATATATATATATATATATATATATATATATATATATATATATATATATATATATCACTAATAATTTTATGCGAGTAATAGACTACAGATGGTGTCTTAACGCCGATAACTTATTCTAAACCTACCGTTTCTTTCTCTCTGTCTGTCTCTGTCTCTCTCTCTATCACTGTTTGCCTGTTTCTCCTCCTCTTTCTAAATACATATACTTATATAAGTACATGTATATTAAATGATGTATATTTCTTTCATAATTGCTCTATTTACCATGTTCGATTTGGGGCAATTGTATAAAAGATATACATATATATGTGGAGCAATTGTATAAAAGATATAAAATGTTATTGACTAGTAATAAATTTAGCTATTAACAAGATTATTCAAATGAATGATGATTTTAACTTCCCCAACTTTATATCGAGCACTGTGAAATGAAGACCATTTATCAGTATAAAGGGAAAAGGGAGTGCAAAGCATCACTCATTCAAATAATCTACTCAATAGTGAAACAAGTTTAATTTTGTTATGAGTAAATAATATTTTACATTATAAACACACACACACGTATATATATATATATATATATATATATATATATATATATATATATATATATATATGTATATATATATGTATATACATATGTATATATATATATATACATATATATATATATATATATATATATATATATATATATGTATATATAACTTAAACCATCCATCATTCTACTCTGAAGTCGTATATATATTCATATATATATATATATATATATATATATATATATATATATATATATATATATATATATATATATATATATATATATACACGAGTGTGTGTGTATGTGTGTGTATGTGTTTTGGTGTGTAAGTATGCATGTGTATGCGTGTTCCCATCTGGCCAACAGTATGCATATATCGTTGAGTTGAGCAGTATATAAATTTAAAAACTGAAGAGAAAATTTATGAAGAAACATATTTTGCCTGGTACCAGAATTAACCGAATAGGAAATCGAACTATCAACTACATGAATGAATGAAGAAAATGAGCGTCATTTGGGACTCGAATTCACATCAACCGAGAAGCAGTCTCAACACAACTTCTACTTGCTCTATCTACCATGTTCGATTTGGAGCAATTGTATAAAACTTGTATCAGATGGATAAATCATACCCGACATGATGGCGACAACTTGAAATAGACGATTAAAAAACATGAATTGAATAGGTATTTTGGGTTTTTCGCCAGTATTTGAGGTCATTGCCATAAAACGTCCCCCAATAAAAACTTTTTTTACCAAATCCATCTATCCTCATTGTCCCATAGAAAAAATACATATATATATATATATATATATATATATATATACATATACATATATGTATGTATGTACGTATCTATGTATGTATCTCTCTCTCTCTCTCTTTCTATATATATATATATATATATATATATATATATATATATATCACACCCCATTGAAAATTAGAATCCTAAATTTTCACTTTTTTGTACTACTTTAGTCCTGATGTATCATTCTCGCTTCCATCAAATTTAATAAATGCTGTTGACAATAAATTTGTTTCAATGCACTACCTAATGGCAAGCAAACAGAATTTGGTTTTAGATATACAGTAGATTATGTAAGTCCTTGTGAAGTGTGAATAATCCTAATTTGATATTCATGTTTTTTGTTAAATATTCATCGCTTTTCAGATAACATAACTTGATAGGAATTTCAACTGAAGGAATACAACAAATATTGAATAACTGAGATTGTTATCATTCTTTCAAAGGAAAAATCGATTAATAATATGGAAATTCATTTCTGAAACTAAATATTGAATCTGTATTTTATTTATCAATCTTTTTTCGATGGCATGGTTCAGTTTGTTAATGAAACAGCATGCATCGGAAATGATAACTAATCGAAGTCTTCCGTGTTGTTTTCAATTCAAAGAATATAATTTCAGTTTGTGGCTCCACATCTTGTGTGGTTTTCAATCTTTTGTTGTCATCTTGAAGCGCTAAGAATTCTTTTTTCTTTCAAATTTTTAAAAGGTTGTTTCCCCCCAGGATCTCCAATTAGCGCTTCTTCCTCTTAACTGAGTGGTTTCGAGATAACAAAAGTAATCTTAAAACATCAACATACTACAATGTGAGGATATGATGATAATGATAATAACAATAATAATAACAATGATAATAATAATAACAATAATAATAATAAGAAGCTTAGAAAGTCAAAGCATTTGAGTGTGGGTCTTCTTGTTTACTTAAAAATTGATCAAAAACTTTTTAAAACAAAAACATCTATATCCTTCTCCCCCTTCTCTCTCTCTCTCTCTCTCTCTATATATATATATATATATATATATATATATATATATATCAAAAACAAGAAAACATAATACTTGTTATCATTAAATCAGATGTGACCTTAATCATAAACATTTTTAAACATTGCTTTTTCGGTCGGTTGGTCGGTCAGTGCGTCCGAGTAAGGAACGGAAATTGGAAGGAAAGGGGGAGTGTGATATCATTGAGAGATATTATGTCATTAAAAAGTGTCATGTCATTAAATAACATCTTTTTATAAATCAATTTAAAAACTAGCTACTAATAATGAGATAATAGAGTATCCGAAGTCCACATTTTGGCATTCGGAAAAATCCAAAAAATGTCCAAGAAACGCTGAAATAGCCAAGAAACGCTAGAATGGCCCGGTACGATTTCTATTGAGAATGATACTTGAAGAATATTTCCATATTGCCATGGATTCAAAGGAAGACTATTTCTTCTTTTTCCTTCATTTTTTTTCTTTCTTCGACTACTACCACGTTTAGTGAATGGATCGTTGAGCAAACATTTCTTGCTTTATCAAAATGTTACGTAATCTTTTAAAAATACTATTAAATACTATGATTGAAATATCTTTTTTTTTTATTGAATATCAAACCATAGAGAGGAATTAAATTTAGATGGAAACTCTGAGCAAGGAACGTAATTTGGCAACATTTAAATTGGCAACACGGAGCAAAGAACGTATTTACCATTTCACATTGTCAGTAATGATGGTGATTGCCACTATAGATGTTAATTCATCTAATGATAAATCTGCGCCATAAAAGGAAATTACGAGTATGTAGAAAGTGTGCAAACGAATCCAGTCAATCTGAATGAAGAGAAGGAAAAAGTCAACAGAGAATTCATCAGAGAAACAAAAACCATTGCCAACCAGAATGCATTGAGAGAACATATACCTGTGCCGACGCCATTGTGACTAGAACCTGGATAGAACTATTCACTAGTCTAATAGCTACAATGCAGAGGGCCTGTAACCGTCAAAAATTCCTTTATCCACTCCAAAATTCAATCGATTTCTCTGGGACCCTATCACACACTCTGACAGCTCCCCCCCAAAAGCAGAACGTCGATTGAATTCAATGATGATTTTAGGAGTTACTGAATGAACAAACATGAACAAGTATCATACGTGTATGACAAAAAGAAATTTCAAACCGAAAATAACTTTTGGATCCGGCCAAACATTACTACAAAGATATTTCAGCATCATTCTCAATTTTCAGAATAGTCTGCAAAGCCCCTTTCTGAAATGTCTGTAGGCTGCCTAGTCATATTTTCTTTGATCCCGCCCTCACTCTGAAATGAAATTCTTTAAATGTCGATTCAACTTTTCGAAATATCAGGTTTTGCAGGGAGTCAAAAACTGAGTGATGCAATGTCTTGCCATAAGACATTGTGTGAGACTTGGAAAATCAGCATTGGGAATAAAGTGGTCACACGTTACCGAAGCTCAATCGATGATGTTTCTCTGCCGTCTAAATTGTAAGAAAATGTACGTTTTTGCATGCTCAAGAAAGTTCCTCATAGTTGGTTGTCTTTCATATCAAGCCCGTGCACCCTAATCTCGACATATTTCAAAATAGTTGTTTTTCTTTTTTTCAGGCAGGCCTCGTATAAAAAAAACAAATAAAATTAGGACTGAATGAATAATTTTATAGATGTTCAGTTAAATGATGAGATTGCGTAATTCGAACTATTTTTTCTGTCTGTATCAAGCAAATCATCCGGGGTTGATATTGGTGTTTGGAACTAACGAATGCATTAAAAGGGGAAACCTGTTTTCATTTTATCTCCGATATCGACCTAAACGAAGACAAACAATCACATGCAGACAGCAGGCATTGATGCAGACAAGAGCCTACTTCTTGGGTCACGTTTGCTTGATTAGGTAGTGTGCATTTTTTATGTAATCAGATTGTAAATGAGGAAAAAAATTAACTGTCTGGAGGAATAGAGAGACAGGAAAACACTCATAGGATCAGAGAGAGAGAGAGAGAGAGAGAGAGAGAAGCAGAGAGAGCATGTTAATTTTAGTGATAGGTGTGACGAGTGTGATTCAAATTTGATAGAGACTCATTAGATGATTACTAAGTGTCAGCTTCAGATTTTGCTTTTTCTCTATTCAGGGTTTGTTAATTATTGCTAAAATAACTAGTGTCCAAAAACCTGGCTGTTTAGTTCTCCAGGTTTAGGGTCAATATACTGGCTATATTGATTCTCTTAAAAACAAGAAACCCAATGACAATTTATGGGTAGACTTGAATAAATATACTGTATGGGTTGACTTCAAAATAGAGTTAATTATGCACTTAGTTATTAGTTAATCATATTCATTTCTTTCTGATTGGTTAGAAAAGGGGTATATTAGGATGTCTTGTCATAAGCAAAGGTGCATCAAAAGCTTAACAGACTGACATGTAGTTAATCGCAGAATTTTGATCTGATACATCCATTGTATAATGTTTGAGCTTTGTGATTAACCAATAAACTGCCGTATGGCGGGATTCCCAGTCAGTGCAGTTCTGTAGCTAATACAATAAAAATGCCGTTCCACTATAATTGATGGCAGCCAACTCTATCATTGAGTGGGGCTTTTATCCTGTAATGAGTAACATGTAATGAATAACATGCTACAGATTATCTTGCAATGAACAGAGGCTTTATCGGGTGATGAAGTACAATTACTCTTCGCCACCAGCCACAGCTAATTGGCTATTGTTCATCACTGAATTGGGTGCATTGACAAGAGATTGGATCAAAAATGAGGATCTTTAGCATGGAGTAAATGCTTTTTCATCATTAATCTACAGACATTAATTTGCATATATATAAAATAAGGAGCGTAGATAAATATATCGCGGTCCTTGGGGACTTGGCCCGTTCAACCTTTAATGCGATATTATAAAGAAAAAGAAGAAATTCTGCAATCAGTACAGATGCGGTATTACTTAATTAGTAAAAAACAAACTTAAAAGCTGGATCATTGTTCATGTAATCCATTTATATACAGGTACATCCTAAATATATAAGGTCATCTGGAATACAATTTGTGAATTACTATTTATAAAGCTTTTAGGAGCCTGGCTGTTGGAAGCCGAAATGCGTTTTCTAATAACCACTTCGATTCTTCAGCATTGATTCCCTTTTAGTGCAGATTTGTGCTTGAACTAAAGACATCACAAAGCTTTCTTGTACACCCGAATTTAGCCTTGTGCCTGACTAGTCTAAGCGTAGTAAACTTCCATCTACACACAGGCAAATATTTTTGTCTACATGCCAGCATCTATCGATGTATAATCCAATTTATATATGCACCTAGATAGAAAGGCTTATCTGACTTTCGCTCGCATATAAACTTAGTTTTAGCGCAAAATTTCGGATCGCTTCCTTTGTCGGCATCAAGTCTGCAAAGGCGAATATCTTTCGGCTTCATCACGATTTAAACCAGATTAAGCCTGCAAACATCTTGCTTTGTCAAATCCAAACAAAAATGAAAGTGAAAGTGAAAGTGAAAACATATAAATACCTGTTTTTATATCCTGGCAGCAGTGCATACCTTGAGGCGGTGACATTAATTTGTTTTTAGGCAAAAGGTTTTAGTTTTTTGTTTTAGTTTTTTTTTTCGAATCAGTTTAAATTTCCTACGTAGCAAGACATAACACGCTTATACAAATAAAAGCAAAAACCTTTGTACGTAGATATGAGCAAAGTCTGACACTAACTGACAAACTAATACCTTCAAATATACATAGGTATATCTATTAGCCAAGAAACAAATGTTAGGATAATTCTATTGTAATCACACATTCCACATACTCCTATGAATATTCTGAATACTTCATGGAATAAAATTGTCTCGCTTCGTACAAAAAATACTTTTAAATCTCAATAATCTTGATTTAAACCCCAAAACAAGTGTATACTCAATTTTTACGAAGAGAGTTAGGTTTTCTATAAACAAGAGTATAAAAAAGTGTGTGTTCCAAACAGAAGTGCAGCATTTATTGCTCTAAACTCGATCCATACTGTTTGGTAAAACAATTAAGGCCTTGTGTGAAGCTGAAGTAAGTTCTATTCGCAATCAAAATAATTCCATTTTTTCCAGTTTCATTATTGACGATATTAAAAACTGTCAAACAAAACTGTCAACTAATTTTTTTTTCATTTTTAAGCAGACCTCGCTGACAAGCTATTTATGTATTTATCGCTTCTTACAAACTGCATCAATGAAGTTAAAGGGCTTAAAAGTTAAGCATTTGCTCTTTATCATCTCTCTCTCTCTCTCTCTCTCTCTCTCTCTCTCTCTCTCTCTCTCTCTCTATCTATTTATATATATATATATATATATATATAGTCTTCTTTTTTGTTGTTAAGCCATCAACAGTTATTAAGAGGGGGTAGTTTTGCAATGTGAGTTTAAGCCAAATTAGTCACTCATTTTGTGTCCAGCAGAATTTTTGAAAATCCAGACCTCTTTTTAGCGATCATTGCCCAACGAAATTCGAGAGAAGTAACCTATTCATTAACCACTTTTTTTTAAAAAAAGAAAAAAGAAATCCTTCGGTTGGTTACCTCAACAAAGTATCTCACCAAAAGGTGTTGGTCACGCGACAGTTTCTTTTGCGACTAATCAGACCTTTTTTGAGCTGCAGAGCAAATGTTGGATACGCCAAGCAATCAACAATTCAAATCATTCTTTCCTGACCATCTGTTAAATTTCTCATCATTTCATGACAATGGCATTTTGAAGTACTCCTCAAATCACATAGCCTGTTTGTAGGTTCTAATTTCACTGACTGTACCCGTAAGTGCTACTGAAAAAACTTCATGGAAGAAAGGGGCGTTCCCTTATAGATCTTCTCCGTTTTATTCTACTTGTTCCCTTTTCTGATATTTCCATTTCTTTAAAGGCAAGCACGTAAAATGCACCAGTTGCTGAAAGAGATTTTGATTTTGTACTTAGTGAACCTGGCTCATATGCAAAAGAGATGCAGTATTATTTTACGCAGCAACTGTGTATGGTGTCAATTTTACTTCCCGATTTCGGAAGTCGAGTTTGTGGTTTTGTGAAAAAGCCTTCACGTGACTTCATTATTATGTGATAAAATGATGTGATCTCGACAACATTGCCTAATCTTCATCCGATTGTTGACAACGTGACGATCAGATTTTCTGCAATGTACTCAATTACACATCTTTCAATTCAATCTCAGATCAGTGTCGAGTTAACGTAGCTTTACTAATTCATTTAACGTCTTTTCCATCATAAGAGCTGATATTTCCTTATATCAAATCTAATAATACAAAACAATCTCTAGATGAAAATGATAATCTATATGCCGACTTTAAAGTTTCATCGAAAGATACATTGTTTGTGCTACCGATTATATAGAACCAAGTGTTGTGCTACCGATTATATAGAACCAATGCTTGATTTACAATTTCCAAACTTCTCACTGGTTGAGAATAGCTATCTTTTAGGCGCTTTATCATTCAACAAAAAACATATTCTAGTCTTAGCGTGCCAGTACGTCATTTTTGATCAAGTACATCTAAATTTTGCTTCGTAACAAATACGTATTCACATACTAACAAAGCTGTAATAATGCTGTTCTCTCCTCCAGATTTAATGTTATAAACTACGAAAAAAATATTTCTGTTTAAAAAATGTACATTGATACGATTCAATAGGAGGCGATCTTCTGATTGAATTGATCCAAACCAAACATTCTTAATGGTAACAAATACTTGAAGAAATATTTTAGTAACCAATGTGTATGTTTGCAACGTTAGTCGTAGGTATGTGATCATATATATATATATATATATATATATATATATATATATATATATATATATATATATATATATATGTATATATATATATATATATATTTGAGTCAAACCAGGTATCTAGAGACCAACCCTTAAGAAAAACATGTCAGCTATAATTATATCTACACCTGAACCACACAATTGGTTTGTACTATGAAACCATCTAGTGTATATCTACTACAAGAAAGCAAACATTGACTGCCTACAGTCACGCAGATTCTTATTCTTCTTCATAAGTTTCCGGCATCCTCGCTTCACATCGGACGGAAACACCAGACAACTGGTAAACCTGTTGCCAAACCTCTGAATACATTTCTAAGAAATAAACAGAAAAACCCCGGTTAAACACCTGCAGGAATCTTCAACTTTTCAATTGCACGAATTCAATTGGATTAAAGTCGACGGAAATAGAACATCTGGGAATGGATCTTTGTGTCTGTCTTTTGTCGACAAAACCAAACAATCTCGGTCTGTCTGCTGAAAGGAACATTTGTTTGAATGATATTTTGACGATGAAATCTTAATCGTCTCGAGGACAATCACTGGAGAAGCCGTCCATATGATTATAGATAGTTTTATCAGAAACAAGTAAAAATAAACCATAAATAATCTCAAGAGCCCTAAATTATTGTGAGTGATATATAAGTAATAGACCTTCGGACTTATTCTATGTAATGTTTTGTTTATTGGTTTTGTGGCAAATATCATTGATTTGTTGAAATTTTACTCAAGTGTCAATACCAGTACTAAGAAACTTCGACTCATTTATAAGTGGAAAAATACGATGTATTACTTTTTAGTTTGTGTGAAATTTGTTCTTCTATTCCGACACATTACCAGGTGAAAAAATCCATTTGAACTCCACTTTGCTTGAAATCCTAAATCCGAACTTTTTATGCCGTCTCGAATTAAATGAGTTCTTTTACATCGTAAAAAAATGTAGGACAATGTGATACCACGTCACCCAGAACTCTTCACGGCCAGTCTGCATATTAGACTGGGACCCCCCCCCCAAAAAAAAAAATCGGAATATCTATGTGACATCAAATTTGTTGACGACATTGCCTTTTTGCTGAGGATTTTCCTAACCTCTACCTAATGCTAGAAGAACTAAATGAAAAAAAGCAAAAAATGTGGGCCTTCACATGAACTTCGGTGAAACAAATGTCATGCACAACAAACACGTAGAGTAAAAAGGCGCATCAATCAGAATGGAAAACGCAGAGCTGAAGAAAGTAGACCACTACATCTACTTAGGACAACAGATCTCAAAGAAATCCTTAAAGGAAAAAAAAAAAAGGGAAGAGACAATCCAGGTTTGCAAGCTATTGGTAAGGCCAGCTCAATCTTCAAAGTCAGGAAAATACAATTGATTCATAAAAGAATCATCACTATGGGGCTGAAACATGGAACCTAACTGAAAGATTGATCATAAAACTGAGAACCATGTAACGCATACATAAGAGAATATTGCTCAACATCATATGAAGAGATCCCTAGACAGCACAGCACATATAAGAAAGAGCAGGAGTCAAATATATAGAAACCATTAGAAAAACTAAAATGGCAATGAGCTGACCATGTTACAAAGATTTTAGACAACCACTGGATATCATGACCCACCATATGGATTCCCAGAGAACATGTAAAAATGCACCGGGCTGATATGAGATTGCGTGACGAACTAGATAAGTTGAGAAATTACTGAATTTGCATCGCCAATGATGGGTAAGTCTGGCGAATCTTGTGCTCGGGGTCTTTGTCCAACGACAGATGCTGAAAGGCTGATGATGATGATGATGATGATGACAATTTAGCGAACAGCTTTGCCTGTCAGTTGGTTTAATTAGTTTTCTTAAATCGTAGACTCCCTGTTAATTTTTTGTCAGGCGTTTCTGATTGAATCTTTTAATATTTGACCGAATGCATGATGAGAACAATACCCCCCCCACTCTTGACAAGCTATGTTCAATATTCTTTCGAGGTTATCAAATGTCATGGATACTTGCAGAAGAACCAAAAGTGATTTGGTTGAGGTGTGACTTGTCTCTTCAGTCACTGAATAGAAACCGTCACTTGACCAATGTTTTCTTCTGTGCTGATGACGATCGATTGAAAAATTAGAAAGAGCGAATTCTTTGGGCGTTGATCACCCTTGTAAACTAGCGTGGACCCTGCCATACACAGACTTGGCGACTGATTTAGCATAATCTTACATTGTAAATTGAACCGTCCACTAATATTTCGGGGGAATTTCAGAATTATTATCATTAGGTGTAAATGCTGAAATTCCAATCCCTCTATCTCCATTGATGTGGGTTGTAAGCACGACACATATGCAGATGACCAAATATAGATAACCAGTCAATCAGCCAGTCAGTCATATCTAATCAAAAACTCAATAAACATATATTGGCAGTTTTTGTTTTAGTCCGAAAAAAAAAAGTTTGGGTTTCAGTTCAACCCTTCGCCAAGTTGATTGTCAGAGGCCATGTTGAGTTGTAGTCCTTCATGGCACCATTCACGACAATAGGAGTCACTTGCATCTCCTCTCCAAGCAATATGCAAAAGTATGCACTAGGTCACATGGTACTGGCAGTAAATAACCTTTGACTTGATTAAATGGAAGTAGCAATTCAGATAAGTTGATGATCCAAAGAAAGGCAAGAGAAGTGATTATTAAAATGCTCCCCTTTTTTTCTAAATTTCATTAATTGATTATCCCAAACAAAGTATGCTGCCAAAAGAGGCTGATAATGTGACAGTTCCTGTTGAGTGACTGACCAGATAAGTTTTACAAAATTGTTTAAAAAATTTTGAAATAGCTTGGAAGTTTAAAACAAAACTAAATCGAGATAGATATCGATTTAAAAAGGAATCGATTATGTTGTTTTTTTCGGTTCAAAAACCTCCTATTCTGTTTTTTCTCATTATATCGATCATATTGTGTTGAGCATAGAAATTAGGGATGCTTAGCAAATTTCGAAAGAGTTAGTATTGCATTGGAAATTTGACGCAAAAGAAGGGATTAAGGTGGTGTCTTAAGTCCGGATTAAAATAACAATACAACCTTTCGATAAATATAATCCGAAAATCTCAGATGAGACATTGTCATTATTTCACGTGTTATGCACCTTGGTATTCCCATACTTATGTCTTTCAATCATTTGTTTACTGCTTTTATCTTTTGCCCGTTACGTTTTCTTGTTTTTTTTTTCTCAACACCGATATACTTTGAATAATTTATTCGTACTGTCCGAGAATTTCTTATGATTTGATGAGTTTTTACGAGCGTATGTTTAGTTGCAATAAAATGAAAAGCAATACTTTAATCAAGCGACAAAACACCCAAACTATTCAAAGTATTCCTACGCCTGAAATGCTTCGATGAGTAAATGTCATGATTCCAAGAAATATTTGGATTTTTATCATTATCCCAACCTTTTTTTCCATTCTAGTACCGGCCGATATATTCATCGGTCACTCTGGTTTTTTCTTGATTACTGTGTCATTATTTCACGGAACATTAAGGCTAGTAACCACTTTTTTTTCAACTTTTCCGGACAATGAATAATTTTCTGCCTTGAAAGTATTCTGTATTATCGTCTGGACTGTATCATACACGAAAAGAAAAAAAAAAGAAAAGAAAAAACATTCAAATCAGTATTAAAAAAGAGAATAAATTAGCCAGAACATACCAATAAAACAGCTCAGTCAAGAATCTAATACGAAGAGATCGTGAAATAGATTGTTAACGATTCACTTATGGACGTGATGCCTCTGTACTGGTAAGTAGATAATGTTTAATAGCAACTATGTTAATATATCAACAATTAACCTACTAACTCCAGCACTATGGCCATGATTCTCAATTGCAGTTTTTCATTTTTATACGAAGATAAGTACTCCGTAGTAGGAAGGTTAGGTCTCCAGTCTGTAATGCAATAGAATAGACACCCATTAGCCGCCAGAAAGGTAGAATTCAATTTTGACTTGCCTCGTGGTTGATAAGAGATTTACGAATATTACAGACCGGGGTCAGACGATGTTATTCAACCCCGAAACCCCACCCAAAATTTTAATGCTGATTTTCTATCCTATTCTTAAACCTATTTCCTACCACTTGCCGTACTAAAATAACTATAGACTGTGGTAGTGACCTAGACAATTCAATGTTTTCCATAAGTGGAAGAGGTCAGTGTTGCATTTACACGTAAGTTGGAAAAAATTGCAATTATTGATTTTCAATGTATGTATCTATGAAGAGACCAGCGCAACGGTTACCAGCACAGAGGGTGATCCTATCGGAGAACTGAGTTCATATTAAGACAGACACTCCAAAAGTTTACTTCAAACCAACGCTCGGCAAAAATCCAAGCTTGAGAGCCATTAAACAGCCTTGACAGCCACCGAAACTTTAGATATATAGGGTGTCCCGACTCTAATGCGAGTTCTGAGGGAATTGAATATTCGATGTAATGTCCAGCACGCTAGTACTCTTGGAATAATTTGTAAAATTGAAGGTTATCGATAATTAATAGGATGAGCAAAATGCAAGTAAAATGGAAAAAAAACTCATCCAATTACTTAGCAAGAGCGTTCAATTTGTTTTGGCAATTTTTTCCTACAAATAATTAAAAACAAAACAAAAAAATCAAGACAACAGCTTTTGCGTTCACAGAGCAAATGATGACAGCTTTATAGGATTAGAAATAAATATAAACTATATACTATGAAAGCAAATCATATATACATATACAGGAAACTACATACACAGATAGACACACATATATGTGTACCTACACTGGTGTGATGATTAGCACATTTGTCTTGCAGATCAGTTTCATAATAAAGTAAATTCAAACTTTACTGTTCTCTTGTGGCAGATTGACATAAAGCTGGTAAGTAACTGTATATGTTTATTGTAATACATATTCAAATATAGTACCCCAAAGGAAGATATTATTGTCCTATAACGCGAATGAGAAATGTCTGAATATTGATACGATGTTATGCGAACTAATCTAATTCAAGAGTATCAAACATTGAGTATGTGTTTATCTCCCTTTAGTGTCCAAGTTATCTACTCATGATATTCAAAAAGCATGGGTCACCAAAGTTTGGCCCATGTAGAAAAGTGGACACAGATTCACTCAAAAATCAAGCTTTTACCAGAGCTCGAATTGATCTTTTTTTGGAACATAACCAAGAGACAGATCTGCAAATCAAAAACTATGCACATGAAATAATTATGCTGGGCCTCACATGGAGAGACCACAAGACAGCACAGTACATCCGGGAAAGGCAAGAGTCTGGGACATCAAAAAATCCACTAGAGAGCCCAAATGGCAGTATGCTGGCCTTGTTGCACGAATGGCAGACAACCAATGAACATCGCAACTCCCGACATAGATCCCCCAAGATCACATGCACAACCGAAGCAGGCAGAATATTAGATGGAGAGACGAGCTAGACCAATTCAGAGAGTACTGGCCCCGTGACGCCCACGATAGAGGAGTAGAGGAGTGTGGTGAATCCTGGGAAAGGTCTATGTCCAACGACGGACGGTGAAATGATGATGATGATGATGATGATGATGATGATGACGACGACGACGATTCATTCTTGATATTTTTCCCAAGTCACCATAAGACGAAATGGATTTGAATTTGAAGTTGAAATATACGTTATACCAATTACCCAAGGGAAAAGGGTATGAATGCTTTCACGAACAGCGTTTTGAAATCTCCGTTTATTTTTCAGACTGTCGGAAAATACTCAATATACCCATATGAAAGCCTCGATTATCTAGTGAAAACGGTCAATCAGAACTGTCAATATATGTTTCCTCTCTTTCTAAGTGGGTTTGGTTTGCTGGCTACTTATCCAAGTATTTGTTGCACGTAAGGGCCATAAGAACATAAGAAGGCAGCTAAAAGAACTGAACATTGAAAAATTTACTCTTCATTTGTCAAGAGGAAACACTTCTTTTGTTTTTCAACCTCATTCTGCGGATAGATTTATGGACAATGCTCCAATTTACCGTGTAAATCTTTAGCGAAATTGGTTCCTTGATTTGTGTCCAGCGGCGATCAGGCTTGTTTAAATAATTGGAGGTTCTATTGACCCTACACAAGGCGACAAACGAAATTTGTTCATTGAGGTGGTGGGTTGGACACACAGACTCAACAACTTTAGCCGGAGCTCTGGGGCGCAATATACCTGTGAAAACGTGCAAAATCTGGAAAAAAAATGTGTGGAGCACATTTCAACTACCCGCAAGGAAGCAAGAGACAAATCTCACAATAATTCAACGGATATCTGGCTGTCATCATGAAACTCCTGAACAGCCAGAGCTTTGGCCAATAATGAAATATCGGAGCAGTTTTCTGGCGGGTCACTCCCCCTTCAGTATTTAGTGGATGATCAATTTACAATATAAATTCTACTAAATTGGTCTTGAGGCGTGTGTCCAGTAACTAAAAATACTTTTTTTCTAATCCACCAAACATCTGTCCACCCGTCTGTATTAGCAAAACTCAATGGCAGCTCCATGTATGTCTGCCAATTTTTCTGTGAGTATCGATAATCCATCGGGTAACATTTTTTTGCATATTGATCTTTGAAAATTGAGAAAATAATACAAAAAAGGCATGATAATAACAAGTGATAATGAACTGATATCCATGTATCAATCTAAAACTGAAGGCTTGATTCAGTTTGTCAGTCTGTGACCTCCAAGTGGGCGAAATGATGCATTTTAGGCAGCGGTATAGAATTAAACTATATCTGAAGAACAATTTTAATTTTTTATCAGTATCGACGGCTGCACTCGGGCCTTATGTTCGGGACAAGCTGGAAAAGCCACTTGAACTTATTTATGGAACCTAACCAAACGACTAACCCCTAAACTGATAATCATGCAACGCACACAAATGAGAATCCTGCTCAACATCACATGGTGAGATCATAAGACAGCACAGTACATTAGAGGAAAAACAGGAATCCAGGATATCATAGAATCAATAAAAAAACTCAAATGTTGCAAGAATGATAGGCAACCACTTGACATCACAGCTCACAAAGTAGGTCCCCAGAAATCACACGCAGAACTGGGGCTGACAAAATATAAGATATGATATACCAATCTATGTGAATTGGATAAAAATTATGGAGGGAAGGATATTCAGAAAAATAGATTTTTAGAATATACAATCGATCTTACGTTCATGTTGGCTCAGGAGTGTGTTGACGTAAAATACGTTCCAATACAACGCGAGAATCTAAAATGTTATGAATATCAAAATGACAATCGAAAGAGTAATTATATTGCTAGACAAGTGATTACTTAATATGCACATTAAAGAATATCCTGGAGAATTGGTTGGTTATTGCTGTTGTTGTAGCAATCGTTAGAGCTAAATAACTGGCAACTGTTCATGATTCAGTTTACCAGACTTGTGTAAAGATGTGTTAAGTGGCCATTTCACTATAATAAAGATATTGCAAATCAAGAGGCTTCACTAGTTTAACTTGTTTACCTCATTGGACTGATTCGAGGAACTTAGATAGCTCTTCACCTTTGTTAGGGTAATTTGCACCTGAGATAATAAAATAATCGATTTCTCAAATACTTATCTATTCTCCTCCAAGAAGGTGTGCTCCAATTCATAATCAATCGACCGGATTCGATACTTGTATCTCAGGATGTGCTGACCGTAATTGTTTCTCTGAAGTATTCATAAGCGATAATTTCTGTGCGAATATTACCTCTGATAAAGTGGCCGGGCATCTGAAATTTGTCTCAGATTATGGCATCAAATGAATTATACGATCTCTCAGAACAACCAGAAATATTACTATTGACCATGTGGAAACGCTCAAAAATTCAGTTTAATGGTAATTTCGTATAGAAGGGAAATAAAGATTGACAGTATTGTTAGGAAACATGCCAACATATCTATTCATTAAATTATATCATCAAAGCTTTTGAAGTTTTGCTTATCCTAGCCAGGAAACACAAGTAGACCATAGACTGTAATGTCGCTAAACTGTAATTTGTTTCAGTATTGATCGGGGGATCAGACGAGTATCAATGATTTAATCGAAATCAAATCTTATCTTTTAAAATTGTGAATGAACAATTTGTGAAAGTTTCATTAGTTTAATAAAAACATGTTCACACGACAATATTCATCTTATACTTATGGAATTTTCATCCAAGCTAATTCAAATTACAGAGATATTTGAAGGAGAGGCCTGATGAAATAACTTGAAAAATCAATTAATTATGTATATGAGTGAAGTCATGATTTTTATACAAATTTATTTTTGTATTGTGTAAGGGAGAAGGAAGTCTACCGCTAAGAATTAAAATATTTCCTTATAAACTCTTATCACACATCATAAAAGAGGGAAATCTAACTTTTTTCCCTGGAAATCCAAACCGTTCTTCATTAATCATTAATTTTAACACAGCATTTAACGATTCATGACTCTTCATAAAATTATGGACTAGAAAAGAGGCAAATACCCAGGAACAGATAATTAAGCACAAAAATAAACCGACGTTTTAAAATGCTACAATTTAAGCGTTGAGCCAAAGCTAGCAAGCTTGTATAGCAAGCTAGTTTTAGTGTGTTAGTTGAAATTAAAAAAATAAATAACAATGACACACGAGTAGAATGGGTGGCCTGGATTGCTGAAGTGGTATTGTTCTAACTCACAATTGTGGCCTTATGCTAAACATATCTATGTTTACTAAATATCTTTCGTGAGGTAAATATAGACTGATGGAAAGAACTGAATTCTAAAATGCTTTATGAAGATATGAAAAAAAACTGGTGTTATTGCTATTTTGACTAAGAACAGTAACATGAAAATTGTACGAGTCAAAATCCAAAGTATTTGAATAAAATCTATGGAATATAGAGTTGCAAAAATCTAATGTGATTATCATTTTTTAAATTCTAAAAGTTACTTTCAAATTCAAAAATTAAGAAAATGTAAACGTCTCAATTGCAAGCATTCGACATGGTAGCGTGAAAAATATCATCAGCACTCAACGCACAAATTCGGAAAACAAAACAAACCATCATCAAAAATGGAAGCCCTATCTGAATACCGTGTGTAAGAGTATTTGTTCTTAATTCTGTTTTTAATAAAACAATATTTGAATAGATCTGGGAAATTCTGCTTCAGGATGTTTTGATAAAAAGTATAGTTTCTATCCTATAAATCATAAGAGCTAATTGTTTTCATGATCACAGCATGTGATAATAACTGGATTTCTCTCTTCCATCCGTTGACTGAAATTTTGAGATGAAGTAATCTCATCCTTCTATGGATTATTCGTGCTGAAATTTATGTATTTATTGTTTCGTTCACAACAAGTCTGATATGACATAGAAACGTTGTAATTAAGATAGCAGAGGAGCTTCCAGTCTGAATTGTTCATGGGATGATGGAAGAAATTCATCTTTGAACAACAGACAGAACAGATTAGCTGAAACGTTTTGATCAGAACAGCATAGAGGCTACCGGTCTGATTTTTATGAAATGATGGCGAGAATCAAGCTCAAAACTCCCGGCTAAACTGGGAAGTCATAAAGTGGATTGACCAAAACGTTTTGTTCGAAAAAAAAGCAAAGAGCCTACTTGTTCCAATCTATTAGAATAGTAGAATTCAGTTGAAAACTTCAAATAAAGCTGCAAGGGGCAAAGAGCATATCAAGTGAAATATTTTTTCGATCGGAACGGAAAAAGGGGCTACCGGTTCAAATTGTTCATGGAATAACCAGAGAACGTCATCTGAAATCTCCCAACAAAACTATGAAAGCTAGATAGCTTCACGGCCAAAGACTTTTGATAGAAAGTAACTAAAATAAAAATCTGAAAGATAATACAACAAACAATCAATTAGATTATTCAGTTGCAAATTAGACTTGCTCTATTATTCAAATGACAAAAAGGTCATATCGTTTGTAAAAAAAAACTCCCTTCAATGTAAACACAGAAAATTAACTTGAACGAAAGACAATCAACTTTATACATTAACGAAATGTAAATAAAGGAAAAACAAAAATAAAATAACTATGCCCATACTCGGTTGCTATTATTCTATATTCACTGGCGTTCCTGTCTTCCGTCGTGGAAAAAAATGTTCGCACTAAAATTGATTTTAAGGACAAACAACTACTTTTTTTTTGGTTAATCAATACTGAAATCGAATTTCCGATTGAATATCTTAATAGCCGTCATGTCTTTCTATTGAACAAGGCTGACCCAGGATCATTGCTATTATCGAATTTTAAAAGAACTGAATTTGAAACAGACTAATCAAATGAATGAAATCATTACCACTCATTCATATTGTTAGGCGAGCGATTTTTACAGTGTGGTCTCCTAGGAAATCTCTTGCAAATAGCTCTGAAAGTCTGCCAGTGTGTGTGTGCACGTGTATATGTACGTTTGTGTTTGTGTGTGTGTGTGTGTGTGTGCTTATGTGTGAGTTTGTATTTGTGTATGTCTGTCTGTGGTTGTGTGTGCAGGCATTTGTGTGACCATGTGTGTGTCCGTGTATGTGAATATGTACACCTATATATTGTTCGTATGTGCCTGTATGCGTCTATGTGCTAGCCTGTGCAGTTGTGCTTGGCGTATACTCCTATATCTCCTCTTTACCCATCCTTTCAATCGGCAAAATGTCATTCATCCTTCATTCCTGGCCTTTCGTGAGAATGATAACCGAAGATTGTACTCAGATGAATACTTTGTAGTATCACTCTTATTGTTTCTTACTAAGCCCATTTCTGTCCAGCTTGAGACCAAAAAGGATGAAATGACGACTGCAATGCACTGATATCACAAAGAAGAGAAATAGTTTGCATTCAAAATCCTATATTTGACAAGGGCCAAAATATCAACCACCGGCGCTAATGGAATATTGTTGTAAAACATGTAAATCGCGCAGTCAGCTCGCTATGTACTCAGAAATCAAATTTTCTCTTCTGTGTATAGCTTACTTTTCGTAATTTTGTTTTCTGGTTATTTAGTTTTCATTCCTTAGATTCTTTTTTTTTTTCAAATTTTCACCTTGTGTTTATGCTGATTTAATTTACGCCTTCTGACAATGGCATTTTTCTTTCTACTTTTTCATTTCTTGATCCTCCTTTGGCCATAGAGCTTTCATCATTCAAATTATGTCTTTGAGTTTTCGATCTATTTTTACGCCGGCTTTATTCACGCCAACTGATAAGCGTTGTCCTATAGTTTCATTGCTCAATAGTCATCAACTTATTCCCATAACCTTTTTGAGCCATTGATCCCTTTAATCCGGCAATTTAATTTCACCAGAAAACGCCTTCCATCCGGCAAACCCCATTTAATCCGGAATCCATAATCCAGAAACCCATTTAAAGAAAAAAAAATAGTTATCGCAAAAATAGTTGATGTGAACGGCTCATTACTTCTCTACTTCAATCCCCATTTTTGGACACAGTCGCTGGTTTTCTCTCTTTGCTGTTCGACATGGAGAACGTCATTGCTGGACGAGAGGTGAGATGGTCATGAAAAATAGATTCATTCTGATGATTGGGAGCAAACAAGACAAACAAGAGACTTCGTAAAATACCAGCGACGTTGTTTATCCAATTTTTTCACAGCATTAGGTAACATTTGTCAATCGGTGTTTCTCATGATAAAACAGTTTCCAAATGCTCTCTGGTTAATTCTCGTTAAAAAGTTGCAAACGAAGAATAAGTAATCATTGCATCAAAAAATAAAACTATTGCCCTGAATGTAATTCATAGAAAATTGGAAAAGTCATAGATATATGTATGAATTGTGTGTGCAACAGTTATAAACGCTGTATAATCCTCTATTAGTATCTCACAATAGATAAATCCATTTCTATGTCTTTCTCTTACTCTATATATTCTCTTCTTTCTTTCACTCTGGTACTTCCCATTCTTTCATTTTGAGAATCGATTTGAAAAAAAAAAAAAAAAAAAGAATAATATGATGTAATGTGACGTATAAAAAAACGGAAAACGTCCTTTTTCTTCGCCCACACTGACTATCTTGCCGTTCCCATGAACGTTACTAATCGATTCAAGTTTTGCCTGAACGAAAAATCTTTTGGCTTCCTCAGAACAACTGACTTTCTTCGCAATTAAAAAATATAGTAAAATCTAAGCAGCTTAAACGTCTCAACCTGAAAGGCGCCTACTAAGGTATAAATTGTGTTCGTTGGGATTTGAAGAGGAACGCTGTAGTTCAGAGAGAATGTTACTGCTCAACACTACAGATTCTGATTCGCCTATTATGATCACATATTGAAGTTTGAAACACGTTTTAGAGGACAATAAAGGAGACCAGTGATGTGGTCATGTCACCTACAGACTATTAGGAGAGTGTAAACTAAAACTCCTGACAAAACTGGCAACAAAGATTTCTCCAGTTTGATTGGCTGACTATATAGATTAGTTTGTGTCTCATTGTGTTTGTGAATGCTTTTTGTAAATTCGAACTTTTCAGTTATCACCACCAAACAGAAGTCTTGTTTGTTGATTTACAGTTCTTTTAAATTTCTTAATTGACCCCAACCCCCAACGCAGCATGATACCAGAAGATATTGGTCAATTAATGGTTTCTATTGAGTGACTTATCAGACCTGTCATTTGTTTCATTTCATGATTTTTTTTTCTGTCCAATGATTAAACGGGTAAAGACATAAAATACCTTACAGAATCATCTGGTGAACTTCTTCTCCTGTTATAGAACGTGAAATTTACTTGAAAGGTGATTTGAGAGTCATAGAATCCGAGGAGTGTACGTTGACTTCCTTGGACTGTATGCATAAGTAACAAAACAGACTAAGACCCAGTCAATCAAATTACTTAATATCTCTGAAGAAAGACAAAAGCCTTAGAGTTATATAATGTAAATATAAATGTAATCAGATCTACAAAAGAAAAGAATGCAATGCATTCAATCGATAAAACTTCTCGAGTATCCTCCATCTCAAAACCTGATTTAAAATAATTGATGCTCACAAAAATTATGTATCCTTATATATATATAAAGGTTCTCATCTGCAGCGGTAGCATTTTTTCTACGGCACTGTATTTTCATATCGATAAACAGAACACCTGCTACCACGGCAAATAAATAATATTTATGCTTAAATACGTTCATTCGAATGGATTTCAATTTATATGTAAAAATTGGCCATTTTTTGTCGAAGGCACATGGCAGCAATTTAAAACATCGACAATTTTCTCCAATGAAGATCACACGCGTAAATAAATTATTTTTATATTTCTATCAAATTGAAATAATATTTTTAATTGAAAAAATTCGAAAACTCTGCATTTACTTATTTCCTTTACAAAAATAAATAACTACGCAGTTTCAATTTAATAGAAAGTTTAAATGAAATTTTAATTTCTTTTCACTCTCAAAAGAAATAAGATGGAATTCTCTTCCTTCTTTAATGAAAAGAATATAATTACAGAAATCAACACGGTCAAGTTTTACTCAATACATCAAAAACAAGGAAAATCAGCACTTATTTTCAGCAATTTTTCTTGTATGGATTTATCAGCAAAAAAGTATATAAATCAGGGTTAGTATTCCTGTCAGATTGATGGGGTAGGTTACTCGATTTTAGACAAAGAAAAGGAAACAAAATTATAATTCTTCTTTTGAAAAAGAATCTTTTTGTGTCAAAACTTTTCCTTATTAAAATTGAATAAACCAAGATAAAGAATGAACATTTAAACATGTGATGAATTTAAGAGTAAAGAATCACAATCATAAAAAAGCTTGATATATTTCGCTGTGTTCCAATCAGCGTCTGCAGAAGCACTTTTGAGATAGAAAAAACGTAGCAAATGCAATTCCTCACGTGTTCAGATAATATATCAAACTAGAAAAACACAGTAAATCCGTGGTAAATAGGAAGGTGGAGGAGTATTAATGAGCCAGGGTGTGGATCAGAAGAATTCGTAATCTTTAGATGAATGGTACTACTTCCTTTTTACTTTTTAAAAGTGTTTATATTTTTATATATCATGTAGAAAAGATTAAGCAGCATTCAATACGAATATGTAAAATAGACTATTGATCCATACAAATCCATACAAATAGATCTCCAAAAATCTAGTGCAAACACACACACACACACACACACACACTTATATATATATATATATATATACATATATATATATATATATATATGTATATATATATATATATATATTAGTCATGTCCGTATTTTTCAACTTTCGTTCTATATCAGTTGAAATATGACACCCAAAATACTTTTTCCAGATCAATGATTACTTAGGGTATCTTTAGTGACTATAGATTTTAGTAAGGTCAAAGAATAGATTAACGTCTCACTGTCGATTGGGTAGCCCAGGGGACAGTGTCTGTCATGCAAGCGCAGGAAGGTTCCTTTGAATTTTTTGCCAGGTTACATCGTTACTGCATAAATGGTGTTCGAGATATTCGAATTGAATACATAGTTTCCAGGCAGAAATCACACACACACACACATACACACACACACACATACACACACACACACACACACACGTGCACAGAGTGACCCATGCACAGAGTGACCCCCACACATGTATATGTATGAAAAGAGAAAGAGGAAGGGAGCAAAAAGAAGAAATAGTGAAGCAGAGAGAAACATATAAATATATGTGTATTTTAAAAATATATGAAGATAAACAGTGTAAAATGTATTAACTATGCAAGAAGGACGATAGTAATTTCTGTAAAGTCAAGACATTTATGAAACTTTATCTATGATACAAAAGTACTCCGGAGGGCAATAAAGTAATAAGTTATCATCTTACATCAACATATGTAAACATGTGGCTTTACACGAGTGTACAAACAAATTTGATGGAAATTAAACTTTAATACGAGGCGACACCTGATAAAAACATTCAATGGTGGAAGAAGAGGAATTATATATGAAGTAAACTTATATGACATGCAATGTCTGTTCGGAAAGTATCCAATCTTCTATCAACAACGGAAATAAATAGTTAGCCATGAAGCAGATGCAGAGTGAACAATCTCGCTCAATGGCGTCTCGAAGTCAACTGAATAACCCAACATGAGAAAGTCTGTTCAGCCATGCAGTCAAGGCCACTTTAATTGGTTGTTTAGTGGAATCAAGGTCGTGTGACATATATATATATATATATATAGAGAGAGAGAGAGTGAGGAATAGAGCACTGATGGATAGGGAAATTCATCTGTAAATGAATGTATCGCTTAAAGTAAAGTCGGCCTTAATGACCGTCCAGTTCCATAGCTCAGAGGTACGATGTCGGCCTCCGGTTCTAAAGTGAAGGTTTCGATCCTGCTTCGTGGTACTGGATGGGATAATGGATAGTCTATAGCCACACTAAAGAGATGTAATACATCGAAACAGCTGTCTGCAGATGATACATAATGCATACATTCATGTATATATACATACATATATATATATATATATATATATATGTTGAGTTTATATACAAATTTGTTTTTTTTTGTTTACGCTCAAACAGAAAGATCTCATTGGTTGATATACCTTCCTTGTATGATATAACTAAATGAATTATCCAATAAAATAGTTCAAGGCTCCTCAGGACTGATCAATACATGAATAAAGCCGTCATTTCTGACGGATGTACTTTTATACGTAGAAAAATATTGATGAAAAAAACGCCATTTTTCAAATTCCAAGATTTTGATATCAGGGGTTTTGCATTTCATCACAATTTAAGGGTCGATAATCAATTTTTTGAATTATATTAATCCATTTCATGCCAAACTGCAACGATCACCACGTTGGATTTCCTGCCAACTGCGATATCCCCATTCGACCGATCACAGAGAGCTATTCCTGTCACATGGACATTGATAGTAGTGACCAGCGGTTGATTTTATTTACACTGTAAAATTCAAGAGTAGAAAAAGTTATGAGGACTAGTTTAACGAATTAACATAAAACTTCAAATATATATATATATATATATATATATATATATATATATATTATAAAATCTATTTTTGAACCTTCATTTCTTGCTGACGTGCTTATTAGACTTATATATATATATATATATATATATATATATATATATATATATATATATATATATATATATATATATATATCTTGCTGACGTGCTTATTAGACTTTTATATATATATATATATATAAAGTCTAATACGCACGTCAGCAAGAAATGAAGGTTCAAAAAGTAGATTTTATAAACAAACAATGCTGAGTTCATTATTCAACGTTGAGGAAATTCTAATTCAAATTTCAGGTAAACGTTATCGATAATAATAAAGGTTGTTTTTTCTTAAATCACTAACAACCAATTTTATTTGCACTGAAATGTACTCTGTGCCATCTTCTGATTGAATCGATTTTTCTTAGTGAACAATCCAAAATTGTTTCATAAATGTTCTCTGTAAAGATTTTCATAAAGTATATTTTACTAACATTTATAACACGTGTAGATTAACTTATCTTCTTTTCTGTAGCAATATTCTACATGAAATCACACAGCAACATAGATTTTACAGATGTAATGGATCTTTAGCATTTTAGAAAAAAAGATGTCTTGATGTATTGTATTTTGGAATAAGTAACCATTTAGTGCAAAGTGAATTTTAAAAATCAAATTCTGGTTTTTAATTCTTATCACATTACAAACTCATAGTGTATATTAAGGTTTCAAACAGGAAAAAGGGTTTTACTAATGTTGGTATAAAGATTGAGATACTAGATCGTATATGAAGTAAGCCAAAATGAAATAATTCTGATCAGTCATCCAGTAGAGAAATTCTCGTGACAAACATGCTTTGGCAGTATGTCGAGTTGAGGATGATCAATTAAAAAAATGGGATGATAAATAGAGGAATTTTCTCGTCTTTTGTTGAGCAGTGAATACCAAAACGATTTGATTTGAAAATACAAATCAAAACACATAAACAAACAAACTAAGCACGAACGCTGCTTGACAGAAGGGCCAATATGGCATAACATTAAATTGTGAACTGGATCCCCCGCCAAAAAATCCATGGGATTGAAAAGAAATTCCTGACATAATTGGGATTTTCAAATGTTTAGCTGTCTAGCTCCAATGGTGCAGTCTGTACGTGCAATACATACATAGGTAAGTAGCCAGTCAGCCGGCCAACTATAATCAGATTCACTTGAATACTAAAGAAACCTTCGTTGACAGTTTTGGCCAGTACTTTTGAGGAAAAAGAGTGCATGTTTACATTGAAGTGATTGCAGCACAATTAAGTTTTGCTATCTAGTATCGAAAGCCATTGGTTACTTACGAAACCTTATTTGTCCGTCACTGGGCAACAATAGTAGCTCATCTGAAGACGATTGAACTCGCTTCAGAACAGTCGTCAATAAAATGAACTTGCTAACCACACTTAGCTCAATCTTGTCCTAAGCCACACTACTGTCTGTTTAAAATTTTTTGGTGCCCTGTTTATCTTGGCTTCGGACACGTTCGTTAATTCTTTTACATTAATTATCATTAATTTCCTCCATTTAACCGTCGTCTTTGTAATCATCTTTATGGCCTCTTATCGATAACTCACCATGTTAGTCTCTTTAAGAGTCCTTACAGATGATTTTTTTTCTGATTTTAGCTTCTCACTTTTGACCTTGCTGATATTCGTATTGTCCAACTGTCACTCAGAGTGCGGCTTTTGACTGATATCATTAGGCTTCCATTATTCAGTCTTGTGTAGTCTCTTGATGGCTGAGTCGACTCAAGTTAGCAGAGCTGGAGAATCTTCTTCCATCATCTTCTCTTTCCACCTACAGTCTATCGAGGACATCTCTTGGGTGCAAAGTTTTATGCATAGTCATTATTGTCCTGGTTCTCTGTGATTTTCTCCGCTCTGAAGTGTGTGTGTGTGTGTGTGTGTGTGTGTGTGTGTGTGTGTGTGTGTGTGTGTGTGTGTTGCCAGTACTAGCTGATAAACAATAACCGGTTTATATTGGTCGCCATTATGCTAGCTGTCTTTTGGTCCGTCCATTTGGTTTTTACTCTCCACCCCCACCACACACTTGCTCGTTCTCCATATTGCGTGTGTGTAAAAAAAAATCAATAATATTCATTCCTTAGGAAATTGGATCAGCCTGCTTTTAACTAAATTTTTTGAATGGTTTTCGATGTTTTTTCATAACTCAAAACCCCATTTTCATTGAAAAGAATATAGACCTCAAACGGCTTCTCCAAACCTTTTTTGCTCATTACTGTTCTTGCCTGTTTTCCACATCACTGTATATATCATTGAACTTACAATTGAATAATATATATATATATATATATATATATATATATATATATATATATATATATATATATTCGAGTGAAATTTTTTTTCATTCTTTTGAAATTTCTGCTTATTTAAGCTTAAACAATTTTCTTCATCTAGAGCTTTTTTTGAATTTTTTTTTGTAACAAATTTTTATGATATCAGAATTGGGAACATATTTTTGAGATATTCAAGAGCAGAATAATACATTGGATTAATCATACCAATATTCAAGATGATTTTAGGAAGTCAACTGAAATTCCCGTAAGAAAATATTGGTAATAAAACCAGTAAGTTGAAAATTGTGAGGTCTCCTTCGTTATTCTTGGTCAGACTGAATAGATACAACTATTACAGCACACAGCTGAATAAATGAAAATAAAACGTTTCAAAGCACCCTAAACAAACTGAACTTTGACCTGATTGACTGACTAAAGCTAACCATCAACCATAACCCTTTAACCAAGCTCAGGTTATTATCTCGATAAGATAATAAGTGAGTTGCCAGAAGTCCTTAACATTTCTCTTATTTATATTCATTTAGCAAACAAAAATACTGTAAGCTGTAATAGCTAAAATTATTTTCTGTGGTGGTGACTAACGAAAGAGCCGAATCCTGTTTTTCTCAATAATGACATTTTCAATGTTTATTTCAAAATCTAAAATATCCGAGCAGAAAAATATATTGAATATTTTATCATAAGATGTCTACATAAAAACTCCCTCTGGTTGTTTCCTGGCTGTCACTGAAAAATATTGTCGTGCAGAAGAAATCCCATTTATAGAAATAATAAATATTAGATGTTACTCGCTTGACGTATATAAATGACATTATATTGTTTATTAGCGTCGAGTGTGTATGAATACTCACATCAGTGTATGGTCGTAACTCAATAAAAATAAATATTTAATCAAGTAATGAAATGATCTATTTCTTCTACGTCTCCGGGTACTGAATACTTACGTAGGTATAAATAGTTAAATGTACTTTTAGAAACCCGCAGCGAAAAGATTGATTTTCTTCTGTTTATTGTATTTTTTCTCCATTTCAGGGTCTATTAATTCTCATTATATTCCTAGGTTTTCGAAATCTTTTCATTTGTATTTCTCTAAGAGGGATTCTCAGTTCATTACAAATAAGATATCTTCAATGTTTATAATTCCATGAGAAGCTCAACTTATAAATGGTTGTCTAGCTGCAAGGAAATGAACAAATTTCAATTTTAATTTAGTATTTATCAGATTGTCATTGTTACACACATGATCCTTACGTTTGAATTCAGCCAATATGAATGATGTCTGAGTGAGATTTGGAGCTTGATATGAAGTCGGTTGACTAATGATGAGAAAACATTCAGAAATAACATAGTTCTTGAGTGGCATTCACTGGACCACGTTATAGTTTGCCATGAATGTACGTTTTTTTCCAAAAGAAATGTTTCACAAACTTCATCCATTCAGCATACACTGTCAGTAATGATTAATTTTTAGTTTTTATCAATAATTGGTTCGTACTTCATCGAGGAGAATGGAGACTTAACAACTGACAGAGATAGGATGGTCGAACCTGCCGAAGAATTTTACAGCAGGCTCCTCTCATCCTACGAAGACTATGAAACAATGAACAAGATACGCAATACGCAAGAAATCGATTTGAAGGTTTCCCAGAAGTAACCCCATGGGAGGTGAAACAAGCCATCGGAAAGGAAAGGCTCCTGAACCAGACAACACCACCATCAATCTACTCAAAAAAGTGGGTGAAATCATCACAAGGAAATTTGCCGTCCTATTGAACTTGTGCCGAAAACAAATTCCCAGATGATCGAAATACGGCAATCATAATGCTTTTATAAAAAAACGGAAGACCTAAGAAACTACAGATCTATCAGCTTACTCATATGCATGTACAAACTTTTCATAAAAATCATCACCAACCGGAGCAAGCTTGCCTTAGAGGAAGCTACTCGACCATTGACCACCTACATTCGATAAATCAGCTGAAAGTAGACGCAGCATAATACAAGTTGCTACTCACAGTAGCATTTATCGACTTCGAAAAAGCCTTCAACACAGTGAATGTCATGAAAGCAATCACTCTATAAGGTGAAAATCAGATATGCGTCAGAGTGTAAAAACATATACAATCACAGCAGGTCTTTCATCAGGCTACATATAGACTCAGAGCTCTTTCAGTTCTGAAAGGGGTGAGAAAGGCTCATACAATCTCACCCAAACTTTTCAAAGGCTGCTTCGAGATGATCTTCAGAAATCTAGACGGCGATAATAAAGGAATCAAACTAGACGGCAATTATCTGAGCAACTTCAGATTTTGCAAACATTACCCTTTTCGCAGAGAACCTTCACAACCTCCAATTAATGAGAGATGAGCTAAACGAAGAGAGAAAAAAAGTCGGTCTACACATGAACTTGAGCAAGACTGAGATCATGTTCCGCAATCAAGTCAGAAATATGAACACAAATAACAGAACCAAAGACGAAGAACTGGAGAAAGTAGATCACCTCATTTACGTTGGACGACGAATATTCATGAAAAGAAGAAGAGCCCAAGTGAACAATCACTCTTTGATGGTAAGCCTTTAGCAGAGCAAGCTCAATCTTCATAAACAAGAAAATCCCATTGATCCCGAAAATAATTGTAAACAATCATGTATCCTCCCAATAGTCACTTATGAAGCTGAAATATGGAACCTAACCGAAAGATAGATCTGCAAACTGAGAGCTATGCAAAGTGCACACAAAAAAGATTATGCTCAACCTCACACAAAGAGACCATGAGACAGTACAATACACCTGGGAAAAGACAGGAGTCTGGGACACTGAAACATTAACGACATGGATCCTCAGAGATCACATATACAACTGAGACCGGCTAAGTACTAGATAGAGGGACCAGTTAGACTAATTCAGAACGCACTGGCTCCGCGACGCCCACGATACAGAAGTACAGCTAATCTTGGGGGAGGTCTATGTCGAAAGATGGACGATACAAGATTGATGATGATAATGGTGATGATGATGATACCTATTTATTTTCTTACAAGCTCCAGTGCTATGCTTGCGTGTGGTCAGTATGTACATTCAGCTGTCTCTACTTATTTTGCTACCTCATTTCGAAAAGTGCGTCTTGACATATACCAAGTGGCCAACAGGACTAATATTGTACACTCCACAACCAACAGCTGTCCTCAGTAACATTCATAACTAGTAGCTCTGATGCCCAGACAACTTAGTAACATGCCTTCCCTTCCAAACAGGGATACGATACAAACAGATAATCCGAAATTAATTTCGTTTTATTTCGGTCTATGGCCCCCTTCGAAATTGACGGGACAACAAAGGGGGCCAATATGGCCTGCATTGAGATTGACTTATATAAATTATCAAACTGAACGCAGACAGACAGAAACAAAGAGAATATATAAACATGGTGTTATGAATTAGACACCAGAGAGAAAAATTTATAAGACGACAGATTAGATTTACATAAATATTCAAATTGTTCAATTAACTTTTTTTATTGCAATATCTGTTGAAATAAAGGAAATTGATGTTAGAGAAATTGAAGAGTCACAGGGAAGATAATGTAAAGGGAAAAAACAACAACAAAAGTTCTGGTTAGTCACCAAATAGAAAATGTCTTGTGATAAATGTTAATTTGACAGCGTGCCGTGCTGGAGAGAGCAATCGGAAATTTGGAAAGTTCATCAATGATCAATGAATTAAATACCTTTCTTGTCTTTCGTTTAGCAGCAATCACTAAAATAGACTTAGTTTTGGAAAAACGGGCACGAATGGTAGAAAAAGACAGCAATTTAGTGTAAATTTACAGTTCAAATTGAAACCCCTTTATAAACCTATTCGTGGTGACTTTCGGAAAGTAAAAGAAAATGTCTTTTTTGGACATAATGAGGAGCACATGGTCAAATATTCATCCCTCTAGCTTCAGTAGTGAGGATAGAGAGATAAATAGATAGATAAATAGACAAGCGGTCAGGAATACTGAATACTTGAAAACTGTAGAAACTGATGTTGATAGTGTGAGTGACAGTTCTGATTGACTGTCTCTATAAAACCAAGTAAGCAATTTGGGTGTGTTGAAACACCTTGTAAAATCTTTAATGATTTAATGAGTTTTTTTTCTATCTATTATACATGTATTGATTAATAACTCATGTCTTTAATTAAACAAAATGAAATTGTAAATAAATTTTATAACATTTAATTACATACGTGAATGGGGAAAAAGCATTGAATGTTTTCGCTACGTAATTGCATATTCACGCCTTTCAATTCGACCAAGAGCACAGAGAACTCGATTTTAATTAGCGTATAGGTGTCCACGATATGCCTTCAGCCGTTGTAGAGAAAATATCATAATCAACCGATCATAAAGAAAAAGCATCATTTACTCTTCACATTTTGTGGTGTCTTTTTTCCAGGAATTATTATCACCAAAAAGTGTATAAAAATCATCGAATTACCTAATTTCATTTTTAATTATATCGAAAACGGGTCAGGTTAGTCATTCATGAGAAGCCATCACATGACCAATATATTTTGGCTGCAAGCCGTGCTGGGATTAATCAATTAGAAAAAAAATTCGAAAAGAGATGATCAATTAATTTCTTCAGTCACCTTTTGTTTGACCCCTAATTAAGTCTGATATAGCACAAACCTACTTTGCAAATTGAACCCTTCACTAAAAATCTATTTAGAGGTGAGAAGGAATTTGAAAAAAGCAAAAAAAGACAACAAAGAAAACCAAAAAACAAAAAACGAAAAACAATTTTTTTTCCTTGACGTAATAAGCAGTAAATGTTTACATTCTAAAGCCTAGCTCATTTGGTACGGTCTGTACATATGATAAATACATAGATAGCCAGCCAACCAGACCCATTTGAAAACTGCAGAGAACTATATTCATGTTAACTGTGTTGATATCGACTGTTTTGTTTTATGTTATCTGATTGCCATCGAAGTAGAAAAGAAAGTTATTGAGGCGATCTTTTCATTTGATTTTTCGTTACGGAATAGGTAATACTAATATACACTGTTCGTTCATACAAATTTTTAATGCTCTAATTTTTCTATTTTTGAGCAACCTTTCAATAAATCATCAAGGGTTATGTGACATATTTCCTACAACCATTGTAGCACCATTAACTGACTCTCTAGCATTGAATATGTATCACATATATATTTATATGAAGTAGCTCTACGTAACTATCTTTATCTCTCTCATTTTGTTCCATTCACCTCTCTTGTTTTGTTTTTCTTCTTATCTTTACATCCATAAACACAATTTAGAGATGTTAGATTCCAAAGATGTTTTCACCATGGATGTGTGTCAAGGAAGGGATAGCCTGACGAGCGGAGCCAATCCCCTTTCCAGGTTGGTTTAGAATCAGAGTTGTCCGTCTCCTAAATTGGTTTCTAAGCATAGCTAGAAAACTCAGTTTGCCCTACTATTCAATCATATCTGGGTGTGAAGAGATGGATTCATGTGATCTCCAAGGATATTAGTTCTAAGTGAACGCAAAATGCCCATGGCGGAGTTTGAACTCGGCTCATCGATTCCATTTCCCATGCCGTTAACTAATCTGCCACTATGGGCTTCCCGTCCCTAATCTAATCAATAAAATCATCTAATAAAATCAAAATCAGTCATGTAGATGTTGAATCAGCATTATGAACGTACGTGATACTTTACAGTGATTTGAGAGCTTACATCCACACATTTAATGATAATCAATGTTTGTTTTCCCTCGGTCAAGCTAAGGGACGTAACTGTTATGGTAAAATAGAATTTTATATCCTGATGACGTAATTAAAACACTGAATCTGAAGAACAGTAGTTGAAAATGAAATGTGATGAAAATTGGAAGCCCCAAATAATAAAAAGCCGGTTTTGATCACAAAGAACGCTATTCTTCAAGCTCACAGCAATGCAACGCGTATATCTGTATATTTAGTATATGACGTCATTTTTGGTACTGGCAAACTGGTTTACAGATATCTAATTACGTCTATCTCATTCACATAGCCATATTTATCTCTGTTGGCTTTAACGTATGCTAGTAGGTCATAGCGCGGTAATAAGCAATGGACACTGCGATATTACATTGGCAGTCAACAGACAAGAAAAAATCGAGATGAAGATGATAAAACTATTACCACTACTGCTACTACTAATAATCATGATGTTAGTAATAATAATATTGGAATCATTAATAAAAGCAACTATATAAATCTGGCCACGTCTTTGAACAGCTTCTGATAGAATCTAAACTCGGCAAATCCGCGGAGACGACCGCATTGAATTAGCAGTTGAATAAATGAATTGACAAAATTCCCATTAGGTTTTGCCTTCCAATAATTTTATATCTTATAAAGCTATTTTTTATTCGCCCATAGCGGGAAAAAGATTACTTTTTATTATTTCCATTCGCATAGGTAAACAAATAAAAACACTGATGTCGCATATTAACGCATATAGGTCAATTGAATTCATGGTAATATGTGTCTATCCTTACATACAAGGGTTGTCCATAAAGAAAGCGAGCTTTCAAAGCAACCCAACAATTAAATGTATTAGAGTGATTGCTGCTGTTATGTTGTGAGTACTGATTTTGAATTCTCTGTCCATGGAGTGGGGATTGGCTTTTGAATGTTATTGGGCAATAAAATGGTCCCCCATTAATAATGCGTTATAGCATAAGATGTCCTTAAACAGGGAGATAGGAGTCGGTTTTAATCAGTGTATCATGATAAATCGAACCTCAACGTTTATACACCTATAGCTTTAAGTACTTTGCTGTGTAAACTAGACACATCTTATAGAATAAAAAACTAATAATATCGGAATAGAATGGTAATAGGAAAAAAAGTCGAGTACTTAGAGGACCCTTTCGGAATATAGTGAAGGATACATTTGTGTAAATCAGTTCACTGGTCACATGAGTATTGGGTTACTTTTCCTCATCCATAAGTGATAAGAGCCTACTTCAATGTACAACACATCATGGCATACCAAAATATTGGTGTCCAAAAGAGATGTAACCTAATGATATTTTTTACATGTATCAAAATGCAATCATGCAATAGGTAACCTTCTCTCTCTCTCTCTCTCACTCTCGCTCTCTCTCTCTCTCTCTATATATATATATATATATATATACATACATACATACATACATACATACATAAATACAGTAATACTACAACAACAAAAAACCTAAGCAAACAAACAACTAAATAACTTTAAATGAAATTAGCAAAAGCATCACTGAAAAATAAACATCAGCAATAGAGTAGAGAACTTATAGAAAAAAAGATGCTTATATACTCGTGAAGGACCACAGACCAGGTAATCTAAACAATCCCACTGCATCACTTATCAACCCAATTAAAACCAAGGTACATTAGAAAGAATACACTCAAAAACACAAACAGCAGTACTAATCAGGAACTACAGCTGAACCAGTGAATAAATACAGACGATGTTATGACCTGATTTGACAACATCAAGTGCATTTGTACGATTCGACATACTGGAATTGTACTTCCCAATATTCAAAGGAATCTTTGATGAAGCTATCGAAATAGAGAAAACCTATACCATCATGAGCAAAAATGAAATACAAATAAGCAAACACTGTAGACGAGCGGTATTGTTCAATAACCATGAATAATGGACTGAATAATCGACGTTTAGTTCTTTGATATTTCAATGGGATATCTTGATTCAGCAGAGATGTTGGATTTAAATTGGTTTGTACCTTCTTCATAACCTTACAAGAACACTAAACTCTAAAAATATAGACTTTGTCAAGACAACTGTTTGTTGTCAAAAATAGAAGCAGACAAGAATGCAAAGAAATTAAAAATACACATTTTCCGGGGAATGAGAAAATGAACATAAGAATAGTTGAGATCTTACTTTCAGCCTGAATGATTACACTCACAAACCATGTATGAAAGAAGATTCTGAATCTATCTATGCCAAGACGAAATCCAACCACTCAAATACAGCCATAAACAATCCCTGAATCTATAGAGACTGGGATAATATACAATTCTTCTAACGAAACATCATTTAATAATTTTAGCAACAAATAAACTAAGGCCCTAAAATTGCTGGAATATACACCATAAAAACCCTTAGAAACAAAATATTGCATAGGGATGTCCAAACACCAATTTTGATTAAAATTATCTAACTATAGTTTATTATTTTCAAATTAAAAAATACAGAAACAATACATCACACATTACTGGAAGCACAGAAATAGCAACCTAACACCCTCAGTAAAACGGAAAATATAAAAACAAGCATACATATGCCACAATATTGAAACTCCGTGCCACCAGTGTCCAAATCAAACATTTGGAATTTTCTCTTTAAGTAAGATGACAGACATACTGGAAAGGTGAAAATGAAGTAGTTGTCAAGTGTCGATATGGCTCGAACTACTAAAAAAACTACTTTATTTTTCTAAGATATACAACAGGTATGCTAAAACGATCATCATAATTACCTTAGTAATATACCCCAACCTCTATAAGCATAATTTAATCCTCAAAGATGAGCAAACGTTTATTTTCATGATTATCTTGGATATATAAAAGTTAAACCCCTAAGATTGTCAGGGGGAATTACCCACAAGAAACTATCGACGGTTAACAACTGTATGATATGCCTCCTATAACTAAACACATCCCACTTAACTAATTAATCACTAAGACACCTGATTAGAACAGTCGAACATCCTCTTATGCAACCAGCATGATTTATAATGGCCAGTCGTATGTTCAGAAACTTTACTTCCTCTACGTGAGATAAATTAACAAACAAATAAAAAAGAGTAATTTGCAATAGACTGCAAAAATTACAAACTGATAGAATAAGCCGTATGATTCTGATATACATATATATATATATATATATATGTGTGTGTGTGTGTGTGTGTGTGTGTATATATATATATATATATATATATATATATATATATGTCTATTCCATGCCGTTCCCAGGTCTTTATGCATCAAAGTACGTATCTCCATCGGGAAATATTCATCACCAGAACACTTGCATGCGTGTAATGTTTAGTAAGCCCTTTTGAAAAGCATTGTTAGCGAACTTGGAATTGTCTTTTGAAAAACATCATAACTTTCAGCCTTCCTCTGTGTGATATCTATCTTGGAGTGCTCAAGTTTTTGTTTTTTTTAAATAAATAATAAGCTGTCTTTTATTTATTAGATTTAAAGATATTCTACATACTTACAATAGCTTTATAAAGTAAATTTCATTAAATGAACGAGATATACGTAAAAAGGTTCGTTGCTTTTTTAAAAAACCGGTATTCAACACGTAAGGGCACTTCGAACTGTCTTCAGAGATGATTAATGGGCAAGCCTTTAACTTAGTTCCCTACATGTGTTCCTTCTACATCTTAGGCATCCGGATCATGTTCAACGATGTAATGAGAGGAAACGAAGTAAATTATGATCAACGAGTTTTTCGATGTCATATAAGGACATGACATATAAGAACAGCAGCCATGATTCAAGATACTGCAATCAAATAAAAGACAACGGCAAAATATGACTGCATGACGAACTAGATGAGTTCAGGGAGTATTAGCTCTGCGAAGCCCATGATAGAGAGTTCTTGCCAATCCTGAGAAAGGTTTTTGTCCAATGACAGACACTGAAAAACTGCTGCTGCTGATGGCACTCTTCATTGCATCACAGTAAATCAAGGGTGTTCCTCCAAAGGTAGATAAATCTGCAATATGATATGAAACAACGTCATGTTAAAGAATATGGTGGGAAAGATTCATTCGATTCTTGATAGATAATATCACTGAGAGATCGCTGATCGTAGAGTAATGGTTACCAAGCCAGTTATTTGGTGTATAGCTTGATCTTGCCTATGTGTTTGTCATATCTAGCAACCTACTTGGCGGTCATGAGTTCAATTCCTTGGTAGGTTGGTGTAGATAATTCATATGTTCTTGTCCACTTGAAAACACAGACAAGCAACATCACACGTATGAATTAACTTGGAATAATTGATTTATCGACATGTCCTCTATATGTGGTTAATAAACTTCTCTTGAAAATAAGCATTGGCTTTTTTACCTAGCACCTTGGCTCGAATGCTGACCTGTGTTTATCTCGTACTTGTCATATAGATTTCTTCTACTCCGTTCGTATCAGTTTTGGTCGGATCCTGTGTATGTATGCATGTATGTATCTATTTATCCATCAATCTAAAGTTCATATCTATCCATCTACCGATCAATCAATCAATCAATCAATCTATCTATCTATCCATCTGTTCATCTATCTTTCTAACTATCTATTTATATCTCACCTGTCCCATATCAATTTTTTTCACGTTGCTCATATCTACTTAATTCAAGTTGTTAATATCTAATTAACTTTGCTTATATCTATGTATTTAAGTTCATATCTATCTATTTCAATCTTCATCGTAATTCATACCTATCTATATACATTTACATGTTTGTTTTTTGCATGCAATTCACACACACACACACAGACACACACAGACACACACAGACACAGAAACAGACACGCACACACACACACACACACACACACACATATATATATATATATATATATATATATATATATATATATATATATATATATATATATATATAATGTATATATATGTATATGTATATGAATTGCATGCAAAAAACGAACGAACAAAAACACAGAGTACTATTGGAATTTCTAAAAGGTCGTAGTAAAACATCTAAAACGGGGAACGCTGCATTGCTCGATAATACCACCAATACCGAATCAGAAAAGCTGAAAAAACTGAACTTGGTACGTAGTAAACCTATCAAGCCGAACAAACCATATCTGTTGTCCTGGACAGACATGATCTCCGATTCTGCCACCAACGGGTAGGCAGCCACGACATGGAAAACTATCAACATAATTAGTGGATAGAAAGGTACCAACAGGAAGCTTAAGGGGAAGATAAAAAAAGCATGATAAAATGGAAGACCCCCCTGCCCCCCCCCCACGCCAATAAGATTGAATGCAAGCTCATTAAAACAGTAAACTTCACTATGGAAGGACTAGAAAATATCCAGAAAAATATCTCATATGGCAGAGCATGTGGCCCGGTCAACATCCCAGTGGAGATCTTAATGCTGTAAAATTATAAATGTGCATTCAGGTGAGCCATCAAGACCCTATATACCGTTGGAAAGAAGGCTGAATTTTGCCTGCGCTGAAAAAGGGAGGCTTTGTGTAGACAAGCAATTATCGAGGAATAACTCTGAGAATCATAGCAGCCAAAATGTAAAATCTATTTCTACATCGGATAGGTCCGAATTTCGGAAATTTAAAACAAAATGGCATTCGTCCAAACGGGTTGAAAATAACATAAAAATAAAACCTAACGACCTTGAAGATGTAATATTGTTTGTAAACTTCTGTGAGAGGATTGAAGAGATAATATTATATGGCATCCCATCAGAAACTGTCTCCGTAATCATGATGCAATATAAAAACTCCAAGTCAATGGTAAATTGGAGACAGAGAGGTTTTTGACATAATGGCAGATGTTTGACAATGTATTAGCTTCTTGTATCTTTATCTTATGCCTCAAATATAGGCGAGACACCTCAGTCAATATCAAGTAAGAACTAGGTTTCATGCTTAGATGAGACAAAGGCTCACGGCATAGACTCAAACAATAACTGATGATGACTATACTGATGATTAAGCGACCCTCTTAGAAACCATCACTGATGCAACCAAATTACTTCATCTTGTTGAAAGTGCATCAAATGAAATTTGTCCTCATACCAATGGTGGCAAGACTGAGTCAAATTCAACCAAACAGTTGATAATGAGATTAAATTAGGTAACATTATCAAATCAGAATTCACATTCTATGGTAATAAGGTCAAATCACAGAGGGATATATCGAGATACAAGGAGGAGGGGTATAGGGATTCCCCCAGGGGATGGATTCAATCTTGAAATCCTCGCAGCCTGATAAGCTAAAACGACATTCCCTCAAAGCTGCTGTCTGTTCAGTCCTACTATATGGCTTGACTACACGGGAACACTAACTGAAAAGCATGAAGCTGCCCTCAATTGCACGTATATAAAGATGCTCAAGGTGGTTCTTAATGTCAGTTGGAAAGAATATACAATCAAGAAGCAGCTTTATGGGATTTACCACTCGTTACAAATGCCATTCGAGAGAGAAGATTGCCTTTTGCCGACCATTTGTTGCGAAACACAGAGGATCTATTCACTGGCGAACATCACCCGGGAAAAATCAGTAGGAAGGGCTCAACGATCATATATTGATCAACTGGCAAGTGATATTGGACGTCAACCAGAGAACCAGCCAAATGCAATAACGGACAGGGATGGATAAAGGGTATGAGTCAAATGGATCTAAAACAGGCTTTTGACTTAATGATGTTGCTGCTGCGGGTGCTGATCAATCTATCTTATTTTACATTGTTCATATCTATATATTTATGTTTTCTATCTATGTACGGTTTTGCATATCTATCTATATATCAGGCAATACATACGTAAGTAACTATCTGAATTTATTCATATCTATCTACAAAAAAATATTCATATCCTTCCATCTACATGTTTCGGATAGTTTGTATCGATTCTGGATCATATCCACTTCAGTCCATTCGAATTCAAATACTTGAATATCTGTTTTATCTTATCTACTTGTCTGTTAATATACACCGATCTTAGTCTACGTCTGTCTGTCTGTCTGTCTCTTTTTATCTGTGTGTGTGTGTGTGTCTCTCTCTCTCTCTCTCTCTCTCTCTCTCTCTCTCTCTATATATATATATATATATATATATATATGTACCTAATACGATTGCTTCCAATCAATCCGAGATTATTCATTTCAACTTAACCCAAATCTATCCCTCCCAATCTCATTGTATTCATATCTATCTATATCCACTTAGTATATTCCACTCGATTGATTTTTGGGGAGTTGATTTCAATTTACAATGTGAACTTATTTTAAACTTAGCCCTTAGTTTCAAGTTCACCGGTGCTCACGCTTGTTTCTCGACGATTCCAACTTTTTAGTCATCACAGCCCATCAAAAGGGGAGAGAGGAAACCTATTTATTGGTCACCATTTTTTTCAATTTTCTAATCGATTAACCCAAACGGCATTTTGCCAAAAAACATTGGTCACATTACACTTTTCATTGAATGACGAACGCGACCAATCAATCCATCTAACCTTCTCTCTATCAATCTATCCAGAAAAAAACATCTTGTTCTTTTTTCAAAATATAGGCTCTAAATTTGAAATAGTGCTAAAAAAATGCCTTTCAGCTTTACTAATTTCACCATATATTCAAATATGGAAAGAACATAACAACCCCAGCCACATCGTAAATTTTGTGATTTTATGCGCTTCCAAAAGGGAGTTGGCCTATAAATTGCAATGGTAAACGTGACTTGAAATCAGTAACTTTTACATGACATACTTGTGACCTTGCCCCGGGCAAAAAAAAAAGTAGTGGTTCAATAAAAAAGACCGTGATGATGAAGCTAAAACTCTTATCTATATTTATCATATTAGAGCTTACTGGTAGCATATTTAATGGTCTTGGAAATCCAATCGACGTCCTAATTCCATCGATAGAATACAGGCCAGGGAGCCTAATCGATTTTCCAATAAATTTCTATTTGCACTATTTTATGTTATCTATTATTTGATCAAAGCATACAATTTTTCCCCGATTCTCCTACTGACCAAAGATTTGAAATCCAATTCCGTTGACATCAAAAAGCTTCTGCCTTTTTAGCTGCATGGCATGACTTCAACTATGTTAAATACCAAAGAATCTGGGCTTATAATGACGAACCGGGAAAAGGCACTTAACACATTGACCTGTGAAAATACTAAGCTTTTTGTTGTATTTCTCACGTTTGAGGACGCTTCTTCCGCCCCTTCACAGTCAATAGAAACTAACAAATGGATTAGATCAACCAACGATCTCTCGGTCAATTGCATGAGCATAGAAAAGATATGACCGATTCTTTTATCAAATCGGTGAAAGAAAAGGTTTTCAATTCTTGAATATCGACTTTTTCCAGTTTATTCAAACTCAAGTCGAAGTCAGGAGTTGGAATGAGCATTTTCCCTCTCTATAACAACAATAACAATAACCTTTATCTAATTTAGGGGAGGTACTGTCTGTGTGTCCCGTCGTATTAAACCAAATCGAGATGTAAAATTAGATTTTCCTACCATGATTTGAAATAATGAGCAAGTGATCGATGAGAGATTCTCACATCAACTGAGCCTAACTGACAAATCTCACATATCTACAAACATTTATTTGTATATACTGTTATGGTTTCGCTCGTAGTGTTTGCTTCTGTGAGACAGGAGTTCATTCTTGCATCTTAATCTGCTTGGTAAATCCTCAAGTGTCCTCTTCTTTCAACCTACCAAATTGTATGTTTCGGATGTGGACTGTTCCATCCACGTGAAGCAGACGGTTGAACAGGCAGACCTGGAAGAAACCATTTGCATAGAGAAATCTGTGCTTACTCTTCGTGCGTTTGGTTGGGTGTAGCGCTCCCAACAACTCTCATTTGAAGTATGTGATCATACAACCGATGACACGGGTCTACCTGGAATGGTTTGCCCGGCTTTGGATTGGAACATGGCCTTCTAAGTGGGTCTTTTTTTTTTGCATTTTGTTTGACACTCGGTTTAAGCGAGTTTTGAACTCTGATGAAGTTCAAATGTGTGTAAGAAGACATCAAAGAAGAAGGACTTGAACATGTGACATTGTATTTGAAAGGAGAGAAGGACGTACTTTCTCTTTATGTCAGACCAGAGTGGAAGATTGTTAGTTTTCATCTTGAGTGACATGTCCAGGACGTCACACAATATGGCTTTGTGTCCACGTTTGAATACCTCTACGATAGTCTTTGGCGATCACAAATCGACCAAGCACAAACACATGCTTCACAAAGTTGTGCTGATGATTAAACTGCTCCTTCATAGCTGTTATACTAGAAAGTGAATGCTATGGACTTGGACTAATGATGTCAACTTTAGGTGGATCTTCTGGTTTTGTCTGCAGCTGTTTAAAGCCAAAAATGGACTGGTGTGCTGTAAACAGAAACAGATTTTCTGCAAGACTTAAAATTAACTTTGAAAGTCACACATACAGGATTGGATGTTGGAAGTTTGGCTCATTGCAGAAGGTGCTTTGGACTGAAATTTTGACGCTCCCAGTTTTTCTTTTTAGCTTCTGAGTGTAACAAAAAGCTCCCTTGTGTCTGCCCCAGTTCCATGCCTGGCATTTTGAATGAGTAAAAGCGTGAACCATGCCACTCGTCGTCTGACCAGTAAGCTGTGGAAGGCCTCATTTTTTATGCAATGGAGGTTCTTTCCCTTTCTTAGACTCTGCTGGTTATAGATTTATTTGCTGTTTTCTGTGACATCAGATTCGCCTGTTTGAGATAGAACAAACGTTGGCCTTCGATAGTGAAAACATTTTAAATGACTTTCTTCAGCTTGAATTTGAATTATAATGACCCACTCGGATGGATTCAACCCAAACGGTTCGGTATGAATGTATAAAAAACTTTTCATATCATAAAAGTATTTTTTTCTTATATATATATAAAACAGTAGTATATAGGGATCCCATAGCTTCCGAAAATTCGCTTCCCGCTATGATATAGTCTCAAAGTTCGCTCAAGCAGATCTCATCTTCCACGCACACATCGTGCCTTTTTGTTTTTACCGAAGGGTTCTTGGCAAAGTTGGTCGAAACTTCAAGCTCAGTTGGTCGAGTCACAAACAAAATCATCAATGATATCTGGCAACATCAAAAATACATGGAACGCTTGATTGTAAAAAGGTTAACAAAGTACATATTCAATTGAAGTTCTCAAACTCTTATATTCAGCCGTCTTCACGACGTTGTTACGGCATATTGTCAGGGATCTGCTTCAATTTAGAGGGTCTTAGCAGCTAATTGGCGACTCTCGTTTAATCTCCAAAATCATATAAAGTAAAATATTTAACAGTGAACAATAAAAAAATTGGCAAATTACATCAAACATTTCAATATGGAATGCACTTTCCTTCACATCAGCGTGGAAATATTTAACTAATTATCGAAATGTGTAGAACTATCCAAAGTATTCACTGTTGTTTTTTTTGATCTCAAATGATACGCTGCGCGGTCATACGGCCTTGTGCTGAATGGCAGGGCCCCCGGCGACAACAGTGGTCACCCTGATTGACATGTTACCATAAACATTATTCGTAGTTGTAATTTAATGCTGGTATGATAAATTTAGTGATTTTGAAATTTGATAGTCAAATTTCTGGTGTGGATCGTTTTCAAATTTTGCTTTGCAGCGGGTCATCATACAGGTAGCACTGTCTTCTCCTCTCCCCTTAAATCCGCAATTAATCGCATGTCTAGTGCTGGGGCACATTAGCCCTCTTCAGAACGCTTTTCTTAGAATCTCACACCCATATTCAAGTATCCTCTGTACTTTTAAAAACGCACTGCCGAGCGTTGTTTCGAGATCACCATCAGCTGTTGCACCAGGTGTTCTTTAAAACCGTCCACGATCTAAACTCTCTTTGGAAAAAGTCGGAAGTGACAGGGCAAAATTTGGACCCTTAGTGGGTTGATAAACTCCGGTGATGCGATGTTTTACGGAAAACACACCCAAAACAATGAGAAGGGACAGGCTTTATCATTGTGAATACGACTATTACACTACCCACAAACTCACTCAATGACATTTCACAACCATACTGAGTAACAACAGAAAAGCCATCGTTCACTGCATACGCAGCAAGACTCGTTTTGATTGGTTGGATCTTTAAACTGAGACTGAAAAACCAGTTCTTGTGATATACCGAATGGCTGGGTACTTTCTGGACAGATCTCGTACAATTAAATGAAAATAAAAAGACGAACGGAATAATGCGAGAAACAAAAACAAAAAAAAAACAAACAAAAAAATCCCAACATCTGCCTATAACATTCTCTGGATGTAAGTATTGAGGTTTTTTGTTTTACAACTCCAATGATATTTTTCAATGATAATAAACATGTTTATCTCGAGATCAATTGATTCGTAGCCCACAGGGGACCCAATTCAAATAAGCAATAAGCAAGCTTCTCGTGTTGCTTTGAATCATGTTCTTTTTCAAACAATCTTTCTCATGTCTTTCAAAAATTATCTTTGGTGTTCTGTTTTGCGTTTCGTGTTTATAAACAGGACCCTCCCCCGTAATTTTCCGAACGCTTCATCAATCTATTTTGATTCCTGCGATCGGTTTCTTGGTTCTCAATTAAATCCTTTATATTTCGTAACGATGACAAATTCTACGCTTCAAAAGTATCCTATACTTGATCTTTGTAAACATACCGGGATCTAACCTAAGTTCATGTTATTAAATCAACCTTACTACGTGTTTGGAAGGGTCGCTCCCGGTAAAACAATACCGATTGTTAACTCGTTATGTCCTTTCGATCTGGTAGACTATTCCCCTATTTCCATTCTAGTTATCTGCTCATGTTTTTTTTTTTTTACAGCTTGTGCATATTGTATTTGATAGAAAACACAGATCCATTGAGAGAAATAAGATTTCGATTTTGTTTGAGAAAGGAATGTATTATTCATTAGTTGAAAACTGAACTATTGGGTGGTTTTCAACTAGTATCTTCATTTGTATCGAATGGGAAGTAGGGATTCAGTTTATTTTTTTAGTTAAACTTTGAATAGAATCCCAATCTAAAATCCTTAATTTTTTTTCGAAATGGTCATTTACTTTTAAACAATCCCCTAGGCCCATAAAGAAGGTATGTCCAATCTTTAAGCGGAGACAGTGACGAAGAGAGATTACTTGAACTTTGTCCAAGATCAACAGTCTGGTATGTTCATTACATCGGTTTTTATGCCAGAGCAGCCAGATGAAAACCATTTTAAAACCAGTCATCATAAAGCAAAGAAGAGCAGTGAGCATCTCAGATAATTTTGGCCGTCTGTCATTTTTCTCATGAGTAATCGTTTGCACAATTTCCAAAACAACGAACGAGTATCGATCCAGACGCTGTCTAACCGATAATTTTCTTTGAACTGACCCCATCTCACGATCAATCATGATTGATTTTCGGCTATAGAATGGGACAATTTGCAGCTCTGTTCGTTCAAAGTTTCTGCAGTGTGTGAAAATATCACCTGAGAAAAAAATACACAATTATCTAGCAGAAGGCGTTTCTTCCAATATTCTTCCATCTATTATCTACAATTTACTTACGTCCTTCTTAATTATTTCTTTGTTTTCCTGTCTTATTTAGATGTTTCGTCACATTGCATTTGTTTGAGGTACAATGTATCATTCCAATTTTGTTTAATAACGCAAAACGTAGATAACAACAACAGCAGCAGCAATAATAATAATAATAATAATAATAATAATAATAATAATAATAATAATAATAATAATAATAATAATAATAATAATAATAATAATAATAATAACTGGATATTATAGATAAAACAGCCAAAGAGGAGAAGGACGTGAATAAAGAACAAAAAAGAAAACAAAGAAAAAAAAAACCAGAGAAATATCCTGACACATCTAACATTACAAATGATGGGGTAGCAACAAGGGGATGTTGAAACCCCAACGAAAGAGGAAAGGGTTTCAGTGCAAACCTTCAGAGAAACAAGCCACTGTCATCCCTCGGGGACAAAGATTGAAGAAAAAGGTAAAAGATTCGACTGAACACGTCAATTGCCCTTTACGTCATATTCAATATAGCAACATAACCAGGTCCAACAGGTTCATCTACGTTAGTGCAAGTATAATGCAAACATAGCTTCACGGCACAAGAAGAAACCCCGATCAACTGAAACGAAAAAACAAAACAAAAACTGCCTGGTTCAAGAAATTCACCACACTTCATGACAGAGTGAGTCATCTACTGTCCCCGGATAAAAGCAGAGTCTACAACTGGATGACCAGGTGAAAGGCGACCTTCATCCAGAGGGAGGCAAAAAATGATAAGTAATTGTAGATTGATATCGTGTGTACCACTAATATGGGAAATTCCCATCGGACAGATAGCAGAAAGAATTCATATTTCCATAGAAATAAGAGGACTCTTACCAGAACTAAAGAAAGAACGCATGAAAGGAACCAAACTATTTTGGACCAAATCATACTAAGTGTTGCAATTAGATGGATTGATTAGAACATTTATACGACATGATCCCAAATAGTGGGATACTCGAATGCCTCAGGATACTCAAGATGAGCGAATCAGAAGTGAAAATCGTAGCTAAATCAATGAAAAACTTGATGAGGGACTTGACTGCAGGAGGAAATTTATCAGAGATAAAAGTGAAAAAGGAATTTTCGCGCAGACTCTCTAGCCCAATTACAATTTGTACTATCCATGATATGACCAGGCCAGTTTTTTTTTTAAAATACCAATTCTCCGAAACTAATCGAAACATTAACCACATCAAACGTACGGATTATATAGAGCTATTTGCAAAAAACAAACAAACAGGGAAGGACTCGAAATATACTCCAAAAATGTTGCAGAATACAGCCATGATAATAGAATAGAGTTCGAAATGGGAAAATGCGTGTTAATAGTAATGCACAAGGGAGGGCTTAAACCGACTGAAAGAATCAAATTACTGGAAAGCAACAAAACTTCAGTATCGATTACACAGAATATATGTAAATACCAATGGTTTCTCAATAAAACAGGAGGAAACGAGGGAAAAAAGAAATGAATATCTCGGGAGAATAGAAAAAATAATACAAATTAAGGTAAATAGCATAAAAATTTGTACAAGGGATGAATACATGGGCAGTATCAGTAGTAAGGTAAACGTTCAGTTTCTTGGATGGGCAAGAATCAAGTAATCAAGTGATCGCAGAAACTTATGGTAATGCATGAAGCTTTACACCCCTGAGATGACGTACATAGACTGCATCTTGAGAGGGAAGAAGGCATGAAGGGACTTATCAGCATAGAAGACTTTCAAATGGCTAAAACAGGGAAAAATGTGCACGCAAGCATTGATCTATTATGCAGAGCGCCCGAAGCAGTGCAACAAACAATAAAAAAAAGTAGCGAGTGAGAAATTAGCGAAGGAGACAATGTGGAAGGAAAGATTGGAACAGGGGAAAAAAAAACTGTACGAGGAATTCAAAAGAAAGAAAATAACATAGACATGGGTAGGCAAAGGGAAACCTGAAAGAAAAAAAAAGAATATTTCATCATGGCAGCCCAAAACAAATGAATGAGAACAAACTAAGTTAAGGCGTATATCCGCAGATCCCAAACAAACGGTATTTGCCGCTGGTATGAAGAAAAGGGTAAGACTGTAAACCATAAACCAGTAAATACTGGAAACTAGCCCGGAAAGAGTACAAAACAAGCACAATAGGGTATTAACTAAGAACTATGTATACTTTTGGGATTCGACCATATAGACAAATTGTACCAGCATAAATCAGATACTGTCCTTGTAGAAACCATTAATCACTCTTGCTTCAAAATCCAAAGTGATCACCCCAACCAACTAACAAGACTGGGCCTGGTGGTTGTGGACAAAGTAAAGAAGACCTAACAAATAGAAGGCTACGCCTGTAGATCACATATCAATTATGAAAAAGAGTGGAAACCTTGGAGGAAAACCAGGACTTGGCCTGGAAGCTGAAAAATTCATCCGACGATCGGGAAATTTTAATCTTGGCAAACCACTGCGTTACTGGGGACTGTGCAAATACTAGACAGATTACTGGAAATATAACAGCCACAAACTCCAAGAAGATTGATAAAAAACAAACTGCTGCTGTGATATATGAGGATGATGGGCAGCAGGCTTGAGATTTGAGGAAACTTACTGTCACAGCCTTCACTGATGATCACCGGGAAATATTAGACTTACTACTTCGTGTCATCAGCAATGGCCGAACTTTTCGAATGAAAAAGACACTTATTAATAACGCTGCAGTAGGTTGGTACACGCTGCTGTGATATGTCACGATGGTGGAAGGAAAACTAAACACATTAGGTGACTTACTGTCAGCCATCGGCAATAACCACTAAACATTTGGTGAGAAGTCGCGACCCACGACTGTGGATTGTGGGAATGTCGAGAAGAGGGCTGGAGATTTGAGGACACTTGCTGTCTGATAACTTACCGTAAAAAAGTATACAGTATCGTTGAAATATGACTTTCACGAATTCCTTCCGATGAGTAAATAATAAATTAAACCCTACTTTGCTAGCATATCATCTTCTGCTGGAGAAAAATTATTTTCGAATGGACAACTTTTTTTCTCATTTCTCAGTTGTTATCTTCACCATTGAGTTTATTGAGTTCACTGAATAGTTCTTATCAACTGGCTTTGAACTGAGAGTTCATTTCAGTCCAGAAAAGTGGGGAAGACTCTGATGCACTTGACGAAGATCGATGCCATATGTGTCATGCACCCAGGAGAATAGACAACAATAGACAATACATATGTTATATGCCGGCAGAGGGTTATTGTCATGTGTAATTAGCTCAATAGTTTCATAACTATGTAGTTACTTTAAAACTGTGACCCTTTCTTGAATAGAGGAGAGGACTCAAAAGCAGTTAGTAGTAGATTACATTTTAGTGTATACATTAGTGGACTGCGTACGTGGCATAGCAGATCAACATGACTTAATCAAGGTAACACAGAAAACCCCAGAAAAATATTAGAGTTGTGAATACATACACATGTAAATATATGTATGTGTGTATTTGCCCACGTAGAAGGACTCTTCGAAGTTTTGGGTATTTTGGAGGAATTTCTATTTAAGTACTCTTTTCTGAAATGGATACAGTTACCCAACAAAATATACCGCTCAGAATGAAAAATATCTATATTATTATCAAAGCTAACAATATATATATATATATATATATATATATATATATATATATATATATATATATATATATATATATGTATATATTCCGCACGATGATACATTTCCTTATGACATATTTACATCCCTTATTAACACACGCACACACATGTATATATATGAGTATACATACATATTATTACGTACATATATGTATATAATTTATGTGTATCAATCAATCAATATATATGTATATTAATCGATCGATAGGTTGATATACATATATGAATATTTACTTAATTATACATATATAAATATATATATATATATATATATATATATATTTCTTTGAAAAAAATCATTTGCTAGTATTTTATACGAAAGGTGTTTATGGTTCTTTGTAAGTTGAATCAAAGAAAACTAATTCAAACAGAAACCTTTTCATTTCTGTCATTCATTGTATTAAAAAAATGTGGTTTCTGACTAACCGAATTTAATTCTATTTCAAAAGAAAAGCGTTTGTGTCGTTTTGATTTTTTTTTATAATCCATATCGATTCTAACCATAGTTGAAACCAAGTCGTTATTCCATTACTTCATAATAATGTTGTAGGAATTGTGATGAATAGATTCTTAATTAGGAAAAAGTCAACTCTTATGACTTTAAATTAAGATTATAGCATAATTTATGTTTATTGATTTTGTAAAGGTTGCCAGCACTGAAGTCTTTGTTTTAAATGCACTGCAAGCTTGACTGGCACAAGATTCAATAGTCAAAAACTGTACTGCGCTGGCAGCTGGAGGCGGACCCGTAAGGCCACTCTCCCTATTCACTAGTATCCTTTTGAATAGGGAAGGGCATGACTCGAATCAAAATTTAGTCAACCCTGAGTAAATTTGTCTTGATTAGTAGTTTTCCATATTCTCCGCTCATACCGTGATATATCCAAAACTGTCTACGAGGCAGGTGTGTTAACCATTTTCATAACTGAGCAGACTCAGTAAAAGATTAAATAGGTTCAGTCGGTGAGAACGTGGTAATTTGTTTTTTTTACCAACGCGGAGGCACATCAATTCCGGTCCTGTCTCAATTGCCTTCGTTGAGAGACAAAAATTGGCCAACAGCTGTTCCATCTTCTTTTCTTTGGTGCTTGTTCTCCTCTTTCAGGCAATGCCAACTCTAAGACCTCCCTTTCACACTTTCATGGAATCGTCTCGGGTCGATCTGATTCGTTTGTAAATGGAACAAATTTTGTATCTATTCACACTAAAATAAAGTTGAATAGGCTCCCTCATTATGAGATGACTTGATAAGTTTCAAAGCTGTCTCTGACTGTCTAGCCTGTGTCATCGTACAACTCTCAAAGAGGTACAAACTGATTATCATCCAAGTCTACGTTCCCACTTCGCGGTCAACCCAAGACAAAATTGACAATTTCTACTATGATTTGAATTCCCTATTCCATATTCCAGAAAATACTTCGTAGTCATCATGGGAGACTTCAACGAACAGGTAGGAACAGGAAATCAACATTGCGTTGGCTATTTCAGATATAAAGAACGCAATGAGAGAACATAAACGACTTCAAAATCATGAAAACCTTCTTCAAGAAGAAACCCAATAAAAAACACCTTAGAACTGTCCTATTCATAGAACCAAGAACAAAATAGACTACGTCTTGACAGAAATAAAAGCAACATGTTCAAAGACACCGATAGAAAATGCAGGAAGATATTTGTCAACCCACTGCAACCAATGAACGTACAAGAAGAGCTCACTCAATGCTCCAAGCTTGAACCGAAGGATAACTACAAATACATACCAAACGAAAAAAATCGACACTAACATCAACAAATTCAACAATAAAGTAAGAACTTCTTCAATTGGAGTTTGCTTGAAATAAAGAGCACACACAGCAAGAGTAAAATCTCAGATAAAAAACTAGAATATCATGGAAAAACGCAGAAACCTCAAACCAACGACTACAACAAAAGAAAAATTGAAGCAAACGAACTAAATCTACCCAATGGAGACGAAAAGAGCACAAAAGAAGGTACATGACAGAAATCATCGATACAATTCTAAAAAAATGTTGGCGTTTCAATGTTATAAACAAAGCTATCAATGACAGAAACTAACAACTGTTTTACTCGGAGAAAATGGCGACCTAACAACGCACAGGACTTGAACATCGAACGTGACCAAGAATTCCACCTTTACTCCTCCAAAAATGACCACAAAACAATTGGATGCGCAATACATGTGCGATGAGTTTGAGGAATTCCCAGAAAAGGTGCCAGTGGAGGTAAAACAACAACCAAACACAGATAGGAAAGGCCCCTAGACAAGATAGCATCACCAATGCGGTGATTGGAACACTGAAATCATAACACTTTGATATAAAAAAGGAAATCCAAAAGACCTCGGTAAGTACAGGCCAATTCAAATGCATCTTCAAACTTTTCACCAAAGTTATCACCAACCATATCACCAATACGCTAGATAAAAACAAACCAGGGGAGCAAACTGACTTTCGACGAAACTACTCAACCATGAATTATCTCAATTCAATAAATTAACGAAAGCCGTAAAGTGCAAAATGCCATTCGCTGTAGCAGATAATAAAGGTTTTCGACTCAGGTGTAGATCCCGTATATGTCATAAATATAGTTACATCAGCTCCCTTATCAGGTTACATGAAGACTCAGAGCCCTTTCAACCTCAAAAGCAAGTAAGACGTACTCACCCTAACTCTTTACTGCCTGCTCCAAGATGATCTTCTGAATCTTAGAATGGTAAAATAGAAGAATCTGAATAAACACTAAATACCTAAGCAACAAGATTGCATAATACAATAAAGATAAAACAGGAGTCCAAAACATCATAGAATCAGCTAGAAAACTCAAATGGCAATGGTCTGATCATGTTGCAAGAATGTCAGAAAACCAATGGACATTGATCCCCAGGGATCACATGCAAAATCGAGGCTGGTAGAATACAAGACTGAGAGACAAATTGGATAAGTTCAGAAATTATTAGTTTTGCAACACCTATGATTGAGAGATGGGTCAAATCTTTGGGTATATGTTAAACGACAAACGATAAAAGACTACTCTTAATGGGCTCTATATTTAACCAATCCCTGTGTCATATTTACACTCGTGCAGAGGCTAATGAATTATAACCTTTGTTCCATCGGGCTGTCTATCATTCAGTTGTTATAGCATCACTGAACTCCATGACATACAAAGAAATTAATGTCCACTATTTCAAGCTAGATTAATTTTAATAGAAGCTGAAATACAACGCTATTGGTGACAATATTTGTTTCTGAGCACTTACGTGCAGTGACTCTACATAGATTCCAGTGATACTTTATCAAGTTTAAAAATGTGGACTTTTACTTTTATTACACGTGGTCGTACTTGCAAGATATTTCGGTCGCTTCTCGAAAGGGTTTTATGAAGAAAGGAGCAATTGATGCCATGAAATTTATCACCGGTAAATACATATTAAACTGGCTTATTGATCTTTGAATTGTTCAAGATGGAAACAATTTAATATGAATTGTTTCCTAATGAAGGACTAAGGGGGAATGAAAGATTTTAAATGGAAACAATAGGATTGTTTTTAAAATGTAGGAATGGTTTATTGCTCTTTGAATTATAGACATTAGATATACTAATAAAACTGATGTTTAAAATGAAGATGATTTTAAAGGAGTAATAAGGGAATTACAGTGACATACACGGGATAAAATGGTCGAAGTTGGAAATGATAATGTTGCCAAGGATTGAAGCAAGTCACACGCTAACATCAGCTAAGATACTTGTTAAATCTACATTAAAAAAAGTATTTTCCATGACATTTGAAGGGGGGATTACTTTCTAGTAGGCGTTCTTCGGAAGAAGGAATTCGCGTGAAATTGACCGGCATTTTGACTCAGATCTTACCGATATGCATCGCTCTGGTAGACACATTGCTTTAGATAATGATATATCAATAGTGGTGGCTAAAAGAGACCCTTCGTCAATGAGTTAGCAAGAACTATGCGCAATGGTCAACTATGAACCATTCGGAAAGAAAGGGTATTTTGCACGCATAAGAGAATCGTACTAAATGTTCAACCCTTAACTTCAAGCTACTGACCAACAATGAAAACTCACCGATTAGTTGGGAAGTGTAAAACAGTTATTTTTATGATATTAATGAACATTAATGAAAAGTAGTGGTCATCACCTGGGTCACATTGAGAATATTTGAGGCCTCGGACAGAGAAATATATTCGAGGGCCATAGTGACAACATGGATTTAATAGATGGATCCGAGAACTTATTCAAGAACTTATGTAAACATCAAAGTAAATATAAGTTTAAAGAAGGTTGTTTAAGTCTGTTGAATGATAATATAAATTTTTTTCAAATTGAATTATAACTGATGGGATCCCCAGCTAGTGGGCTCCTTGGACCCCGGCAACAGATCAAAAACACTGAAACAAAAGTGTAATGCATGAATGGTTTTTTTCACAATTAGCCTCAGTGATTGTTACGAGTATTCCGGATAATCTATTAAGATTATCCCCTAGGAATCCAAAAGAAAAGTTGCCATTATTTTTTGAACTGACATATCTGCTTTGAATTTGACTGACTCAGCAAATCCTCTGAGAAACCACAATTTTGATTAAACTTTGCTCTCTAGGTATTTGAAGCTTCAATGCTCGTCGCAGGTTGCGATTCACTATGAAAAGCATTTCTATCAACTTTGATCTCGCTGAGAGGATAGTTGGAAAATTCTGTTGGTGGCATCCATGGAGTCAAAGGCTTTTCAAGTCCAAGCTGTTTGCACTGAGTTTAAAATTTCAAACTGTGAAATCTCAATTTCAGGAGTTACGTTATCAGTGATGATACTTTCAACAATTTTTAGACTTCAGCCACAGTTTCTGCTTACTCCATTCCTCCAAGTCGATGGATTTCCTCTATTGGTTAATCTTTGGGGGTCTTCCCGACCTTATTTGACACGCTGGTTACATACAAAAACAAATGTACTTCATGGAGCAAAATCTTCGTGAACTATTTGCAGAGATACAATGAGTTGGGAAGATTTCCTCTCATTATCTCAAAAATGATGGTAGCTCTAGTTACAATAGAAGTGCTGGTGGAGACTCGCGAATCGAATATCTGATTTGAATATTCTATTTCATTTCAAATAGCATTTTTTGTTAGATATACTTTTGGTGTTGGTATAAGTGAAGTGGACTAAAATATTTGATCAAAGATAAGAACTTATATAGTAACCCTTTCATGACCTCAATAGGACTATAGGAAAAATCTTAAGTAGATTCATGGTCAAAATAAAGCGTGGTCACTTGGAACTCCCGCAGATAGATTGCCTGTCACAGCCACCTGATTAATAAGACATTAGGAGAAAGAAATGAAAAGGGACAGTGTATAAGGATTCTGACTACGGGAGTAAGAAAGATAGATTGATAGTTCACTCAGTTGAGAAATGGAAGTTAGCAGGGAGGAAATTAAAAAAAAGAAAGGGTAGCTTATAATTTACTTCGAGTATCAGATAAAAGAAGAGGGCGAGTTAATGTAGTAAAAGAAATATCAAAAGAGAGTTGACCCTTGCCTTTAAAAAAGAGATCAGAGAAAATCATGCGGACCATACAAGTTAGACCAGGAAGCAGAGCAGAGTAGGCAAACGGACACGTGCAGGCCGCCTCTAGCCCGGGCATGGCCCTCACACTCTCTCCCTCTCTAATGACAACCTCACACTCTTTCCCCTCTCTCCCCTCTCTTTCTCCCTGAGTGGGTATTTTGTCTAGTCTTCAGTCAGAGAATATGTATGTATTTACAGTCGGCTGAAGAAGAGAAATCAAGTTTGACTCTTGAATTCTGACTTGCATCTCACGTCCCTCATTTCCCCCATGCTGCCAGTGTGGTTTTGCCAGAACGGTGCATCGTCGGAAAAGGTCCCCCACACCATTATGTTACATGGTCGAAATGATATCATGACCTCGGATATACATGCATGGATACACACGAGCTTTGCTACGGGTTCAACATCATGGTCATGTAAAAAAAATTGTAAACAGCTAAAGTAGCATTCTCCTCTTTTTCCTCCCTTAGTTCAAAACATGTTTCTTTTCCAACTAAGCTCAGTGATTTACTGTTGTTTCATGTTGATTGATCTGCTTTTAATTTTCAATTTGTGATCAGTGTGCATCATTCTTCCGAGTTTTTGTATACCTATATTTTTATGTCTGTCTCACTTTGTTTTTGCAATTTCTTTGCGTATGTTACTCGTGATTTTGGCTTAAGATGTTAGCTTAAAATGCTAGGACCGTGAATGGTAGTTCAAAATGATTGGTAATTTTGCATCTCTGTTAACATGAATTATTTTTTTTTTATTGGGGGATAGATTTTGTTTCTTGAGGCCAAGATTTGGCTTCTGCCGGGTAACATATAAATACGTTTTTTGAACATTGATATTTTTCTCGTTACATCTAAGCCAATGCGAGTTGATAAAACGAAGTGTTGTGAAGGCAGATTTATGAACGTGGATGTTTTGACTTGAGATGTACAAAAGAAGGCGTTGTATGTGCAATTTCCATTATTGGTGAAACTGGTTAATGATTTTTCATGAAGTCGAAGAACAGACTGACCACCTGTCCCGACAGGAATGGCAATAGTAATTAGATTTACCTGTGGAATCATAGGTTTTCTGTGGCGACAGAACATGGTTTAGATAACTATATCAACTAATATTGTGAAATCATCCTACTTCTGTGAGACTGGTCATTCTTAGTGTATAAGTCACGTTTCAGGACAAAATTTTGTGTTTTCTGCACAAAGAGATTTTTATTACCCTTGAAGGGACTTCTATGATACCCTGGATTTTTTTCTTAGTTCACATTCATGTTTATCTTGTATTTATATATTTTGTTAATTGTGCCGTTTTTCACTTTTTAATATTTATGTTGGACAGGTTCTTTGTGGTCGGAAAGAAGGGAAAGACCAAACGTTTATTTTCTCTTTTCTGTTTTCCGAACTCTTTCGCCTTTTGTACCGAATTATTATCTCAAATAGCAACATTTGCCTGTGGCTGGTGGATCGCCACTGCTGTTTTTCTTGGTCGGCGAAAAATTCATGAAAAAATATTCAGGCTTTCAGATATTGCCAGCATTTTTTATCGTGTTGTGTGCATATGGAATTTTTCCTTGAAAATACCTTTTCATAAAAGGAAAAAAAAAGAAGGAAACAAAAAACTAGCAAAACCAAACAGAAAAAAAAGATACTTTTAAAAGTGATGGACTTGAGTTGAAGTTGAAGAGAATAAAGAATTTCTTTTTGATTCTCACGGTAGGAAGAAATATGTTTTCTTTGGTTGTGTTTTTGTACATTTTCTATTGTTGACTCTTTGTATTTTTACAGTTGCATTCCATCCCCTGTGTACTCTGTTGATGTGATCATTTTTGTTGATTTTCGGAAATATTTTTAGGCGACGTTACTGTAAATGGACACAATGGTCATTCGTGGTTATATTGCATAATCACGCGTCGAAATTTAGGCAACAGTTTTTGCCTTGTGTGTCCCAGGTACGCTGGAAATGGCACGTATAAAATGAAATACATTCGCAATCGAGTGGGCACCGCATTAACTTGGGGAAATGAGATTATTCATGTAGAAAAACACCCAACAGACTCGTGAACAGCGGTTTATGTTCGTACAGAAAAGTGATTTTGAGTTTTGTATAAGTAGCAGAAAGCCAATTTTTGGCTTCTTTTTTCTCGTTTTCGAAACAAGCACACACTGATGAATGCATTCCTGTACACATACATGACTGTTTCATCGCTTTTGTTGTTCTATATAATTTTGCTTTCTTTTCCTTTGCTTTAGAATATTTTTTGAGTGAGAGAGAAATAAAGAGAGGCCGTCGATAAATAAAAACATTTTCAAAAAAGAGAGAGACAGAATTGGGCGAGAAGAAACAAAAAAAAAGCCATGTTATTAAAGATTACATTTCAAAGGATCAAAGAGAATACCAGCCCTTTGAAAAGATATATTGGAATAAGAGCATTATTAGAGGCAGTCGAGTTGATGTTGGAAAGAAATTCATACAGTGATGCATTCAAACAAAAAAATGTACACAGAGGGACAGTGTGATTAAAAATATATACATGAATATATTTTTTAAAGATAGAGCAAGACGGTATGTTACAATATGAGGGCTGATGGGGACTCTTAAATCGAAAAATAGATTTTCTTATATATTCTATTTCATTTTCAAATAGCATTTTCGTTGAAGATACTTTTGGTGTGGGTCTAAGTGAAGTGGACTGGAATATTTGATTAGCAACTCTTTCTGACGTCATAAGGACTTTACAAACATCGTAAGTTGATTGATAGTCAAGATAATGCGTGGTCACTTGAAACCCCCACCGATAGATAGCCAGTCACCTAATCAAAAAGACATTAGAAGTAAAAAATGAAAAAGGGACAGTGTATGAGGATTCTAATAACGGAAGTAAGAAAGACAGTAAGTGTAGTTGAATGAGAAACAAAAGAAAGCAGTGGAAAATAGAAAAGGAAAAGGTAGATGATCATTTAGTACCGCTATCAGGTAAAAGAAGAGGGCAAAGTAATGCAGTAAAAGAAAAAGTAGGAGAGAAGGAACCTCTGCCTTTAAAAGGGAGACCAGTCAGACGAGGGAGCAGGCGGAGCAGACTAGGCAGAACAGGCTGGCAGGGTGCACCAGGGTCTACAGGCCAGGCCCTGGACCCTTCAGTAGAAAGACAATCCATCTTTCTATCTCTCTGAGTGAGGATTTCATTCAGTGTTCAGTCGAAGACTGAGTGCATTCTTGGTCGACCGAAGAACAGAAATAAAGGTTCAATTTTGAAACCTGAATCATGTTCCTGGTTATTCTCATGATGCCACTGTGATGAGCATACAATGCAAATTACGCATTGTTTTTCCACAACAGTAATACTATCCTTTTTATGGATGCATTCTAACGAGACAAAGAACTTGTCAGCAGTCATCCTCCTGTCCCATATAGGTGCTCACACCTGTCTTGTTCGGGATAACCACGTCACTGTATTAACTGGAAGACTAGTATCAATACCTCTCGACTAACCCTGATATACTAACATATTATAGTTCACCATTTATTTCATATTATAGTCACTAAATCATCTCAGCTCTTAATAAATCTGTAGAACTTTGCAAGATTTATAATGGAGAAACCTTCAGCATTACAGATTGTTCCCTGTAAGTAAACAGTAACTTTCTCGTTTATATCACAAACAGATATCTAAATCTTGATACATGTAATACTTGTAAATTTGATATCATCTAGTTGCAAACGGTGTCTTGTTTTCGTGACATCACGTATGTTTATGTTGACCGTCGGAAAGGTCGACTTTGCGTCACCCATTTAATTTAAATGACTTATGAATGATATAATTGATATTAAGCTATCGATGAATAGGATGTTAATGGCCACCGTTCGAAAGGTAAGGGTCATTATGTTTCTGGCTTCCACTGGTACCATTAAGGAATTTATAGGTAATCACAATCATCCCAAGAGTGAAATATTTCTATTGTTGGTCTACTTGAGATCTAATTGCTTTATAATTCGTCTTTATTGGCCTGGGGTTTCAGTCAATAAGAATGGGAGGAATCTTAACAAATTGAGAATGTACGTATTTGAATAAAGGTCTTGTATATTGAATTACGGAACAAAATATCTAGAAAAACGATCTGTAACAACAAACGATTTTCAAAATCTCTCCTGGCGTTCATATCTATCACATTCACGTACAGAACTGGCAACCAACGTTCAAAACAAGGTGACGTTCGTGTTTCAAGAATAGGATTTTTTTTTCTTGCTGTTTAGTTGACATAGGGCATTCCTGCTGAAAAGTATACACTGTTACTGAAAACTACACACAAACGGCTTAATAAGTGGTCTGTCCGGAGAGTATTCCACCATTTAATGATTAAAAAATATAGCACACCTGAGACAATGTTGCCTTGTTCCTTTTCAAGTTGTTTAATTTGAACTCCATACACACATTGCAGTGTACTTTCCACTTTTCAAGACAATCTTCAATATCCTGTTTTGAATTGCATTCTCTTCAATCTTGCCCACGGTTTAAAATTTCTTTGGAGAACGCCGGAAGTAAAAAGTACACAAATCAATACGGGGGCGGGCGCAGATCTAGAATATATGATGTTTGGCCGATTGGCCCTGCAGAAGGCGTGATTGTGAATGCAACACAAGTGATTTTTACTGCAAATTAAGTAGGCCTACTGTTCCTGCATGCACAGTGAGGTCCCCTGATTTGTTCCTCTTAACTCAAGCCAATCCAACTGCTCTGCAAGATAGTCCCTAACGAATCTCACCTTTCCGGGTGAGATTTTTAGAATGGTGATGATATTGAAGAAAACATGATCTGGCGAATTCTGGGGAGGTCTATATCCAACGGTGGACGTTGAAAGGCTGATGATGATGATGATGATGATGATGATGATGATGATGATGATGATCCTAGCCGACTGTTTTGAAAAGTTGAATTGTCACTTAGATAAGTGTGTGAGGTCCAACGGGGAAAACTGTTTCGGTTTTTTTTCCACATGCCTTGATAATTTGCGGACAGATATTGTATCTTTGCGTTCAGATTAAATTACGAATATTTAGAAATGAGAAATAACTACGGATGAGAGCCAAACCATCACTCTGCCTCGGGAGCTTGCTTTGTGATTGAGTCTCATCTAAAGCTACTTTTTTTCTCGAAATTCCCGAAAATTTAATTTGGTAAAGTGCTGTGAGAAAGAAATATTGAAAATATGTTTGGAATAACAGAATGGATGCGCTTACAGAAATGAATAAGCGCCGTTAAAGAAACTAAATAAAACAGAGAAATGAATTAGGAGAGGTCTGGTTAGTTATCTGATAGAAACCTTACATGACCAAAGTCGATTGAGGGTGATCAATTAAAAATTGGAAAGAGTGATCAATGAATAAGTTACTTATTTTGGAAGGATGTGGTCCATAAACAAGTATGAATTATAAAATGACTACCGTGAATGCTGCCGGACACCAATTTAGCGCAAAGTTACATCGTAAATTGAACTCTCCTACTAATAACCTCTTTGGGGAGAATTTTCTAGAAATGTTGAAATTTCTCAACTCCCCGGTCCCATTGATATGACCTGGAAGCACCATACATACATTGACAGCTAACCAGAGCAGACCATTCCAAAAAAAATTAATCATTGTTGATAATTTTGGTGACAGTTTTTGTTGACGGTCCTTAACTGGAAGAATAAAACATAAATATATGCATATATATAATGTCAGTGCAGTTTAGATTAGTGCCCTTCAAGGGAGTAAAAATCTCTTCCACGTCATATATTCCTTTGGACAGAAAGGTAATTATTCCTAGGACTAAATTTTTCAACTGAATATAAAAAAACAAGAAACAGGAGAAAGACCAATTATATTAACTCAGATAATGCTATTTTTGATTGTAATTATTTTTGGGTGTGTCGAAAAATTTCCTGGATTTTTATTTGGGAAAAAAATAACAATTGGATACGGTTAATAAGATTCTCGGCAGTAAATTGTATCCTGTTTAATTAGAGTTGACAGCAATTTGGGTTTCTCATAATTAGAGTTCACCACAATTTGGGATTCGGTTATTATGGGGCCAGAGTAATTTTAGGTTATTTCGCTGGTTTAAGCGTATTTCTAGGAGGGGTTTTTAAAACAAAGCGACCAGCTCAATTATTATAGTGTTTTTTCTTTTAGTCACAGGCAAATATATCGCAAATATTCTCAGCAAATGACATTAACTATGATTTACAGCATTTGAGAATTCGTGTGTAATTCCCAGCGTTTACAATATGGTGATGTGAAACTGAAAAAACTGATGCTGTTCTTCGGGTAGATTGTCAGGGGCACCTTCCTGTTGAGGCATAGAGCCTACATAAAACACAAAGGAAGGGGCTGATTTATCATAAAAGTCAGTAAAAACGTTTGGACAGAAGCAAAGAGGGAACAAATCAGACGTTCGTAAAGCATGCACTGATATGGGTATTACCTGCTTTTCAAAATTTCGCTTTGGACCCATCCTTTGCTTTTACGAATAAAACGAAAAGAGAAAATAGTGATCAGCTTTTCTTTTGCATCATGTCGTTATTGACTAGCGTGCACCCTCCTCCTATGCTTCTCTCTCCCTCTTATACCATAGTCTACGGTACTTAAAAACCTCAGACAACTTGGTATAACATACCATCTTTATCTTCATTTGGAACTAAGGACGTTAAAAAAATTTTTCCTAAGTACGTTAACGGTATTCAGTCGGATAGCGGGAAAAAACGTGTTTCTATTCAGTTTAAACTTAGACGGAAATAGATATTGGTTTAAAAATTGTGTTACGTCAACCTGGTGTGTGAATGCGTGTCTAGGATGGCTTGCCAGCACTGGAAATCAGCATCTGTAGTCCAAACTTCTTTCTTTGTTTAGTTTCATTTCGTTTATCTTTGAATGATACGAAGAAGTGTGTAAGTATTCAGGGAGAATGGAAACTGTTACATCATTCTTTTGAGTTAGGATAGCTTGCCTGCTTCCCCAGAAAATCAAACTTTGAAATTGAAGCTTGGCTTACTACTCCCCGAAGCCAAATCAAGGGATATTATAATTAGAAGCTTTGACAATATTCCAAATTCTATCCCTTAGGGCACTAACCACAAATTGATTGCTCCAGCAATGGCTTGGGATACTTGCAGAGCAAACCAAATTCTACAGGTAACCCTTCAAAAACTGTCAATTTCACGAGGTATCAGCTTATTTATTTTGAAATCAATCGAATGATTAAACATATTAACGCGTAAAGAAAAAGTAATTGAGAAATTGTTTATTCAATCAGAATATTTGTCTAAATACATATATTACATTTCGATATCAAGTCCTTAATCTGCTTCAAGAATTGCTTTTCATCAAGATGCCATACATCTATTGAAGGCTTATTAAAACTGAACTCGATCGGAGGAAATCTTGCATGAGGGGTTACTCAAGTCAATACTTAAATAATTGATGATATCTGAGGGATATAAGGTGTAACAGAGGCAGAGTGCATCTTCTCCTTTCTCTCAAAAGATCGACCCTACTGAATATTGTGCATCCTATCATTTCTCTTAGAACTCCAACTCTACTGAATATTCTGCTACCCTAATCTGCAAGCACTCAGCTAAAAATTCAATTATTGCACTATTTCGCCTTACAAATAGTTTCATAGACACGCTTTATTTTCGGTTACTAAATATGGATTTATATTTGTCCCTGGTTGAGATTTTTTCATGGTTCGGTTTGAACATGTACAAGACGAAATACAAAAAAATATTTGATATAGTTGAAAGGCTTTCCATTTTCGCCTAAAATGTATCGAATTATCGGCTTCAAATAATATATGACTGCAAGAACTACATCACAGCGTAACACCCCCAAATGATGAAAGCACTATGAGATTTTCTCGCAAAAAAGATTCAACAACCGTCTCGAAAGCGGTAATCCAATACTTTCGCAACTGGCGAAAAGTAGGGGCCTGGTTTAGCAATATAGTTACATTAAGAAAAGAACACCCCTCTGAAACGTCAAAAAAATAAAAATTTCCTTCAAACTGTATGTGCGCGCAATACATAGCATCGAGACGCTTCAATGAGCGTTTAAATGGCACTGAAAACTGCAGGAGGAGAAGCGGCACCAAAAATAAGCGAAATAAGAATAAAGAATAATAAATTTAAAAAATACATAGAAGAGTAATAACGTGTTTGCAGTACATGCATACTCACACTAATATGTAATCTCTTTCGAAAATCAATAACTGTCAAGCCTAGAACAAAACCAGCAATTCCATACGGAGCATTCGACTAGAAATGGCAGACACTGCCTTATACGAATACAAATGTACTTGCTCCCCATCAATTTCAAGGCACCGAATGAGTTGAAATGAATAAAAGAAAAAAAAACTCTGGAGGAAGAAAGAAACGGTCAATTAGAAGAATTTCTGGGAGAAGAATTACATGTGAAAAAGGAAAAAAAATTCCCAACTACAAAAGGCGAAATAAAACTGGGCATTGTGGGTTTCAGAAGAAAAAAATTGTACAGAAGATTTTCACTCTGAGAATCAATGGCACTGGAGCAAATGCTAGCAAACACGAAGGAAGAGAATGCAATTATACAAATGAATCGCAGAGCTAAAAAAAAAAAAAAAGCTTGCAATTATTATTTTCATTACCGAAAAAATCATTAGGAAGGACTAATCATAACCTAATGCGCACGTGTCTGTGTTTGCAGAGGTGTGTATGAGTATGTGTGTGCACTTGTCTATGTATGTGTGTATGGATGTTCGCACCTTTGCAAATGACATTTTGAAATATTTTTTTAAGTGCCAACCAGGAAATCAGCTGCCTATTTAGGGAATTCTGGCTTTTCCAGTGTTATGTATCAATGTCTTCTAGAGGATTTCAACCGCTTTGTATTCTCATTATTTACCGAAGATATGCCAAATCGGGAAAGTAAGATTAGGAAGTCTGTATTGAGCCAAATCACCAAGGAGAGAAAGCTTTCAACATTCAGGCCTTTTATCTTCGTTCAAACCCACCTCTGGCCCTGGTGGGAACCTTGGAGCTACCTCATCCATGAGGTAGACAAGAAATAGTTATTTACGGAGTATGATTAACTACGTCGCATTCCTACAACTGTGGCTCAACCAACGAGCATTAAACTCACAACGATAGTAATCCTACGCGAGACTAGCTTGAAAGCCATTGGTCTACGGTAAGGCAATTCAAAAATAAAATCACAATATCTATTGCTCATAACTAAGCTTAGTTAAGTACCGCAACTGCAACCAACAAAAAAAATCCCCCGAAAAGCTGCGTACGAAAATAATCCATTTACAACACATTCAGTTTGAAGCGGTTTGGATCACTAGTCTCAAAATTCAAAAAAGGATAAATAAAAAAAAATTGGAGATTATAGATCTTCCTTTATAGTTTCTATTATTTATCTCCCTCAACTCTGGCATTATTCAAATTCAAATTTAGGTACAGAATATCTAATTTAGCAACTTCTAAGTGAAGTAACCGACACCCTCAGAAGTCGTAGAATCGTACAACGGACGGGAGATGATTTTACATACCAATTATGGTAGGATGCTTTACACACCATAAAATCGGGCCCTTCCAGAGCATACACCTCTAGAGCTAACACTTCAATTGTTTGTATAGTGCATGTTGAGAGAAGGCACAGTAATTTTTAAAAACAATAAGGATTTTTATTCTCAGGTTATTGATAATAATAAGATCTAGAAACTCTAAGATTACCACTCTATGACGTGGAAAATTGTACAAGAATTGATTATAACTTTGAAAGGGAATATTATTACTGCCTACGTTTCATGTCCTTCCTAATTGAGTTGATAATTTACGATCTGAAATTTTGCATTTTATGATCGTCTATCAAAGTACTGATCTAACTACAAGATTACTATCTCCAATCTCTCTTCAAACTCTCCTCTGTTTAGTTTAACATTTACGAATTTGATGAATAAACAAATTATCCAGAATGTAATAGTCTAATTGGAAAATGTATAAATAATCCTGTCTTGTCGTTAGAACACATTTAACCTTCAAACATTAAGCGCATCTTGGTTGAATATATGAATTAGGTATACCTTTTCTCACAAAGAAATTTTGATAGGAAATTTGTTATAATTACTTGGGTGTCTGCAAACCAAAGGGCAATATATATATATATATATATATATATATATATATATATATATATATATATATATATATATATATATATATATATATATTATATATATATATATACATGTATGTATATATATACATATGTATATATATGTATATGTGTATATATATATATATATGTATATATATATGTATATATACATACATATTTTTATATATATATGTTTATATATGTATATATATACATATGTATATATATATGTATATATATATGTATATATACATGTATATATGTATATATATACATATGTATATATATGTATGTATATACATATGTATATATATATATATGTATATATATGTATATACATATATGTATATATACATGTATATATGTATATATATACATATGTATATATATGTATATATATATACATATGTACGTATATATATTTATATGTTTATATATATATGTTTATATATATATATATATGTTTATATATATATGTTTATATATATATATATATATATATATATATATATGTTTATATATATATATATATATATATATATATATATATATATATATATATATATATATTGGGAGGAGTGAATGATATCTCTATTTTGTTAAATTTTTGATGAGCTTTTGAACCTCTCTAACCGAAAAAAAAATCATATAATTTAGTTGACAGGCAGAAGAAAAAAAGATTTAGAAAAAAATGGTGAAAATAATCTGAGATATTAAAGATGACAGGTCTGGTGAGTCACTCGATAGAAACTGTTACATGGCCAAGGTTTTTCGACAGCATGCTATGTTGGGACTGATCAATTACAAAAAGTTTTGCAGGGAATTTTTTTTACAAATAACAACGAGTAAAGTTTCAGATTCTCACCCTTCTACCTTTTAAGCCAGTCAGAATGTTTATCACGTTGACAGTTCGAAAGTTTGGTTGAAAGTTTCTAATAAGGAAACTATTTGGCAGGTAATCGACAGTATTTTGTAGAGTGGTTTGAGCGTAAATAACTGGACACCTCATTTTAAAAATATAATCCCACATAACAGGACCAATGATTACTATTATAAGCTTTCTGTATGAGTTGTTGGTCTCCCTCTTAACTTAGTTATATGTATCGTAAGTTGAAGGAAATGGATGATTACGTGTCTCTAAAAACAAGTGACTATATCATTATCAGCATTTTCGCGGCTATCGTTGGACTGAACTTGTTTCCTTGTGGATAATTCTCGGATGTATTCAAATTTTATTCATTTTTCGCAAAAGAATACCCGATTTTTTAGAAGGAAAGACTTCATGATTACAAATGATGGTTCGAAGATATTTTATAACCAAAATTATCAGCATTTTTCTTTATTACAATTTGATACTAAACATGGTAGATAAATTTAGAATTTTTAAGACGAATTAAAGAATGGATATCAAAAATTGCAAATGAAAAAATGAAAAATTGGAAGTATTATAGATGAACGTTATAGTTTCAGGCTAGATATAAATCTTTCCCATGATCAAATACACCTCTCTATCATGGGCGTCGTCCGTGGAGCCAATATTTTCTAAGCCTGTCCAGTTCGTTTCGGATATCATATTTTGCCCACCTTGGTTCTGCATTCGATCTGTGATGATCCATGTTATGAGGTGCGATATCAATCCGTTATCTGAAATTCTTGCAACATGGCCTGTCCATTGCCATTTGGATTTTTCAGTTGATTCTACGCTGTCACAGACTTTTTTTAAAATCCTTGATTTACTATGCAATTTTGTGGCCTCTCCATGTGATGCTGAGAAAGATCCTCTCATATTCTCATTGCATACCCATGCCTTCCATGGAAGGTAATTGATTGCATTTCATAGAGTAAAAGTACAAAGCACAATTTATCTCCATAAAATCTGGTGCAGTAAAATGGTTTTGTAGCAAAATAATTTTTCTCTGCACGAAGGTTCATAGTTTGTGTTTTTTGTAAATTGTAAATGTAAAACATTCTTCGAGAGTGTAGCAAGCTTTGTTTGAAACTTCTATCAATTTTAATGAGAATTCGTGTTAAATCTTTTACTGAAAAGAATTAAGGTCACTAATAAATCATTTTTGTATTTATCTGAATTCTACGCAAGAAAGTATTTCACATCTTACCTACTATTCGCGTTTGACTGAAAATAAAGTTCCAGGAATATTTGTATGACTGAACTAAGATGTTATTAATTTAAACAGTGTAGATAGATTTAAAAAGCTGGGAACTTTTGCATCAAAATGTACTTCCTTGTGATTAATCATATAGCAATTCGAATTGTAATTAATTATACGGTGATATTTCCGATTAATTATGTGTTACAGTCCGTAATTACAATTTGTGATTAAATATTGTCATTTTCATAAGATTTCTGAGTAACTTGTAAGGAAAAAAAAAAGATAAAATTCAATTTGTTTCTAGAAGTTACGTTTTTGGAGAATGTGTCTGTTACCTAAAGATTGGTCAAGCATAGACATCAACAATGATGGAGGGTTCTGTCCCTTTTTTCACGGGCATATGTTTGCACATTCGTTTCAGTGTGTGTTTGCTTGCAAGTTCCGATGCTCCTGGCCATATTATAGATTTAAAAATTGTCTTCAATATTCTAAAATTTTTTCTGAAAAAAAAACCTAAACTTTTTTTACCTTTTATTCTAATGCATTTATTATTGATTGATTCTCCAAGACCAACCTTTTTTTTTTCAAATTCGATTTCAGGTATTTTTCAGGGGAAAACACCACTGATATCACAAATCGAATTCATTCTGACAATTCCCATTCTTTGATGGAGTTAGAAAAAAAATGACTTCAACTTTTGTCGTTACGGTTGTTCAATTGTTATATGTGATGGCAAGTTAACGTTGTGTCTAAACACAATATTTCAAATCGATGTTTTGTGTCATCAACCATATTCTAGGGATGCTTTCCCAACCGATAAATACGGCTTCAATTAGGTTGACAGCATCTTGAACGATGAACACTTTTATTATACGGCAAATATTCAGGACTTTCAGACCAAAAACATCTTTAAGCAAAGGCATAATCAGAGAGGGTTTATAGAGTTCATATAAATGTTTCTTATTTTTCAATATGATTACAGCAGATCTCACGTGAACGATGAATACTTTTATTATATGGCAAACATTCAGTACTTTCAGACCAAAGACGTCTTTAAGCAAAGGCATAATCAGAAAAGGTTTATAGAGTTCATATAAATGTGTCATATTTTTCAATACGATTACAGATCTCACTTCAACTTTATTAATTGAATCGTTTCCATTGATGTGTCTAAAATACTTTACATGCTAAAAACATTATTCTTAGTCATTAAACAATAGTACACAATTCCATAACTATTGATCAGTGAGACGACATTATCTGGGAGACATTGTTACTCAGGGCAAAGAGTAAAACCAATCGTTTGTCCAAAGATTCCGATAAAACGAACAGGAAAATAACCCTCAAACAGAGTATCAAATGAAAACAAAAATGTTCACTGAATGCAGTCTTTTAGATCATATAAAAAGATGACTCGGGCAATGTACTTTTTTTATTACACCCAGGAGATAGATAAACTACATTGTGATTGTTGGACACGATCTCCAGCTCAGATTTAACAATGACTGACACTTCCCTTTGACGTTGTGCAACTCTCTGTCAAAGGAGACAGATAAAATAAAGTTCAAAATGAAAGAGACAAATAGATAGACTAGCACTGCAAAGAAGAAGAAAACAAACACAGAAAATGAAATATTGAAAAGAGTAATAGACAACTCTCGACTATGGTTACAAAACACGCTATCATAACGTTTTCTATAATCAGTTGACAACACATTGACCTTTTTTTAAACGACTTGATGTAACAGCTCTGAGGATGTAATGAAAAGAAAATATCATCGGTATAGTTTATAGGGCGTAAGAAAAATATGTATAATTCCCATCTGTGCGAAAGTACATATATGGTTAGAGTGAAAGACCATTGAAATATCCCAATAAGGAGGGCCATTATGCTTGCTTATCTGTTAAGCCAGCGTTTGCTATTGACCATTTTATGTGCACGGAGCCTGTTGTTCAATCATAAAATTTTAGAAGAAAGATTTAGTCTTTTTTTTTGGTATCGCCATTTTGTGTCACCCTGGAGGCTATAAAATATTTGTTTGGGTATTTATACAATGTTGGTCCGTTTTCATATCTGCACGTACCAAAGTTGTTAATACACTTTTAAAACAGAATAAATTCTTTCAACACATGTTACAGTTTTGCTAATTTTCATTTAATATCATCTATGAGAAGCAAAGATTCTCATATACAGAGTGCTACCCAGATGTTCAAGGAATTTGACCATCAGAAAGGTTTTTAACCATCTAGACCCACTGCTCCTTTTAAAATAGTCCCTTGGACATGAGTACACCCGTTCCACAGAGGACACCCTCACAAAGAGTTATGGTAAAATGCCATACTACTTTCAGGACGTGCACTCTGTTCAGACTATCCCAACTTTTTAGTAACACCATAGATAAATTTGAATAATCACATTTTTAAAAACGAGAAAACATATCCAAGAATTTGGTCTAGATGTATTCAGGTAGAAGTTTCCAGTATTATTTAAGAAAATGTTCTATTTCTACGAATTCATAATACAATTATTCTGTCATCAATCAATTTTGCACAGCCTTTCTGTAAACTTACACAACGTATGAGACAAATTGTATGTCTATCATGAAACCTGATTCCTGCTTTGTGACGATTGATTATTTGTGGACCTTTGGATGTTTCAAATTCTTGGAACCAAAGCAATAGTTTTCGGGAGATGGGTCACAAAAATACATGTACCAGGAGAAAATTACCACAAATTTTGTGCACTGTATTTGCAACAGGAAGACTTCGAAACGTGTAAATTTGCTGGGCAACTTCTGCATCTAAAAAGGTTATTTTCCCTTTCCAATACGTCACTGAAACAGCTAATTGTTCACAGTAGTTTTGCACCGTGAAAGTCCGTCTAGATGCAGCGATTCGTAAAAAAGAAAAAAAAAAAAAACAGCACATAAACCAAAACTCTGTGAATCTCACCAGACATAACGAAATTTTTCGCCCAATAGATTTCCTCCAGATTTAGATGATGAAGGCTGTCCTAGATCTATCCGGGGATATATCTTCGTTTTGGAGTCTTGTCATGTCATTTTTGGACAAGATAGTCACCGGCAGTGAACAATATGTTTATCACAAAAATCCAAAGCAAACAAAATCATGGCTAGATTTAGTACAGCTTTCAACATTTCAATCAAAATGGATTCTACTGGGAAACAGCTCTCTTGGTTTGGTGAGATTCAGACGGAATTCTCTATTACGAATTACTGAAACCTAGATAATTAGTTTTAAAATGCACGGCTAAAAATAGATTATCTCCCCCTGTTTGAAAGGAAAATAGATTGTTATTGCTTTGAATATATTAAATTGCTTTATTGGTTGGCTGCTTTGAACATCGACTGGGCGTGTAGGTGATGTCTTGAAAATTTGTAAGGCAAAAGGTGGTTTCTATTAGTTTTATTTGTGCACTGCTTTCGACAACAAGGAGGCAAGTATGTGGAACATTTAGTTTTTTTTTATAGGAATGACTTTTGCTTTGCTTTTTATTGTGGGCCATTTTTAACATCGTGTGGGCAAGTCTTTTTCTGTTGTCACCGACAGAAGGAAATACTCTTCAGTTTATTTAAAGGCCAAAAAGAATGCTAAGAGTTATCGACGGATTCCAAGGATCAACCTTCCTCTGCTTCGATCAATTTGCTCCATCAATTACATTTTTTAAGTGTTGCCTGAAGTTCTAAAAAAAAGAAGAAACAAAAAAAAAAGGAAATTATTAGCAAATTAAAAAAAACCCGTTTCAACGTACCCCCGGCGAGTGTGTTAACTGCACCGTTGTTAAAACCCCTAAAATAAATACAGTCTTCTAGCTGATATCCGGTATTACGAACTGATGAAGGAGGGGGGGGGTAAAAAGTTTTGAATAATACTTAAAGATCGCAAACCTTTCTTCCGGATATTAAAAAACAAACAAAAACAAAAACAACAACAACAAAAAAAAAAACCGAAAAAGAAGACATTTTTAGAAACGGTGTAGTATAACACTGATGTCAATTTTGAAGTGTGTAGACAAAACAGTTTTGCCAGGATCGCCTGAGCATACAAATATACCAACAAACAAACAAATAGGCACTGGAAGACACAAACATACGTACATGTAAGAATACTTAGGTGGCTATAGTTCTTCAATACATGAATGCAATACATTGATACAGATGACACAGCTCGACATGAATGAAACAAATGAAGGCGTAATATTCAAACAAATACAGTTCTGTACATCAGAATTTGGAAGCTTTACCATCGGAAACCTAACAAGCGGTACGATTCTTCAGGCACAATTGACTTAATCAGGAGGGTCCATGAAATATTGATTAGCGGTTGCACATTGTACCACCACTGGCAGCTGCACTTTGCTTGGGGACCATTATTAGGGGGAAAATATACACAATTTAATAACTGAATTTCACAAAATTGTGGAACTGTAACGATCACTGTAGTACAAATATTTGAGTAATGGCTCCAAACACATCAATTAGCGTGACCAACCGGTTAACTAGTGTGAGATCTTTGAAAAAATCGAGCAACTGGCAGTAATTTTGTCAGATCAAAAGTAGTACGCAACTGTGGTCGGAAAATTGGTAGAGTATTGCTAATATTTATTACATATCAATATTTGCTTTTTATTGGTTTGAGGTAAACTGACATCTTCTTTTGTTTTCCATCTTATAGACCTCGGATGCAATTTACTTACTGTTTGCACCCAGTTTTTCAGCTTTTTTGCACTCTTTACACAAATTTGCAATGGAAACTGTCAATATTAACATAGGTTTCTTCAGTTTTCAAGTTGTTTTGGATGACTTGTTGGCTACATTGCTAGCTATCTATTTCTATATCGTGCCTAAAGGCTTCACAATTACAGCTAAAAAGCTAAGAATTCAAACTTTATTCCTCACTTAAAAAAATTGTTTTTTTTTTCAAAATCCTCCCTGAAAGTTTATGCTAAATAGGTACATTTGTTTGTTCTGGTGTCGTCTACGCTTTCTCTTGTCTTTTTTTTTTTTAACCTCGTGATCGCCTCTGCAACAAAAGCCGAGATGAAGTAACCTATCCATCGATCAGTTTTTTTCCTATTTTCCTATTTATCCCCCAACACGAAAAGTACCAAAACACCTTGGTCACAGAACGGTTTTTATTGTCTGACTAACCTGATCTGCTTTCGGTTTCTTTTTACCGATATCTGGCAAGATTGGGCAAACTATTTATGCTAGACTCACTCTGACCTTTAAATATAAATACACATGGCACAAAAAAATAACATCCAACACATATCCATTTTTTTACCGCTTCCCTTGCATAAATAACTCATACTTTTCGCTTTAATAGATTGTATTTGTTTTATCGTGTTATTTTTCAAATGTTTGTGTAACGTTGTTCAGCCTCGGCTCAAATAAATGGGCCCAACAAAAGATGGTTATCTAGACAATAAGCAACTATTTTTAATTCTCTATAGATTTGAGCCTCTAGAAAAAGGTGATTGAATAAATAAATATTTACTCTAACGCTAAAGGGAGTCAGTGTCATAACTTTTCTAGGTGAAAATTGGTCCTGAAGTAAAATCAATCTTTTCTGTCATAAAGATCAGGTAATTTTTGTAATTTTGACTACTTGAAGAGCTGCCTAGTGGCTGAGAGAGTTGCATTTTCTTTGACGTGCGCCTGTGGATGGAGTTGATAGTCAGGTACAGAAAAATATCTCAGATATTGATTTTCAAGGAAGACAAACCCTTAATCCTTTGGCACAACATGATCTTCTGATCTGTAGTTTTCCAACTAGACTTATACAATGCTAAACTAATGCTTATAACATATACCTACTACAGACAGCCTTGTGGCTAGGATTGTTGCATTTTTCCGACCAGTGTCACTGATTGGTATTCAAGCCCAAGTAAATAACAGAAATTTAGGAGGCATATATCCTTCGCCTTCAAAAGTTAGCATAAAAAAATCCAAATGTCATGACAGATTTTTTACTGTGCCATGCGATGCTAAGTTAGTAATGAGATACCATCGCTATCTCAACCGGCACCATTGGTCGGCGTTAAGGCTCTGTAAAGAGCCAGCATTTGTATCAGTCAAGGTAGGGAGACCATACACACTTGAAAGACTGGCGTAATACTAACTTTCTAATGTTCTTTCTTCTCATCTATCAAATCGTGTTACTTACTAAGCTAATCTCAGTGAATAACTATACATACTGCACCAATATTTCGGTCCACGCATTCTTTGGTGTTCCTCAAGTATTTCCTGTCCATATGTTTTAGATGAGAGAATATCATGATGTATCTTTTTTGCAGACTTTTTATTTTCATTTTAGTTCATTTTTTAACACGACATTTCTGTCGTTGTATCGCATAGCCGTCCTTGGGTGGTTAATGCGTGTATATTCGATCACGGAGACGGAGAAGGCTCTCTTGTCGGTCGAGTAAAAACGTTCGCATTCTATTGTTTAATTTCAGGTGTGATTGATTTTTGGCTTCAACAGTTGTTGGCTGTAATTGGCAAGAAAAGTTCATGGTTGAGTTGATGTCATGAGGGAGGCTTTTAGGGGTCAAAAACACTTCGTCGGACAAAGTTAGTCGTACTAGCCACCATTTGTATTTTGTTTGTGTTTGAAATCAGGGGGAGGTTACTCGTACCAATTTTCAAGTGAAAATAGTCACGGTAAATGACCCTGTGAAAGCCAGTGTCTTCTGGGACTGACTTGGCCCAATTGAACCCCAAAACATGGAATGCTGATCTAAAAAAAAGACAGAGAGAGAGAGAGAGAGAGAGAGAGAGAGAGAGAGAGAGAGAGAGAGAGAGAGAGGGAGAGAGAGAGAAAGGTGGTTTTTACTTGGAAAATCATCCTTACAGAATCTCATACTCACGATTACCGCTCCTGTATTTTTGTTATGTATCGTTTTAAGCAAAATTTGATGACTATCAAAATATTATAAGTATTATGAAGCATAGAATCACTTGGAAAACTTATCACAGGAAGCTGAAGATATAAAGCTTGTTTTTTCAAAAGAGAAATCGGGCCTTAAAAAGTATGAAGCAATCAAATGAAAAAAATAGCCGATTCTTGAGGTGATTAAACGTTGTATGATATACATCTTAAAAAAAATGAATCGTTTTTGTTAACATAAGATGGCCTTTTGGAATGACTTTGTGCAAGATTCAATGAAGTTCAGTACATACATCAAGTATGTGATAAGAGCCTTTAACTGTGAATTCAGTCATCGGATAGAATTGATCAAAAAAAGTGATTTTGCGTTCGGTGCAACATTAACAACGTTAACATTAAAAGCAAGACATTGAGGGTCAGTTCCGTGGCATATGTTATATAGGGGCTTCAAATAAGAAAATATAAATGAACAAGAAAGTACTAACATTTAGAAATCAATTATTTTTTTTTCATTTGCTGAACCGTCAGTTAATACGAATAATATGTCATACATCTCAGTGATAGTATTGATTTGTTTTTAATTTGATATTTGTGCTGTGGCAATGTCTACAGTTTCAAATACCTTCGTATTTGTATGCCGTATATGTATCACATGAACACCACACAACATAGGGTATTTGGGGAGAATGGCAGTTCTAAAACGTCAAATTCATGAAATTCGAAGACAGTGTAGTGCCATAAAACCAGTGCAAAATCACTGAATAGGGATCGATAACTTGCAAGCATTTATTATGAGGGCCCTCGAAATTGTTGGGCCTATAGCATAAGCCTCTTTTATAACTTAGTTATTCAAGTACGGAAGACAAGGGAATGAAGAAGTAGCTTCAAATAAGTCTTGAACTCGAAGTCCACATCTCAAGAGGTTGTCTCAAATAGACGACGCAATAACATATAGGCAATGAAAAGGCAAACCTTATTTGAGTACATAATTATTTCAGAGGGCGTGAAGGGAATATTTTAGCCTGTCTCACAGAAGAAATCATAGATTTATAGTTACCCACTTTCGGTGAGTATTGATCTTGGCACTAGATGGAGAAGGTTGTTCACAGGGCTATGAATAAACAATAATTTACAAATAGACATTAGTGCTTTAAAGTGAAATCTTATCATTGAACTCCAAATTTTGTATTTTTTAACTTAAAATATTCTTAACTGTAGATGTAGGCGTTGAATGGAAGATGTGATAGAGACATCCAAATCCTATGACCCGTCTATTAAAGGAGCGACCAACAAAGCAGTTGATCAACCAGCTCAGCTCACAATGACACAACTTGAATCACTGACAGAATAGCTAGTGTTGTAACTAGAGATTTGGGGTCCCATGTGGCTTTCTGAGAGGCCCCCTCCTAGATTTTGTGAAATTTGATGAAAAGAGAAAGTTCGCAATGAATAGGCACTTTATAATTGAAAAACTGACCCAGACGCCAAATTAAATTTGTAATGACATTCAAAATCTATCCTTGTTATTGTAGTAAATGAAGTACCTTTTATAAAGATTTTGGGGTACCCTCCATTAGAGGTCAACGGGTGTTTTCAAAAAGCACCCCCTAACCTCCTTCAATTATGTACCGGAGAATAAGCACGATTTTCTGATTAACCGTAATTTTCCTAGAAAAAAAAGTTGCAGATTTTATCTGGGCAATTAAGTTATATTCGAATCCATCCCAGATTTTCAGTAGTAATTTCTTTTTAGCGTTTATTGATGCTTGTTTACCGGTTGCGTCCACCTATGTCCAGACATGAAGCTATTTTCCCCAGAAAATTTGATGCAATCATCTTAGTACTCGAACGGCCTTTGGGTTCGTCCTGCTTTCCCAGTAAGCAAAGGTTGCAAATTGATCGCCGACAAAATCGTTCTCCTCTCATCTTCAATCGATAAGAGTGGCTGCATAAACAAAAATATGTTCCTGCAGTTCTGAGTTGAGCAGAGGGCATACGCAGAAAATGAGGACTTGATGATATCATGCTGCGAAGATTACAACGGGCACTGTAACAGTGGCATCACCATCGATATTTCATAGTTAGATCTAGATTTTCTCTAAATTCATCATCATCATCATCATCATCATCATCATCATCATCATCATCATCATCATCATCATCATCATCATCATCATCATCATCATCATCATCGTCGTCATCATTGTATCTAAAATCATCATCATCTTCATCAGTCTTTTAACGTCCGTCCTTGGAGATCCCCCTCCCGATTCACCAGACCTCTTTTGCATTGGGGTCGCGTGGCGAATACTTTCTAAACTTCGTTCAGTTCGTCTCCCCAACTTGTATTTTGCTGGCATGTGATCCATGTGGATCCATTCTGTGGGTCGTGATGTCCTATCACAGTTGTCTAGCATCCTGGCAACATGACCAGCCCATTGCCATTTGAGTTTTTTCATGATGTCCCAGACACACGTTTTTCCCATTGATACATATATACACAGACACACATCAGAAGTGCTGACTTTTTTCACACTTGAATAGTAAATGGAAAAAAGATTAAGTATGGTATCGATTATAATTCTTCATTCATCATTATTAGAATATGAGATAACATCTACATATTTCTTTTGATAAATGGCGTGAAAAGCTTTATATTTTTAGATATAATTTTAGATAATACAAAAATACAGAGATACAAAGAGTGGCCACACTGCATTTGGTACTTATTCATATTCTCATTTAATGGATTATCTCAAATGCTAATAGATTTTTAGAGAATATGCAGATGGTTATCGATATACATAGTTGATAGATTCAAATGATTGGGGAAATTTCGTTACATTGATGGCGAAGGAAACCACGAACATGATTATTACTAACATTTATTAAAGTTAGACTGAAATGACTAATAGATGAGAAATTCGCAACAGTAGCGAAAGGCAAGCGCAACTAGTTCGGTAACCATTACCAGTATGAATAATTTTACCAATATTCTACGATGCTTTGTAACACGGGTATGCATTAGGCTTTGGATGCATAAACGAGGGAAATTTCTTACTGCTTTTAAAAAGCCACGGACAGTAAAATTCTTATGGGTCTATTTTAAAGAAAGTGGTTCCGATTGTAAATTGTAAAGTATCACAGCCTTGCGGCTTCAATGTTACTGACGCCGAAGAAATAGAAAGAAATAAGAGATTAAATTGAAAGTCTTGGTGTAGTACATTTGTAAATTCGCATAATCAGCGGAGGTTTAGTTTAGACAATAATGAGAAAAAAAAGTTTCAAGTTTTTTGTTTTTTTTTAAATTGATTGTTGGCAGCTTCTTTGGACTGTAAATCTCATCAGAGGATGAGCTGCTACAAAATATTCAGAAAATGGAAATTATTTGAGCAACTTCGAAAACAGCGTTGAAGACACGTGTGAAAGATTCAGTGTAAAAAAACAATCTCAAATAAAATAAACAATTGAAAAAAATCAAAATGGGACTGCTACGAGGATCGAACTAAGTGATGCATTCACCGTGTGAAAACGAAAGATAATTTCAAATAGAGTTTAAAATTAATGTAACACATGTATAATTATTTCCGTGTGATTATATATTATACATGATTATGAATAAATTTCTCAATATGTAAATTGTCTGTGTTGAGAAACACGTAGAGCAGATATGGACAATGAATGGACTAAATGAGAATTCTGAGATAAAACAGTCAGTTAAGCAGTTTAACTCAATGGTAAGAGCAACGCAACGTCGAAGTGGCTACCCATCAGCCACCGGTTCGATCCCTGGGGCATTTCCTTTTATTGTAAACTAAGGTGAATATATACAAATGAACCCATTCATCTTTCCCCTTTTCAACGGAATCAATAATGGTTATCGAGATAATGTTTTGTTTTCCACATTCTGCGTGCCCAATCCCACCTTATCTTGAGTTTTTCTTTTATTCTAGACCTTCTCAGTCAATATATGTATCAGGAGATTTGCTCTGTTTACAATAACGGCCTATACTGGAATGAACACATATTTTGTAACCATCTAAAACGTGAATATGACGCAAATCACGTCTCTAATGATTTCGAAATTTCAAAAAAGGGAGGAAGAGAGAAATTTTATAAGTGAGTAAAAAAAAAAAAAGAGAATCGTAGCTTTCAAAACAACTCTCAGCAACAGGGGTTAATTTTCCCGACAAAATATGTTCACTAGACTAAATACCTGCCCTTTCGTTCGGAATGAATTACTGTCCAAAATAGAAATAGAAGAAGAGATAAATCGAAATCAGATAGCATTTAATTTGATTTGTTTTTAAAATGGTTCAATTCCGTTCCCTAAACTATTAAAAAAAAGACCAATGTTGAAAAAGTTGGGTGCTGATGTAAAAAAAATGTTTAGTACATGTGATAGAAGGGTCTGGCTAATGTGAAAAGGGAGCTAATGTGAAAAAGAATTGGGAAATATAAAAAAAGGGTCATCTGATGTTAGAAAATGGCAGAAAGTTCAAAATGAGACAGGAAATGTTAAAAATGGGGGCATAATGTTAAAGAAAAAAAAGGAATCATTGGTAAAGAATGGGTCATTTTAGAAGAGGGGCAAATTTAAAAAATTTGGCAATATTAAAAAATTTTAAAATTGGGAATAGTTCCCTCTTGATTTCAACCAAATAAAACGAGAGTAAATATTCCCTCTCGATTTCTACCCCTAAAATGAGAGAAAATTTACACTGCAACTTTGAAATTCACACTGGATTTTTACGTCTTAAATTGAAATGAGCGTTTTTTTCTCTAAATGTTTTGAAACGAAAAAAACGGATGATGAAAATCCCCTCGATTTTCAACCGAAAGGAGAGAAAAAAAAAGCTCCCAATTGATCATGACTCGTAAGAGAGAAAATAATTCCTCAACCAATTCCGACACCTGAAAATAAAAAAAAATCTCCCCCAATTTTTACCTCTGAAAGTAAAAAAAAAAATCCCCTTGATTTCGAAAATTTAATGTGTGAAACCCCCTTCAAATCTAAGCCTCAAACGTGAAAAAAAAATCCCTCTTTCGATTCCAATCCTTAAATGTTAAAAAAAATGTCCATCCCCTAATTTTGACTCTCAGGAATGAAACAAACATTCTACTTCTAAAAATCTTTACCTCCAAATTGACAGTTAAGATTTTTTTTTTCAATTTCAACTGACTGAATAGAAAGAGGAAATTTTTTCCCTCTATTTTGAAATCGGATTCCGACCGCCAGAGGGGAAAAAAAAACTTCAACTCAATGTTGAGTCAAAAAAAACCCCTCAGATATGACCCCTAAAAGAAGAAAAAATCACTTCGGAGTTTAAAACCCTTAAATTGAAAGAGAAAATTCCTTTCGATTTTGACCTCCGATTTTGAGACCTGAAAGTGAAAAAAATTTCCGTCGATTTTGACACCATAAAAAGTTTTTGTACGATGTATATATGCCACATATATCAAATAATAGATTTGCTACACAAACCCGTTTATGCTTCTTTTCTTTTGGGGCTTCTTAAGGCGAATGATTCGGATCCCTTGGTAGGACGTTATTGTTTTTAAGACTATTCTCTGGGTGGAAGAACTTTGTCTTATATATACATAATTGTACAAATCAAAGACACATTTTTCACATTGGTACAGGGTCCTCTAGTACTATGCAGTTCGTTATAGCGTGGTTTGCATCTACAGATATAGCTTGGTTATACTAAGGGAATGACTTGATCCTGAGCTTAATGGCCAGCAAAGACATTTTTTACGCACCTGAATTATCAGAAATACTTTTCAAAGCCAGTTCAAAATATATGTAAGGTATTTTCATAGTGTTGCTTTGCAAACATAGCCACTGTTCGCTGAGCCGTTTTTTGAAATAATGGTCACAATTTCTTTCTTCATAGTAGTCATTAAGTAAAGAGAAGATTTTATGAGACACTCGAAATTGTAGCAATTTTTGCGATGTCTGATCAATTAACACTACACATTCCTTGATATGTCGGTGCCAATCATTGCAAAAGACTATAATGATTTTATTGCTAAAGAAGTACCTTCAACCGAGTGACTATAATTTGAATTAAATTTGGAAATAATCCACATCATAATTTTGTATAAGAATAGGAAAAATTTTCACTCAGACTCGAATTTTAAATTTTTTTTCTGTCGTAGGAGAGCATCTTCAGCGATATTTTATATTTCAATTTACTTATATTTCTTGCAGTCCAGTGATTCACATGCAGTTACCTTATCTACATATTCAATACGTGCATATCCACCGTTGCAGCTCTATATGACCTCACATTCTTTGCTATGCATACATTATATGCTTCCTCGTCGGCCCTGTGAGCAATAATAACGATCTGATTTACATATCTATCGAACATAATAACACAGAATGTTAGATTCCACCTATGTACATAAGACTTCTATGTATTCGAAATTGTGTTTTGTAGCCAGTGTTACAAAATCTATGTAAAATTGAGGACAGAATTCTTATCTTTGATTTGAACCAATGACCGAGTTCAAGACTTCCACAGGAACTAGCTTCGGGTCCCGACCGTGCTAAAGTTTTTTTTTTAGCTTGTTTTATAAGAAGTTAAATGATAGCAAGTATATTTACATTCTGTGCCGAGCTACAGAGATTCTCCATTGGCAGGAATTCTCACAAATTTCGCGATGGTCACGATTTCTTTGGTCAACGTACTTCTCGTCTGGAAGAGCCTCCACTGTGGCTCAGGCATCACTTATTCATTTTTTTTTTATTTTGATGACTAAATAAAGTGGACAACATTTCAGATCAAAGTTGGGAAAGAGCATAGAAACAGAGCTTTTTCAATTAGTATTAAAAAATACGCATGATGGGACATTTGTGTCCTTCACCCTGATACCCTTGATCTCTTATGTGCCTTAAAATCAGGAAAATGTCTATCATTCTCCCTAAATAGAAAAAGTATATGAAAGAATCTTAATCCTTTGAGAAGAAACTAGAAGAACCTGCAATGCTTTCAGGTGAATTAAAAAAAAACACCACTGACCGTGGATATCTACTCTATTATTTTCTGATCAGTAGAAAACACTTTCATCGGAATTCAGTTTTGGATGGAAAAATGAACTTTTTTTATGCAATGAATTTTACATTTCCAGATGAATGGATTTTTCAACTGATTATATTTCATAAAATCTGAAAATGTGTTGTAAAAGGTAATCTGAATATTCAAAAGGAGAAAACTTCTGGAAAATTCAGCAACTGAGAAAAAATAACGGAGTTGGAAGCACCAAAAAAACATCTATTTTATTGTTCTCTTCCAAGCTACGTATCAAATTACATTGAAGAAAAGTTTTCTCACTATCTCAATTAAAACTCGTAAGCATGAATAATAGTGTCTGGGTTTGAGTGAATCTTTTAGTGAATAACCCGTTGATATCAAATATGTTTCTTCGTTTTAATAATTACTTGCCAAATGGTTTCCCAGGATGTTTTGCCAAAAAGAAAAAATCCTCAATGGATACCAATTTGCTTCCTTCTTCTTCAAGTTGCGTTTTACTTCTTTTTTTTTCCAAGAAATAACTTAGTATGCTTATCGCAATTTATGCTGCATCCACGCAGAGACGTTTTATTTAAATATATCTATGATGTTGAAATAGAACGTGCTGTCAGGAAAACATGATGCTTTATTCCTGAAATTCCAATTCTTCCATCGCAATTAGGTTTCCTCAGTTGTTCAATCTTTTTGCGTTTTCTTCTTTTGGAAAAAAAAAAGTTGATTTCCCTTCACGAACACCTTTTCAGATTTCGTGAAATAAAATATGTTCGAAAAGTCGATTCTTCAAGGTGTACAATTCATTGTGATGAATAAGAAACTCTATTTTTCTATCCAAAATCAAATCCTTAACCGTGCGTTCTTTAGCTTTCAATGTCGTTTTTATTTGCATGAATTTAAAAAAAAAAAAGATCAATGTTCAAATTTAACTGATCAGGAAATAACCGAACAGATATTTACGGACAGCGGAGGGTTTTCTTTCCTCTTTATGCTGATCAAGACGATTTTCTTTTTATGCTTTCAACAAATTTGGATCTGAAATCCTGATTGCCATTTGAAGTTCCTAAATACGCAATTCATAGAGCTGAGCCATACCGCGCCTCTTTGAAGCAGGAAGTATGTTTTCTTACATTAAATCAAGAAATCTTGACCGTTACAATATATTACGAGATTTCCGCCCAAAAAAGAATTTGTGGAGCCTCAAAAAGTATGGAAATACATCGCTGAGCAAAGAATGAGAATATTCATACTATCATCAAACTTTGAAAATTTTTTTACTGCTTCCACCAAAAAAGGATATGACGATAATGTTTTATATATTTAGTAAACTACCAACAGTTTGACCAATTTTTTTCCTGTTTTCAATTTTTTCTAGCAAGCAAAGAAAGTTGACACCAACGAAGCAAACATTTATTCCTCTCAAATTATTCTCTTTCGCTTGCGTCCCTATCACATCTTATTCAAAGATCATTCGAGCTTGAAAATTACAATACATCGCTTGTTTAATTGTTGTCATGATATCCTAAGTAGCACGGTAATTATACTACTACTACTACTACTACTACTACTACTACTACTACTAATAATAATAATAATAATGATAGTAATAATAATTATAATGATAATTATGATGATAATGATAATGATGAAAAACTGGAAAGTAGACTTGAAAGCTTCAGGAAAAAACTCAGCAGTGGTGAATATAAAAAAAAGGATACTCCAGGAAGATTCCTTGTCCCCACTGCAATTTGTTTTAACCATGATACGACTTTACAGAATCCTGAATAACAACAAAAATACCAATTCTCCAAAGAGAAGTGAAAAAATAAACCTGGATATCGATGACAAAAAATATTTGTAACGAATAGGGAAGAGCTCAAAATGTTGTTCAGCATTGGGAAGGGGGTTTAGAATAGAAAATGTGAACTAATGGTAATATACGAAAGGGAAGTCACACGAGCAGAAGGAATTGAATTACAGGACAACAAAAAGTCAGAGCATTGACCATACAGGACCGATGTGAACGCTGGAGAGTTCTCCAACATGACACAATAGAATGGGTAGAAATGAAAGGAGAGGATGAGGGAAATATCAGAGATCAAAGTAAATTGCAGGAATAGAAGGAATAAATACATACATAAATACGTTTGTAAAATACATACGAGCATTCCATGGATGGACAGAGGAAGAATTCCACTCAAAGGATCTGACAAGAGAATTGAAAAGGGTGTGGAACATGAAAGTCAAGGTAGTACCTGCAATAGTGGGTGCGCTCGGAACTGCTTCGAAGACACTGGAGGTGAGATTGGAGGAACTACTGATAAAAGGGAGAATCGAAACAATTCAGACCATAGCACTACTAAGTACTGCACGAATACTGAGGAGAGGAATATGAGATCTGCGATCCAACCTGTTAGCAGTGGCCTAACAGAGGAAAAGAACAAGCGGACACTTACACATACACACGTGTGCAGAAATGGTGGTAGAGATACAAAGTCTAAGTGGTTGCACCCTAAATCTCTAAACTACAACAAAATTACACGAAAGAAAGATAAGGGAAGCGCCTCGATAACAATTGGTGAGAATTGAAAATAAAGCGTGTATGAATTGAGATGACGGAAAATTGGTAACAATGTGATCTTGGATTCATGAGAAGATAACTGATTCACTAGGATAAAGGAGAATCCTTAAGAAGAAATTATGTAACGTTCAGGGATCAAATTGAAAAGATGTTGACCAGTAAGGCTGGAATAATATCATCAAAACATCAAACAAATAGTATATATATATATATATATATATATATATATATATATATATATATATATATATATATATATATATATATATATATATATATCGATTGTTTTAAAGATTATGTTTTAGAAGAGAAAAAAATGTGATCATGAAAAATCAGAAGGATAATGCAACAAAATAGGTGTTAACCTAATATGCTCATTCAATGTAAACGATCAAAATAGAGTGAAAATAAAGTTACTTTCTGGCCAGCGACTACAGGCTGATGATAATTTTATGGCTTAGCACCATTGGTTAAGCCTCTATTTCGTATTGTTTTTTGTTTTTTTAACTAAATACATAAACAAGTCATTCACTTCGTTTTGTTTTGCTTGTTTCAGACTAAATGAACAAGTACCATGTGTTATTTCTTAAAGTAAAAAGTTGAGTGTATAGATTGGCTGCCTGATAGCTCCACAAGTGTAAGAAGTCGGCATTCAAACCCAGAGACAAGCAAGTATTTTTAATGTCGATATTCAAAATGAATTCTTGTTTTCTACTCTTGAAATTGAGGCAGCAGAATCTTCAGACCATTCAATTTAAACATCCGTTGGTGGGATCTCTGTAAAATATGATAACCTAGTTAGTTAGTGACCATATGCCTAAACACACACACACACACACACACAAATATATATATGCTAAATGCATATTTGTAGGTGTATATATATACCAATAGATATAAACATACATGCATGATGCATGTGTGTTTATATGAGGGTATAAACTGATATCATATATACTCAAACGCAAATAAATGATACTGTTCAAAATTCTTTAAAAAAACTACACGTGGAAGGCTGGAGGGTACATTATCTGAAACGTTGTGACGAAAAACATAAAGATAAGTTTGCTAGTCCAAAAAGGTCATTGAATATCAATTTCTCTCAGAAATTCAGAGATAAGTAGAATCAAATTGAAATGATATGAAAGACACGGTGTCAAACCCAAACCCTCCCGTCCAGCACTAAACTCCAGATAATCTTATCATCGTTGGACGAATACAAAATTAATCTTCATTCATTCAATCGATTATTCTCGCTCGCTGTTAGGCCAGTCTGAGAATTCAGAGGCAGAGGATGGGTGACGTTGGCTCACACTATTGAGTGCAGTGTAGAGACCGGTTTCAGTCTTTAGAAGATTAACGAACCCACGCCGATAAGGTTTCTGCACGATCGGTAGATGCTTACGGTCACCCATCCAGATACTGATCGTGTTCAATGTCACTTAATGGTGTACCCCAAATGATTCGTGGTTGGCTTCTGAGAGGAATGAATCAACACCTCATATGTAAGCTTACTCTGATGAAAAAGTTTGGTGAAACCTACAAAAATGAAATTATTCACAAGTTTCTATTGATAAATCTAACGAAAGTGATATGTCCTGAAATCCGCAACAACTGATGTATTTCCTCCCTTACGCTCTATTTGTCTTCTCAATCATTTAGGTGAGATGAGGATGATAAGGTCTCTTTAGTAGGGTTGGGTTATTTATGCAAGACTTTCCATCACCTGCTCACATTGTACATCAGATATCAAATGATATTGCTGTTGTGCTTGGCAATTGAGATCATCTCACATCATACTCATTAAGTAATGATGCGAATGACGTCCCTTTGGGGGACTTTGAAAAATCCTGTTTCTATATATCTAAGCAAAGAAGCGTGATTGGAGCAGCAGTTATATAATAGAACATTCCGTTTCCAGGAAAAAAAGGTTTCTTTCCTAAGAAAAGACAAGCAAGAAAGACATCAAGAGAATTCAAAACAAACCAATCTTTCAAATGAATACCTCTTCGCTTGGGATATAGCTTGAGTCATTAATTAGCGACTACTTTTATTCCAGTGGACATTTTGTATTAGAACATTATTCACTAGACCCTTACCGCATATTAATTTTCAGAATGCAATTTTATTGCCAACAGCTCTTTCTTCTGTAGCTTGGAACCCATAAACTATAATTGTATTTTATATTATATTCCTATAAAGTTCCAATCATTCACAAAAGACCGAATGCTCGACTCACGCTTTTAATATCTCATTATTTTTTCTCTATTTGTTGCTTCCATAAATTTTAGAAAATTATCCGTCATAAAGTCTCAGATATGACTCCATTTTCATATACCCGTCTCTTGGAAATACCAAAACCATAAAAACAAATAATTTAATCTCTGAACTATTGATTTTTAATTTGAAAATGTTAATGTTTTACACAGGAGGGACACACATTCCAACGACAAGGTTATTTTTGCGGAGGTACCAAGGTCGGCTAACAAATTCAAATAATATCCAGAAGATAAAACGAGGATAGAAAACTGAATTAGATTATCAATCGATATTTTGTTATGTTTGATAAATGAACTCTGAAGAGAAATTAGCTTCAGTCTGTCGGGATCGGCAAGTTGAGGAGAGTCAAGATGAACTGTGGAACAAATTAAGCGGAAAACTATTTTTTAAAAAGTGAAACAAGCTCAAGGTAAAATCTTCGTAAAATACAAAGTCTTTATTCAAATTATGTACATAATTATATCCATATTCTGTCAGCAGTATGTGTATTAATTGCGTAAATCTAACTATATATTCCTCACTGATTTTCAATCATTTTTTTTAGTAAAATCGTATACTGTTTATTCATTAAATAACTTAGAAGATCTTGTAAACTCTTGCAAACTGTTTTAGGGAACTGAACAACGGTGAAAAATGCACATTGCTCGGCCAGCAGCCAAAAAAAAATGAAAAAATGAAAAAAAAAAATTGAGTTTCGGAGGGACTTTTTGTCACTTAACCCTGGAAGATGATAACAAGATACTTCATTTAAAAGTATAAGGTATCTGGGGCTGCAAGTCAAAATTAACAAATAAATGTATATATGCCGCTGACATGATTGAAAAATGTATGAATTACCATCGTTAGATTAATTTGAAACTCCTTTTATAAGTTTATTTCAGTCTTCGTAACCATTCTGTTCTCACAAGGAACAATAATACGCATATAGTTTGTAGAAATAATGGCTTTCCTAAATTACCTTGATTTTAAGGGAGTGACTTTTCATTCCATTTAGTCATTTTTTTTCATCCACTACCAAATCCGGTTTTAAAGACTCAACTTCTTTGGCCTCTTCTCAATTCACTCTTCCAAGTCCTGTTGGAAAGAAAAAGTTTTGTCTCCTCCAAATCACATACAATAGAAAGAAGAAGAGAAAAAATAAATTTTGAATTTAAAAGAAAGATTAAAAAAACAAACATTCCAATTAACTTTCTGTCAACTTCAATTCTCTATCCAAGCAAAATGCTACCACAACACGACCGAATAAATCGGAGAAGGCTTCTGTAATAAAACTATTCAATCATGATGGAAACAAACAAGTGAATCAATGCAAATAAGAAAACAAAACAAAACAAAAAAAGGTCAACTCCGGTAGAGGTGCCCTTCTTTTAAATTATTAAACAGACTGAAAAAAAAAATTATGCATCCACGGAGAGGAAAATATTATTTCGAAGCCGTCTGAATACAAGATGTTTACCTCACAGAAATGTTTTTATTGAAAAGACAAATATAAGAGAAAACTAATCAGTATTGTTTTAAAAAATTCTTCTCTGAATATCTTCATCAGTTGTCAAGCATTTATCGTGATTCCAAAGCCACATTCCCCGATGATATCATCGCACATGCCATCGACACTGGGGAAATCATACTTTTGGAATTAGAAACTTTTTGGGGAACAATCTCTCCCCATCTTAGCTGTTTACACAATTTTTTGGACGAATCATTGTTCGTTTTTATTCAAGTGCAATATGTAATATCCGAAATTTGATTGAAATGTTGAGTAAACATGAAAATGGGAAGAAGACATTGGGTTGTCCGAAAGAAATTTCGGATGTAAATGACTCATCTCAAAGTTCAAGACAATACTTATAGGATCTAATCATAATCTTTGAAAATTTGGGATTTGAAGGGTTGTTATCGATTTTAAAGGGATACAATAATCCATTGACAAATTGGCCGCCGAGACAATAAGCAAGAAATGTTTTGCGTCTCTTTTTTCTAAAAAAACAGATGGATTGGAAGATAATACATATATAAAAAACATTAATCCATCCGTAGTTATTTTTGATATCAACACAAACACTATTTGATGAGGCGAGAAATTGAAAAAATATTCAGTTGCAAAGAGTTAGATGTATCGGAATGTGACCAAATCAGCCCAGGAATAGATGTACGTTATTTTATCTTTGTATTTTTCCGTCGGAATAGCTAGACTGACGTCAACATTGGACGGACAATTTTGGTCAGATGGACAGACAAATTTGGCCCACTGTAATTTCTTTTGATAAGTTCTCATTGGTTCGGTTTTTGAGCAGTAGACGAGCATGGATCGGAAAATTGCCTACCTAAGATTTGTTTTTGAAATGTCTGCAGTCAGCGATCAAACATGGCGGATTCCGGCTATGGTGTGGGTAGCAAATTGAATCAGAAAATACATGTCTTTTATACGGATTGGAAATCTTCTGATCGTCAGACAGAAGACGTATGAAAACAGGACGTATCTCGTGAAGCTAGAATATTTATATCATAACAATCGTACAACAGACACACAAATACTTGTATATACAATAATTATCTTGTGTACATATCATACGTATGTATATACTTACAAATATGTATTATATGCATATTTATTTATACAAACATATATATCATATGTATATGTATTATACGTATATATATTGACGGAGAGAGAGAGAGAGAGAAGGGGGGACAGATACATATGCATATGTAACATGTGAAAATATTCATACGTATATATATATATGTATGCAAAGGTACATGTATACATATGTATGTATATTTACATATATACGTATCAGCATATATATATATATATATATATATATATATATATATATATATATATATATATATATATATATTGTGTCATTCACAGACAGCTGTTTCGTTGTATTATAACTCCTCAGTGTGCCAATCTACCATGAGGTAGGATCGAAATCTTTGCTTGAGAAGACCAAGAGGCTGGCATCTTCCCTCTGCACCAGGCAGAGCTGGACGGTCAGTAAGGTTGAATTCAAGCGATATATTTTTCTTGCACATCATATTCTTCATCCACCAGAGTGCTTTATTCTGAAGCTGGAAGAGCATTATATATATATATATATATATATATATATATATATATATATATATATATATATATATATATATATATTCCACATACTAATGTACATGTATATATCATAATGACTGGACTATAATGAATTTGGAAGGACAGGTCGGAGAAGACCACTCTGATTTTTAGAATACGCCTACCATGAATCGTATTGAATATATCAGCTCAATTTTAGTTGGCGAAATAGGAAAAATAAGGAGAAAACCTTCTAGGGATGATTTGAATTGTGTTTCAAACGTAATCCTGTCGGATATTTCACGACAGAACATAGATGATTAAATAAATTTGATCTGTGAAACAGTCAAAATTCCCTATGCATGGCAAGTCAATGAAATTCAGATTCATCATTTAATAAAATGCATTAGATTTATTTTTTGATAACAAACTGCAAGCGTACTTCTTTTAGCTCATGCAGGTCCCAGGAAAGGCCATTGTGATTTGAACGGACTTGTTGAGTTCGAAGAATCAGTTCTCAAAAATCAAAGATGAAAACAGCATAAAAAGGCTGAACGGAAATCTGATGAGGCAAATAAAAGACACAAGTAGAAAAGTTGAACGATATTACCATTCAGAGTTGGACATCAACTTGATAACTAGTTTCCTTCCAGCTAACCCATTAGCTTGCCTGCTGATATCAGGGAGAGTTTCTTCTACTATAGCCTGTCCTTGACACACTATCACGATCTCAATTTTCCTACCAAAGACGTTCAGCTCCCTCCAGCTGACGTTTGTTTGTTTGAACCTTGAGAAGCTATCCTTTGATTGTCTAGGCGGGCCATAATATTTTGTCAGACATCCTTTACTTAGTTAATCTAACAAGTGAATCCGCCAAAATTGATAACCCATATTCAAACGTCCTAAATAGGCAGAACGTGTGCATATCGAATTCCTGTTTAGGCTAGGTTTTTTTTCTTCATTTGAACATTTCCACACACCTGTGTATTTCATCACCTTCGCTCCTTTTTGAAAAGAACAAAAAATAACCCCAAACATTGATTATAAAAAAGAAAAGGTGCTTGCATGTACATATTTTCATCCTTCTAATATGAGCGTGCACACACACCCACATGTGTGTGCGCAAGTATATATATACATATATAAAAGTAAAGATTAAAACACAAATAAAAAATACTTCCTCCTCCCCTGTTTTCCTGTCACCCAGCCTCTCTTTTGCCTTTTCTCTCTCCATTTCGATATATATATATATATATATATATATATATATATATATATATATATATATATATATATATATATATATATATATATATATATACATATGCATATATATATATATATATATATATATATAAGATTAGTAGAATAAAACTATGCCAAGCAAAAATTATCCCAACAGATAGATTATTTGCCACTACTTTGAGACGCAATAGAAAATACTCTCTCCATCCCAAACAAAAGAAAAAATGCAGGACGAATGATGGTTTTCAAATAATAACATTAGACAAACATCCCAAGCTGATAAGTTGGAATGGGAAGTGAAGTGGAATTACTCTACAAGAGAATTAGATTATCGAATTACTGTTCAGTCGACCAGATAACCTGACACCCATTATCCGACAGAGATCCTATTATTTTGCTTGACACACGTGGATGAAGGAGAAGAAAACACATCAATTTTTATCAGTTTTTCTTTGAATTATCAAAATCACCCACTCTCGAACACTATATTCTGATGAAGACATAAATAGTTAACGGCAAATAATTCTTTTGATTGACATCGAAAGAAATATGACCTCAGGAATTCTCCATTAATATTTGTTATTTACTGATACTGAATAATGTGGCATATACAACTGGAGCGTGACTTGGAAATAAATTGTTGAAATGAGATTTTAAATATGAGAAATAACTTTTACATTTCCTAAAAATGCTGAGTTTAGGCATTGTTGTTATTTTCTGATGCTTTCAAACTAGGATCTTTATCATTTAGGCCGAGATGCATTCTTAAATATTACAAAATGTATGTGGTATTCCAGAGTCCCAACAAAATTTCAGTTTGGTTCCCAATCTTGGTCTTCATTGAGATATGATTACACATTGGCTTTTTTTTCTGAACTGTTTTTCTCTAATACTAAATCATCGAATGATTAAACTCTATAGAAGATAAAGCTGATTCGTTACAACACAAACAGCACAATTTAAGAATCTCACACTTCATGTGTTCCTTTTCCCAGTGATGGTTTGTACGGAGTATTCAGAATTTTGCTCTACACAAAATATGTCCCTATTCGAGCTCAACACGTGACCCAAGTCGTTCGATTTCCTCGTCTCCCGATGTTGTTCTCTTCGTTTTAATTAGTGTCAGCTCAAAAGTTATTAGACATGATGAAACATCCATATTTCATGATGTTGACTGATGTCTTTGTGCTTATTTTGAAACTGAGTACATTCCTCACTATTCATGTCATTTTAACTAAATAGGGACGTCTTTGTGAATTTTCCCTACTCATAAGAATTCTATCGCTTTTATTCCACCAGTCATACACAGAGACAGAGGCATATATATATATATATATATATATATATATATATATATATATGAGGGTGAAAAGTTCATTATTAGCTGGACTTAAATTTTTCTCATTCTCAATGTATATGATTAATATTCCCGAATGAATCAAGTGCATTAACAATGTCTGAGGAACAAATGTTTTATAAAATAATTTTTTCCATCATTTGGTTCCGGGCTTATTGATACGCTTCTCTCTCCCTCTCTTTATCTCTCTGTGTACTAATATATATATATATATGTATATATGTATATATGTATATATATATATATATATATATATATATATATATATATATATATATATATATATATATATATATATATATATATATATCATCATTTTACTTGAGATGCAAGTTTCTAATTAGACTACGTATCGTTTTTGAATGGTAGATCCTGCAAGTGGATTCATTATTGCGATATTACGATTCAGTGTGGGATCCATCTTTTCCCAAACACAATATATGAATGTTATTTCAAGAACGACATCTCATCCGTCATGTAATATTTTACGATATTCTTTCGGGCATACACGTCAGAACAATCTTCACCCTCGGTATATCAAATTCAGACAAAATGGGTCTTTCTTGCTGGTAAGTTTGTATGAGATGGATAACATTCAGCGGCGAATTTATAGATTGTCAGAAAAGTAAAAACTTTTCTGAAATTTGCCTGAAGTTGCATGGCAATTTCTTTACGTTTCCATCGCATGGGCAGCTAAGGTTAATTTCATGCAAATATTTTTAATTATAAAATGAATGAATACAGCAAGCAACGATCATCATTTAGAATTCCATGTAGAGAGAGAGAGAGAGGGAGAGAGAGAGTGTGTGTGTGTGCACAAGAGCAACCTAAGAGGACAAAAACATCACTAAATCGATGTTGGTATTTCAATGGACAGAATTATGTAGATATCTTTATAACGTGTATAACGTTTTTTGGATTAGGTAAAGATCAGCACCATTTCTCCTCTCAAGGTAAAGCTTTTTACTCGGTCTGATTGTGTGGTACTAAGTTTCACCTTTTTTTTAAGGATATTATAACAGTGGGGGATATTTTGGATACATTCTCAGCCAAGCCCCCTGTTCAAAATTGCACACGCCCATGGATATTTGAAAAATGAAATGACTTTTATAATTTGTTCTATAACTTTTGTTTTGCCCGTCCTTACACGTCAGTTTTACTTTGGGGATGCCAATTTCGGTCACATTAGGTGGCACTGATCTCACTTGATTATATTGAGTGGTAGTGATCTTTACCAGGGAACCTTAGTGATGGTGATCTTTACTTCACCCCAAGGAGTGGTGGTCTGCCCTATGGATCAAAGATGAGAGCTGGACATTTTCCTGGGCACGATTAAAGCCACTGAAGTTGAATATGTTACAATCATAAGAGAGTTCAATAGATCAACAAAGCTAAACATACTTGTATAGACAAATTGGTATGTTGATTGATCGATGGAGATGGATATGAACTTGATATGATGTAGAGATATGGACAAAATGAAAGAGTTATGACCAGAATAAAATGATAGACATGACCAAAAACAGATATATTGGTAGATATGAAGGGTCTATAAGAGATACGATTGCAGCCAATCGATACAAGTATGGCAATTCCTTGAAGCAACGTATGCGTTACCAAAAGTCTTGGTACACGGTTTGGTCCTAGCTAGGTAAGATTTTCTCTTTATCAACAGGAGAACATTGGCTGAGGCAGTTGCAAAATAAAACTAGCTTACGAAAGATTGTGCTCCCAGGCGGTCATTCATGTGGATACTGACTAGACTTGACATTAGATATATAGGTATGAACAAATAGATTAATACAGAAAAGATGGAATACTGATAGAGCTGAAGAGATATTGAAGAATCAAAGGTAAACGGTGGTTAGTTAAACACTAGGATAAGTCGGGTCACCGACTTTTATTTGAAAACTAAGGAGAGGTTCGTTCTTCTGATCTCATAGCTATCACATGATCGCCTGTCTTCTAGTACCAGAAATCTGGCGCATACGTGTTCCAGACTGGTGAGGTAAGAGCTAAAAAACGATTATGATAATTAAAACTAGACTTGATGAAGATTTTTTTCGGATTCAAACCAAGTTCCAGAGCTTATGAAGAGTAATAACTAGTTATGCATAACTATGAACAGACTTGCACATTAAAAGTATTGTCATAGATTGACACTTTTGCTCAATTTTGGGGCAGTGGAAATTGTCACTCCTAAATTGAATATGTTTTTGTCGAGACATATCGGTCCCTTTGCCTGTTTCCTGTTTTCTTTTTTAAGAATATTTTCCTATTTATACAGTATAAAGTATTTGCATCAAACACTATCTCTCTGTCAGACATTCTAATGAGTGAAGTATTTAGAGAAAACAAACTGAATGTTGAGAAATCAAGAAAGAAACAAGGAAAACAGAATTGCTTCTCATATCACAGGACATATAATACGGTAGGGTTGTCTCTCGTCACTCATCCTAGCGCATGCCCATGTGCGAACATCATTTACGTCCAACAAAATGAATTTCTTTTCGATTTACCAATATTGTACGCATATGAAAGAAATATCCTTGCTTTAGATACTACCATTTGTATCCCTGGTTTGTTCTGCTGCAATTACTACAAAGTATTTGCTGAGTTGAAATGGGATTATTGGACACCATTGGTGGTTACTGCAATTGTAGTGTATGGAATAATACTCATGATATAAATCGACAAGAATACACCCCCACTTTTTTGGCCAGTTCTTCAGGATCAAAGTGTAGTATCTGTTCCACGGCATAGACCGAGGAGTCGGTACTGACATTGCCTGCCGGAGAGGGTGTGTGTCAAAAACCGAGTGCGCTGGTGCAAGCGTTAGCCAATGAGGTATCACTGAGGCAGCGTTTGCTAAGCGCATTGGGGAGCCTTTGGACTCGTTGTTGGGCTCTCCCATTATTACTCAGCTCAGCTGCGGGGGTCAGTTTCCCCGGAGCGGCACTGCTTCATTGCACTTAAAAGAGCAGTTCGTCTGGTGGACGCTTTTGTGGCGGAGGTTGCTTTAGCTTCTACGGTCGCTTGGCAACTGTAGCGGCCTCGGCTGGAGCCATTTTTTGAAGGGTGTCTCCTATTTTCCCCACGTTAAGCCCGACCTTTTGTCAAATTCCACTGTTGTCGGACAGTAAATAAATAGAATGCACACACATATATATGTGTGTGTGTGTGAGAGTGAGAGAGGAAGTAAAAGAGAGGGAAGGAGGGGAAAGTAGAGATCGTTCATACATGCTTTTTGCGTTACGTCTTTTAAAACACACACATTCACTCACACACACACATGCACACACACATATATATATTTATATAAATATATGATGCATATATGATTTTGAAAACACACATTCTCTCTCATGCACACACATGTATGTGTGTCTGTGCGTCAGTGAGTGAATGCTTGTGTTTTAAAAGACGCTAAACAGAAGGCATGTATGAACGATCTCTACTGTCCCCTCCTCATCTCCCTCTCTTTATCTATTTGATCTATCTATCTGTCCATCTCTCTTTCACTCTCTTTCTCTCTATATATCCATATATATATATATATATATATATATATATATATATATATGGTCAATCAAATAATACTAAAAGAAAAATTCCATTATCTATGACGTATATACTTTGACTAAAACATGCAATGTAAAACTTATTTTCAAACAAAACTTCTCGAGGAATGATAGTTTCAAATCATGTTACTATACACTAACACCCCTGGTTGACGATCCACAACAGGACATGGAGTGGGAATACTCAACTGGAAAATCAGTTAATCCAATTACTCTTCAGTCGACCAGAAAACCAGGGTCTCGTTACAATATGAAACATATTCTCGTTCCTTAGTGATACTGTATATTCTCGAATATAAGACAAAGTTTCATACTAAAATAATGACTTGAAATCAATTTGTCAAAACAACCATCCAATTTTTTTTCCGTACATAAATACAGCGTTGATTGACGCAGTTCTTATCGTTTCAACTCAATTTATTGCCATGACTTTGTGTGAATTGCTTTGTTGGTTTACAGTGCGTATTATGTATTATTCATTAAAATCATTTTCTGGTAAATTCACCACTGATGAATATTGCACTTTTTTTCCACCCAAAATCACAATCGATACGTATAAAAGAAGTTCATGTTTCGGCGTGAGCTGACCAAACGCCATAAACGGTAATATTTGAGTCCATTGATCTTCATACTCCGTTCCAAAATCGTTTTATACTCATAGAGAATGAATGGACTTATTTTCAAGAACATACAGTAAGTGTTATGTTATAATTGAATATAGCTAAAAAAAGAGATTGAAAATTTTTCATTTCTAAATTTACTTCCTTGACCAGGGAAGAGATATTTTGAAATCTGCTTATAAGACAACGAGCAAATTTGCACCATCTCATTCACCTAGAGTAAGGAAACCAATTATATTGTCCTAGACACAAAAACAAAGTTTGAAAGAATCAATAGCTATTTTCCCCATTTTCCTCATGAGCAATCTGAAAATAACACTCGCTACCCAGGAATAAAAATTGCGTTGTACGTTTTTATCGAATAGAAATCCCATGATTTTGCTCGAAAAACATGGATGGAAATACTCTTTGTTTGAATTGTTAATTCACTAGCCCTTTGAACCCGAAGTCCTGCTAAAGACACAAAGCAAATTAAGTTGGATACTCAATAGAAACCGTCAGCATTTTTGACGTGATTTGAGGTTGATTTATCGTGAAACTGGAAAATTGGATGATCAATAATTAAGTTTCATCTCTCGTATTCTGTTTGGTAGTTATCACTGGGGAAGTTTGAATTTTCAAGAAATAAATGTGAATGCTACCAAACAAAAACTTTTAAATCAATTTAAGATAACATTACATTGCAAATTGAGCCCTCAATATGAGCCTATTCGGTGAGGGGTGTCAAAAAATAGAAAAAAGCAATTTTCAAAACATACTAAAAAGTAAATGTTGAACTTTCTTGCCCTCTAACCCCATTGGTACGTGCTATGCACACCAACCTACCTAACAAGCTACATGCATATATACTTGGCCAGTCAGACCTCCGTGATGACCAAAGAAAATTATACTGACAGTTCGGGTGACATTTGTTCTTTTTGGCTTCTTATAAACGGCTGATATTCCTTATGGCTAGCGTCAAAAGGGAAGTTAGATTGTTGACGGGAAATTTATAAAAGCAGTATAATAGTTAGTGGACGAAACGCCACGCAGCAACGTTATAGTGAAATATCTAAATCAGAGCGCTGTAGATGATGATTACCATCCCCATCTCGCAGTTCACAAGTGACTGACACAGAAAACCCATAAGATGTAATCTTTCACTTTTTTTGCGTCTGTGTATTTAGAAGTGAACTACATCCAATGCTTCGGTCGATTTGAAAACTTTGATCATTGATTTGTTTAAACTAATGATCACTTGCAGTTTCTTATCATCAACACAATGTTTCGACTGATTCATTCAAACGATCGACTGCTAACGTCCAAAAAGGGACTTATGTTCCAGGAAAGCAATTCATCATCATCATCAGCAGCAGCAGGAACAGCAGCAGCAACAGCAGCAGTTATTTAGCGTCCATCTTTTGATTTGAACCTTTCCCAATCGCAAGACCTTTCTATCGAGGGCGTTACAGAGCCAGTACTTTCTGAAATTGTCTTTTTCTTCACGCTCTCTTACTTTCTGCTGGCCAGGGTCAATGTAGCAAAATTGCTAATTATCTTGCAGTTACCATCAATTTATCTCCCTGACATTGGCTATAACAGTCCACGACTCTCGAGGACAGTCCGTTATTTTTCATTCTCTATCTTTGGCCGGAATTCAAGTCGGAACAGACGCTCAATTATCATGCAGTTACTCGGGAAAAGAAATTACAAATATAACAGTCCTCACAATGTTTCTATGTAGTATTATATTAGGAACTCGATTATTTTGTTTGGGGGTTTATCTTACTTGACCGTCAGGATTCGTTGGATAAGTGGGAAATTTTACTATTCACAGAATGTAGAGATTAGCCAGCCATCCTTCGGTGTATAACGTGCCCCCACTTATCCAGAGAGGAACGGAGTACTTGTGCTTTATTGACTGAAATTACTGCGTTCAACGTTGAGGAATTGGAATTGCGAAAGTTGGAAGAAAGAGAAGATTGCTGACCAAGTAAAGTGAGGCAGGCCAGGCTAGAAAGGATGAAGTAGGGTCATGTATCCGGTCTAAACGGCTGGATGATATAGAAATAATCTCAGGATCACTGCTACGTGACCGATAATCTGATGAGGTTAAACACCGGAATATTCAATAAATTGAATGCCGTGCAGCGTCGTGAATTTTGACAAAGCCCGAAAGTGAATAGAAATAATAATGTAATCAGGCAGTTCAAAAAGAAAAGAGAAACGTTCTCCGCCACAGCAGGTCTGTTCTCAAAATATTTGGTCAGATCCAAGCGACGATCAAAGTGGTCGAAAACGCAGAGCTGAAAAAAGTAGACCACTACATCTACCTCGGTCAGGGAATCTTCATGAAATCCTCAAAAGAAGAAATCAAACGAAGGATCACTCTAGGATGGCAAGCCTTTGTACATACGTAGATAGTGAGGTATACATGTACAGAGACAGATACTATTGTACTTGATCAATTACGTCGAATAGAGGACTATTTTTTAATGTATGTCCTTTTTAAAAAAATTGTAACTAGTGAAATACCCGCTACCTTCCTAACAGTACACCCAACGATAGATATCTAAAATACTGTACTGGCAGAGAAAGTAACTCCATCTCACTCATCCTGCATCTATTTACCTCATCCCTAACCCTCAAACTTCTGGGAGGTGGAAAATTGGACACTTTGTCAGTATATATATATATATATATATATATATATATATATATATATATATATATATATATATATACATATACTTGTGTAATAATGATAACGTCATACATAATGTCATCAAAAGTTTTACAATTAAATCAACTGGAGAAATCAAAATAACCTATGACTTGCTACTCTTCAATCTTAAAGTTAATTGGGTAAAAACGGAATTGACTCATCTGCATCAATAGTATTAGTAATTAAATTACTGGCAACGAACGAACAAACGTACACAAACAGCAGTTGCATCATCCCCGAACCTCTCTGTCATCAAGCTGTAAATAAATAATGCAACTGAAGAAAAACAAATTAAATTTTGAGACATTGAGAAAGAAACAAGGGAAGCAGAGTTATCACCAGAAACGTTTGACGCTATTTTGTCTCCTTTTTACGGAAGATCCATTGAGACGTAATCATTGTTTGTATCAATTGCATGTTTGTACCGTGATGGGATGCTGGCCAAAACCCCAAGACCGACAGCATTGCAAGATTAAAAGGCTCCTAAAACCTTACTATTCACTGATATATTGGAAGAATAAAAGATTCAGGCCTTCCCCAAGGGCATTAGTGCTGACTGAATGCAGAATAGCCATGCTGGAAAATATAACTGTTTTAATGATCTTGCTGTTGAACGTTAGGCCACCTGTGCCCCCAAAAGAAACATGAAAAAGTCTAAAGGACATAACACAGAAAACTGATTTAATTTTTTCCGTGCCAAAACATATCATTGGAAACATGGGGCTTTTGTGCATGGTCTTTGATTAGTTTTGTGGTGATTAAAATTTCTCATTTCCTCTATCCTACTTAGGAAGTGCCCAGAAAATCATACAATGGTTACTACACATGGATTTTTGACTTTGATAGGATCTTTGTTTTTTCCCATTCACTCGTTGGAATCTTCCATGTTCACCATAGACTCATCTCTGTTTACTTTCATTTCTTCATTTCATAGCATTCAATCGAACTAACACAGTATCCGTTCCAAAGGTGCATCTTTGAAAGAGACTGGACTATAAGATGATGATCCTGCCTGCCATGATTATCTTATTAATTAATTCTCCGTCCCTGGTACGAAACCAAGGCTTCAAAGTATCTTGATTACTTATCATCAGCGTTGCAAATTCAGATATTCTATACCTAAATTTTGATAATTGTAGAGACTTATAGAAACGATGGTGAATTTTCTTTTGTTCTTTATTTTTTATTTCCTATAATTATATATCCCAAAAACTGCTGATCCCTACACCTCAAAATTTACAATGCACTGACTTGTTTCCTGACTAAAATATCTTGTAAATGTCAACTTCCCCAGTTGGTGAGTAATCGTGCTGCACTTATATACACGCACATATACACACAACCAATTATAGTTAAATGTGCACTCAGCATTCTGTGGATTTGCCAATGGTCGTCCCTGTTCATAGACGCTAATATTCCACTGTTCAGTAAATAAATCAATTCTGTTCATTGCCGTTAATTCCCTTAATTACTATCATTACATGATTCTAAATTCTCTCCGAATATCTTGGCAACATCTGTTTCCTGTTCACGATTATTTTTGGTAAATTGTTTTAGATCGTCCCTGTACAACAAATGGTTACTACTTTGACGTGATAGCTGAGTTCATACGGACTCCGATGCTAATCAGACTTTTCCCCATTGTATTCTCTCTATATAAAGTTTATGGACATTATCTATTGTATATCTTTATTCCACACACGATTTTAATGTCTTGGCTAGAACCGTTTGGACAAGTTCCCCCATCTCAGTTATAGTTATATTAAAATTGTTAAATTGGTCTTGGTGGTTGTAAATTTCACTTGATAAAGTTAATAATATCAGGCTGTTTGGAAAGTTATTTGGAGAGAAAGAATAGAATCCTGTCCAAATGCAATTAGGTTTAATGCATTTGTGAAGAACGTAATCGTTTTAATCGCTTGGACAAACTCCACTATAAAACATATTTCATTAGGTTGCTGAAAGAATCTGGTTTAAAAACCATATATGAGCTTCAAGCAAAAATCTCACTATTGTGAAAGTCAAAATGATTATTGGTTGAATATCTCACACTTATTTTAGCATGGTTTTCTCATAATGGAAAAAAATTGAATTTTTTCAATCATTTAGTTCTGAATTACACGTATTATTCTCATAATAGTTGACAAACTCCATGCCAATTGATGTTTATAGAGTTAAACTGAAGAAAAATGTAATTTTTACCCGGAGACTGTCCGTGCATCCTCTCTTAAAGATTTGGGGGCAAAATAGCATACACACACATGGATGATTATAAAACAAGGATTACCCTTAGATTTTAGTTGGTTGGTACCAACCAGCCTCTATATGGAGCAGAAAAAGGTTTTTCCCCATTGCAAACCATTGTTGATTTACAAAACTATCTGATGAAAATAAAACATATTTCAGATTTATTTCAGATTGATGCTAAATTCATGTAACAAGACCTTTTTCATTTACAATTATGTTTTCGTTTTTTTTAATCAAAATTTTGAAATGTGCATCAATATCCTGATTCATTCAACCGTAAATATAATTTTTTAGAACGACAATACAATCCTGTATCCATCATAACAAATTCAGGTAATGATCAAATTGTTTGGTAGAAATCTTATATTCATCTGATTTTACCACCTTAAAATATCAGTTTTCTTCATTGTCCATGAACAACCAATGGTTCTCTTGGATCTTAGGTCGACGTACATTCAAAATTTTCACATCATAACGAATCTATCGTCGGCAACATGTATGGTCATGGTTGTTTGAGTTTACCTATCAAAAGTCTGCAGTTCTTGTTTTGTCCAATTTAAAAACGATGTATAGTATCTGAGTCCCATCTCTGTAAGATAAGTTGATCTGAAATTCTCTCTTTTATTTTTTCTTCCATTAAACCTTGTTTAAGTTTGAGTTTGCTTCCAGTACTTCAAGATATTTGTATTACTTTTTTTCATTCATAGAAATCATTATTTGACTTTTTATTACCGGAACTCCCTTTGATGTTCCTGGCTTGATTTACTTAATCCCTAACTTTATATTTTTGCACTGCTGCAGTCTTTTGTACTCACTGTCACACCAACTTTGGATATCTCAGCCTAACATGCCATTTACACCATTTTTCAGTCTGGGAATACTCAAGGATTTTTCCCTATATTCAACAATGCCATTTAGGGCCAACAAAAGTCTTTTTTTTATAGAAATGCTTTACTATGGGGTATTTGGGGAAGCATGTTCGATTTGTGATATGCTTGACTTGTAAGATACTGGATATATCTATACTTTACGTCTTCGTGGATTTGAAGTCAATTTTCTGTTTGTAAAACGTAGTTAAATGACATTTGCCACTTTGAAAGAAATAAAGATCTTTCGTGAATGAAAATGATATTAAAAAAAACAAAAAACAACCAGATTAGTTTTTTCTCTCAATGTATAAGAAACCCTTCCCGATGATGATCATTTCAGTCCATGAAATATGCTTCAGACACTTGATACCAAAATAAACTCTCTTACCTCAAAGGTCTGAACTAAAACCTCTCTCCGATTAGTAAAAAAAAAAACACAATCGACCATTGCTCTATAAAATATGAACATGAAATTATCATTGTTTGATTTCAAATGTATGAACCAAACATAGCAGAGTCAAGTGTCCTTCAATCATCCGTTTCAAGTGACACATACTACTTGTCCGACCCCTGACCTTTACCCCTTTCAAATCGACCATCAATAAATTCTCCAAATTGGGTAAATCAATTTAATATTTTAGGCAAGAATCTGCAGCTGCTTCTCTTCTCTTGGTCTTGTCATGAATTAATTGTATTTAAGTATTTATAGTCGGTGCACTTTGCTATCAATTCATTGTCGTTCGTTCTGAAGGTTAATGCAGGTCATTAGATTTTGGATCGAATAAGGTAACCTGGGACGGTGATCGAGCATTAGAACATGGTATGGCTGAAATCTGTGACATAGTCATGATGCCATATTGTATGAAATTACATAGATGATTTCTCAATGGTGCTTCACCGTTGAGTGATACTTAACAATCGTTATTATCATGTTCGATCCTCAATTGGGGCCTCATAGTTATGGGCGTGTTTCAGATCAGGCTGGACTTGGTGGATATTTATGACTAATTCATTCATCCTGTACATTGATATCACGGAGTCCAGCTGTCTGTAACGCCTGTAAATTTATTCCTATTATAGTTCAATAAATTTAAACGGAATTTCTCTGATTTCATGTTAAAACGAGGGAACTTATATAGAGCAAGGGTCCCCATACTTTTTTGCTCAGCGGACCCGTTTAATACTGACAATATTCTTGCACATGTACTTTGAGAAAAGTGGTTAAAAGAGTGTCAATCATGACTGGTATATAAGTGATTGGCTAACTATAGGTCATTTATAACTGATTAGTACACTCAATTTAATGTTTAAAAGGGTCCATCTAGCAATTTTGATTTTAGGATCCGGCGAAATCAATTCGTTTTTTTATTTTTCATTCGTCAAATTATGTCATTTCTTCAAGGTCCGTTAGTACATGCTTTGCAAACCAGTACCGCTCTGCAGAACATATAAGTGTTTTAGATTCATGACAGTCTTCTTCCCATTAAAGATATTTCCTCACCATGAAAGTATTTCATAAGCCAAAATGGTGTAGAGTGAAAAAAGCATAAGCATTTTCACATCTTCCACACCTGAAATGATGATGTATTATGTTGGCCTTAATCGTCGAAGGTTGAAGCGCTGAACTTACAAGAGACTGAATGCATATGAAGAAGATGTTCCCAAAACAAACGAGAGCCGAACGTTACCATCACTTCTTACGTAAAAGTTAAAAGGTTGTGTGAGGTGTAATCACGAAAAGATGGCAATACTTGCATGAGTTTTCAGACATATCGACATATTTTTCCAGTTAGTCGGGCCAAGTTATGTTAAACAACAGAAATAGGGAGAAGAAAAGGAAGATGTGTGCTGCCAATAAGAGGTAAAAGCATAAAATAGCAAAAATGTTCATTTACATTTTTAAAAAAAAACAATACCTGCAAATTATTTCTTAATTGCAAAGTTTTACAGTTATGAGAATCAATTGACTTAAAGAAAAAATTAATTGGTCTCCCACTGTCCCCTCCTCTGCTATAACTACGATGCATCGTTGAACTCATGGTTCTTGTTGCTTAATTCTTTATAATCAATCTGAAAATCTTGATTGAGCAAAAGGTCAAAATAAATTTGAAAAAACAAAAACGAAACAAAACAAAACAAAAAAACCGTCTGACTTTGGTAAAAAATGTACAACTAAGCTTGCATAGGAGCAAGATTGCTTAGTGTGGCACAAGGCAAGATATGTTCGGCTGGGAGTGATGATTGAATTCATTACGGCGAATTGTTTAACAGGATTTTTTTGTCAACTAAACTACGGTAGGCAGCTGGATGTAATTTCTGTTTACTCTTGAAAAGTAGTTACCTCCCCTATTTTAATCACTCATACAAAACCCAACCATATACATTGTCCATGAATAAAGTCACACACTTCATTTAAGAGTACAATGCTCCAAGAACCCCCCCCTAAAAAAACGGGGATTGACATCGATAAATTGCAGTCCATGTTTGCCTGCCTTATAAAAATATGATCTATTAAACATCTATTACAAAAGTAACGTCAGTCGATAATCTACACGTATAAAGATTACAAATGTATATTTGTCGTCAGTCTGGAACAAGTCATCAATGACGGATGCTGACATAACTTAGAACCGATTGAATTAGTATTACATTAAAACTGATAAAGTGTATCTTTCTTAGTTTTACCATTAGAATAGTTTACTTTTGAGGACATATTGAAAATAAACGAGAAAATGCAACTCAATTCTATTTCAAATATAACCTTGTGCTATATTAGTCTCTTAGCTCACGTTTGTCCAGAAAAACGGAACTTTGGTATTGGACGCCCCCGCAAAAGGTGAGTAAGTAACTGATTCATTGATCCATCCTATTAAAAAGAAAAAATGTTGCTTCCCGCTTTAGTAGAGAACAGTTCAGTTGTGCATCTACTTAATTCTAATAAATGTCATCTTATTTGATCGATAGCTAACACTTGAGGCTTTTTAATAAGTTTTCTTCTTTGTCCAGTTTTTGATTTGAATGAGATTTCGAAGTGAGCTTTTGTTGTTAGCTTTAAATAATTTATTTATCCTTTTCTGATTTTTATTGTTGCGTTTTTAGGCGTTGGCCAACCAATGATGCAGTGCTGTTTATGAGGGAGGCCATTGAAAGAAACAAACTCCGTATACAAGGAGAAACAAACAAAAACTATCTGAATCTTCCTGCAAGCTCATAGCGGCGGACATCATTTCAAGATTGAGAAAAGAAAAGAAAATCGGGAAAAAAGAATGAGTTGATGAAGATGGTGTAATGTATCAGCGGAATAGATGATAAAATTGAATTAGTCGTCACGAAATACGATGGCAACAGGACATAACCTAGGGCCTGGATTCGGAGAATAACAAGACCAGAATAATAACTTTACACAACAAGAATACAAGAGACGATAGCGAGCGAACTGTTCACAGAACACAAATAAAGATGAGGACAGCAAAAAGTACAACAACAAAAAAAACATAACAAAAGAAACAAGCAAGAAATAAAGCTATTAAAAAATCTTATCTAAGAAAATGTTTATATCCCACCAGCTCCGTTATTCCCTTATATTCGATAAGAATACATATATAGGTATTTACTAAACATAGCATAGTCTGGCATAGAACAAAATGTGTGAATACCCACTGAGATTCTGTAAGATTGACCTGCAAAGCAATAACTCTCGTCTCCCCCAGGGGTGGATCCGAGATTTAAATTAGAGTCAGGGTCAAAATGAGAATTTTTTTTTCAAATATATTCGTGGAAAATGAAAGTAAATTCAAACTTAAAAAAACAAAAAAATAATACGTGATCCAGAATTTCCAGCCACATATCAGTTTTATCCTTTTTAGCACAAGAACTGACAAGATAAAAAGTAAACTAAAGAATCAAAAGAAATTCCAACCGAATCAATAATTTAAGAAAAATTTAATAGGAAACAAAATATGATAAATTCTAGCATTTAATAATAATTGATGAAAAAATCGAAGGCACAGAACTGTAGGAAGTAGACCACTACATCTACCTAGGACAACGAATCTCTATGAGACCCTCCAAAGAAGAAGAAATTAAGCAAAGAATCACACTAGGATGGCAAACCTTTGGCAGAGCAAACTCAACCTTCAAAAATACTAAGATCTTATTAATCCTAAAGGGAAGGGTGTATAACCAATGCATCCTCCCAATAATCACTTATGGAGCCGAAACATGGAACCTAACCAAGAGACAGACCCGTAAATTGAGAACCATGCAACGTGCACATGAAAGAATAATGCTGGGCCTCACATGGAGAGACCACAACACAGCACAGTACATCCGAGAAAAGACAAGAGTCAGGGACATCAAAGAATCCATTAAAAATCTCAAATGGTGGTGGGATGGCCATGTTGCAAGAATGGTAGAGAAACGATAGACATCACGACTCACGATATGAATCCCCTGAGATCACACGCGGAACCGAGGCCGGCAGACTATAAGATAGTAAGACGAGCTAGACAAGTTCGGGAAGTACTGGCTCCTCAACGCCCATGATAGAGAAGTGTGGCAAATCTGGGGGAAGGTCTATGTCTAACGATGGACGTCAAAAGACTGATGATGATGATGATGATGATGATGATGATGATGATGATGATGATGAAGAAGCTATACAATGTCTTTGTCTATACACTGAAAATAAATATTTGTGCTTTCCCGACCATAAGGGTTAAGATCTTTCGAATACCTTCCCTGGATCTACGCCTGCACCCAATATTTGAAAACAAAGAATTGGGGAAACAACACATCTGCATCTATTGTCAGATTTCCGAGTTGACCCCACACGATCCTTGACCCATCTACAAGAACACCAAAGTTTATTCATATGATGTGCTGTCTTTATGGCACCACAGAGACCAGATGGCTGCACGACATAACGCGCTTACCTGTCACACAGATCCACGATTCGAGACATCTTGCAATCGATATGGGCTTGTCCCCCCCCCCGCCTGCCGAACCAAACATAAGGCGCTAAACACAGAAATAATCGTAGACGCACTTGACAAGTTCAGATATTTGAAACTGCCAGATGTTTGCTAGCTCTGTCGATTCAGACCAGTCTGTCTCCAGAGAGATCATAATTTGACTCGATCAAAAACCCTAGCGGCATATTTCACCTATCCCAATGCTGTCTATCAATTGGCTAGCTTACTTTTCTTTTAAACTTTTGCTCGCATGGCAGTTGACGTTGCTTCCAGAATTCGTTATTCTTATTGATATAGACACACTTCCAACAGTGTCCTCTTGAGAGATGCTACAGCTATTTTGCGACACGCTAACTTCAAAAATAACTATTCCAAAGTTGACGAAATACTCATTTCCTCATCGAAAGTGTCCATAGAGTGTAATAATAGAAACCTAAAACGAACAACCCAATATGCCCTGGTGGTCAAACGTTGAGTTCATTTGAACTATTTGACGCATCAACATCCAGGAACGTTAAAAAGCAGAAGGGGGTCCATTTCTTAATTTGGGATTCATGGAGTATAAGACAGGTGTGGTTAACAAGGAAATCACGCAAATCATTACTACAGTAGTGAGTTCGATACACACTAAATGACAGCTGGTTATTGTCTTGTGCTAGGTTAAGCTTAACTAAAAGTTGGTGGGGCTTAGTAAATATTGATGACCATCGTAATATAAATCCTCTCGATTCTTTTAAAAATGGCCCCCTCCAACTCAAGGGGTCGTGGGGAATCGCATCATTCCATATGCCTGTTTTATATTATCTTTTACTTTACTTGAACTTTGTAATATAATCTCACGCTTGATAGGCACGATGAAGCTTCACTGAAAACCCACTGAAGAATCATTTTGGCAGGACGTTTCCAACTCTTTCTCTTCTATCTCAGTCTGTACTGCTATTTACCAATAGTTGGGGGTGAAGTAGAGATGGCTTTATGCCTTTCCAAAGGGCATCAGTTAATGCAAACTCACCAAGTTGCAGTTTGAACTCAGTTAATCGATTCCATTCTCTTTACAGCTAACTATTTTTCTCCTTCAACTCTAACACTTTTTGATATATATATATATATATATATATATATATATATATATATATATGTATATATATATATATATATATGTATATATATATATATATATATATATATATATATATATATATATATATATATATATATATATATATATATATATATATATATATGATTTTTAAGAAATTACAATAACTACCCCAGTTATAAGAAATCAAAAGGAGATCAGCTCATATGAAAACAAATTTAAGTACAAACATTATGGGGCTGGTAAGAATGTATTTCTATGAACATTAAAACGAAATATTCCACAATGTCTTTTTTGGAAAGGGGGCTAACTACCATGTAAATCCCAATTTAACTTTTCATCTTGGTTGAAATATCAACCATTGAAGCCGGTGGGGAACATACAACTATCCCATTCACCAGGTTTGGAAGACATGTTCAAATTAAATGGGGAATTAGTGTTTAATCATTCAGAAATGTTACATTAGCAATTACCTAGAGTGGCAGACTGATAATCAAGCTCATTAAACTGGCGAATTGGTCAGTGGAACAAGCCTGCTAACCTTTACAATAAGGTGTCCGTACGATTATGTACTAAGCAAAGCCCAGTATGGAATACGAACTGAAGCGTTATGAATTTTATTTTCATATATCCGAGAAATGTTTCTGGTGGGATTAGCGCAGAAATTTGAAGCACCTGATCAAGCAATGAAGAACATTACAAAGAATGATACCATCGTTGGCTTAATACATAAATTCCAGCAAAGCCGGAAGTTTCTGCTGATATTTAATGAATATGCCTAAAAAATGTGAATAATCTGATACATATTTCTTAAGCTTTACCAAAAAGGAAAAAAAGGAAAGAGTCTCACATTTATTCACCATATCAATATTTGATGATGTGCATGTAAGTAATGTTTAAAATTACCCCAGACCAGTAACCTACGAATATGTAGATATTCAAACCGACAAAACATGTTTATGTATATATATATATGTATATATTATTGTGTCATCAACAGACAGCTGTTTTGGTGTATTACAACTCTTCAGTGTGGCTATAGACAATCCGTTATCTCATCCAATACCACGAGGCAGGATTGAAAATGAAACCAGCCCTACCCACTCATCAAAATATATACACATAACAAACCAATGTCTCTTCAGCTTCAACGGAAATTTCCTCAAACAGAACTTCGGTTCACCGATGGAGTCCCTACTAAGTTGAGTTTCAGCTTGTGTTTTTCTAGAATTTCTGGCATCAGGGTCATTCATACATATTGGACTCAAAACAAGCTCGTGTTTACGACCATACCTAAATCCTATACCCTTGATTCATGGATCCAGATAAGGTAGTCGCAGAACTCAATACAATGAGAGAGGAATCCATTCATACATACTTTTCCTCGACACTCTACTAAATGGATACATCAAAACCATTGAATGAAGACTCCATCACAAATCTACTGAGAAAGATCACAGTTTCCAACTCCGAAAATAAAAAAAGGATTAATCACAAGATTTCACGTAAGGAACCTCAGAGTATATAGCCCTGAATACCTTGATGATGAAGCAAAAATACATCGCACGATCCCTCTGTTTACTCCAGTACCCACAATACTACCGCTAGACACATCACATCTCCCACCAAAACATTTAACACCAACCTCAGCTCCTCCATGAGCAGGTTCAGAATACATATTGCCACTAAGACCTCAACAAACATCAAAATTAGCAAACCATCATACAACCCCGACCCCTACCACCAAAAACTGGCGTCTACGTAAATCCATGCAAGGACTACGATAAGATCTACATTGGAGAGACATTGAGGCCCCTCAAAAAAGAAATATATAAACTTAAGAGAGCCCTAGATTGGATGGGAAGATATACGCCCTGGTCAAACATAGAAACACGTTTAACCACAATTTCAACTCTCACAGAGCCCATCTTAACAAAAATTTTCACGACTTCTCGACATGCAGATGTATTGATATAGCCCTTATATCCCAATGCAATGAAATGATACTCAGTTATGGACATCCACATATTTGAAACCCTCTGTATGAATTGAGTTTGAAACGGAATCACATAAAAACAGCATTCCAACGTCAACATACATGGCATTGACTAACACCAAATAGTCCATTTGAGAAATAGTACACACACACACATACACATACACACACGTTGACACATATACTACACCTTTGCGAGAAGAAGGAAAAAGTCCCACAGCCAAAGATTGGAAACACACCAAACTTTGACAAAGCTCCTCATATCAACACCTATCTATCAAAATGTCAGAAAACCACCGTCTCTTCTGAAAGGAAACCAAGCCAAACAAACTGGCCATTTCCACCCTGACTCCTCCCCTAACTGCCCTGAGATAAGGCTAACACTGGCAGACCCAGATAAGAACACTCTCTGACCTTTCCTCTAAAGACCCTTGCTAATTCAGACCAAACTTGACCCACAGATACAAACCTCCCTCCAATCCTATTAAACAACCTACAAGGAACAAATTACCCCACTCCTTTCCTCAATCTTAAACATGTAAAAACGCATCGAAACCTTCCAACTATGTGATAAAAAATGCAAATATTTTCAGATTGTAGTGTAATTAAAATTTTAATCGATTATTTATTAACAATAAAAATGCAAAATTCAGACTCCTTTGACGACACCGAAAAATTTCAGAAATAGTATCAGAAAATTCGAACAACATATTTGTTAATCTGAATTTTGGTTACGGCGTAATCTGGGGATTCGCGCTATTGACTTGAACAAATTTCAGAGTTCAGATTCTGTATTTGATCCAATGAGCTTTATACAGAGTATAGCTCATTAGGGTAGAAGGCCTCAGTAGTTGGTTATCTGTTGCTGATCGAACACGTTAGTCTAGCTAAATGACTTTTGAGATCAGCTTCCTGAATATCATGCATCAGTAGGCGCCTTTTAATGGAAATTAGTTTATTCATTCACTTGTTTTTTTTCTTCCCATACAGGTAATTTTTGCTTCCCGAAAATCTGTTTTATGTAATCTTCTGCTTCTACGAAATGACAAAGATGAATGCAAGAATAGCGTTCGTCGCTTGTTTTGTAAGGGGCATTATAGCAGCAGAATCACCTTCTTCTCTCTTTCCTACATCCTAAAATCTTATACCTCCCTCAGATCTACCCCCGAACGACTCAACTCTACACAACATCATCAACATTATTGGGGACTGAGAACGCTAAAAGTTTCCCAAATAAATGAATGTTAATTGCTTGTTCACTTCAAGCTAGTTTGGTTTACGGAAGTGCCTATTGGAAAGCATTTCTTCTGGATAGCGGGGAAAATTTGTGTTCTTGCCTTTTTTTTTTTAGTACTATCTTTTTAGAAATGAAGAATGAGAAATAATCGACTGAAATGCCGGAAATGACTCAATAAAATTTATCTACAGGAAGAATCCTGTCTTTATGGAGATGTGAATTACACAAGATCTCAGTTCGATTAAAGTGATAAATGAGTTTTCTTACGAGAGATATGACAGTTTTAAATGCTCTCCTATCTTAAGTGACTTATCCACTTCTAAAATTTTTAACAAAGATGATTAACATTACTTTCATCAAGTGCTTCTTGAAACAGTTTTTCTGACTTCAAAATCTTACATTTACTTCTCATAATTAAAAGTAAAATGAATGAATAAATATGAGAAAATGCTAAATAGATGCTTTTATGACTGAATTAAAGGGAGATGGAGGAAATAAAATCGAGCAAAAAAGGAAAAAGATGCATCAAGATCAGTGCTTAGTACTGTTTTGGATCGATGTTGTACTTGGTCAAAATATATCAGCACCAAGGGAGAATCACCGACCTGATTGAGTTCTTATCTTTGTCAACAATCATGACGGTGGAAGATCTTTTGACAAGATATCTGCCGGAAACAGAAAGTGCGAATAGATAGATTCATAATTGAGTTCATTCCAATATTTATTACTTGTTTTATAAGTATGAAAACGTAGACCAACATACTTAGTCTGATTTAGAACTCCGTATGCTTGTTGTATTCCCTTCACTGGCGACTCTCGGAAGACCTCCTATCTGTGAGGAACATGAGAGAGAATTTCTGTTGACAAACAAAATGAAAAAAAAGCGGGATTGTAAAACGAAAAGTTAGGTAAAACAAAATATATTGGATGGAAAGCTGGAATTGTAAGATAAAGCGACAAGTTGAAGTAATTGAAGAAACCATAAATGTTTAATAGGAACGAAAACGAGCTAAACGGGAGAAAATGAAGGGACATAAAAATGTATGAATTCTCGACAGCAATGAGAAATGCGTGTCAAAAAACGATATATTCTCGGCTATTCTCGTTTCGGAATAATTTGGCAGAAATGTCCTTGTTTTCGTTTGTCCTTTTTGTCTGTGTGGTATTTTTGCTTAAACAATTCTGCTGCAGTCGAGATGGTTTGACACCGAACTTTATGATCTATCTCTCATTTTTCTTGGTTTTCAAATTGATGTTGGTCTTTGCCATAGACTGTTTAAGTTAATTTTTGTGGCGGCGCAAAAGGCATCTACACGGTCTTTTACCGGGTCAAGGTCTACAATAGATGTCCGTGGTCACATATACAACGCACATACTCTGTCCGTCTCACCCAATGCTTGAAGACCGGAAATCTTTCATACCTTAATCGATTGGTATTTTCTAAAGTAAACTTCATCTGGGACTGGCAAATTGGTAGGCTGATCTTCAGAGTCTGTTTAGTGCCAATAATTTCTGCTGGGTGCCCATAAGCGTTTATCCAGCCTAGCTTAGTCTGACACAAAGTGTTCTGTTGTCTGAAACAAAACCTAGCTTAGTCGGACATCAGACCTTGCTAAGCCGAGCTAAATTTGATACTAAGCTTGGGATAATTTCCCAATAGATCTCACTTCATATGGAACAAAGATTAGCTTCGTCTTACACCAAATGATTATCGAACTCTTCAAACAAATATAATAGTCTGCGTCATTAAGTTTGCCAAATTGTATTCCTTGGCCAAACGCTTATGTGTCTGTAATCTTCTGTGTGTGCGATACGGTGATCTATTTGGTGGTTGGAATCTCTGATAGTGTCAGCAGTTGATTCCCAGTTAAATTACAGATCATCGAACGCTGATTTTCTAAGTTGGTCATATGCACTTGCAACATTTGACTAAAAAGAAGTTATTAACCATTTCAAAGAGAGGAGAAGGAACTGATAGACATCAACACCTTGTCCAATCACCCGCCTTGAATCATCAAACAAATACTTCATTATTAGCTGCAGACAATCTGTCAAACAGACCAATCTACAACGACAGAAAAGAAGAATTAGAAAAAAAAACATCATAATATAATAGATTTTCTACAACATCAACAGTCACCCTAGGCAGAAAAAGAAAAAAAAATAACAACCGAAAGAGAAAAAGAAACATCATATGTAACTATATAAAAACACTTGCAAGACAGATATAGGCAAAATATTCCTATATCTGATCGATGAATACCCCCCCCCCTGCGATCGAACTATATGATATATTTAACAGAAGAACCTGTGAACATTAGTTACGGGTGCATTGCGTATATATCAAGAAATCATAATGAAAAAAAAATAACACAAACGAAAAATACCGACATCGATCACATGTATCTGCAGACAAACACCGACTTACCAAATAAAAGGAAATTACTCTAATTGTATACCAAGCTAACATCAAATTCGAAAGGAAGACAAAAAAAAAAAATACATACGAATAACAGGAGGATCATTTAAATAAAGGAATTACCAAGACAAACATTAACTAACGTACACAACAGATTCGACATACATATTTGTACTACAAAGAAGACAATAACAAATACATGAGAAATAAGAAGGAAAGTTCTTCAAAATGCACCAGCTCATATCAACGGTTCAAAAATTTGTATCTTTTGCCTGGAGAGAGTTAGCACTAATATATTCCTCCATACCCAAAAATTTCTCCTGAACAAACGATCAGAACTAATATCCAAATGTCGGCACAAAAACAAACTCCTAATATTGGATATACTGCACGATCACAAATATAACAACTAAAAAGGAACCAGAAACAAAAAGCTGACATACTTCAATTCAAAACAACACAAAAATCAAATTAAACAAACTGAACAAAAAACAGTTTAATAGACAAATAAGTAAAGAGATGAAACACTAAGATAGCAACTAAACATCGTGGACTTATACAAACCAGCCCCAATCCAACCCAACGTACTTATTTATCTACCCATATTACAATTCAACCAATGGTAATTAAATGTAAATTGATTCTCAACAACCCCTACTTCACTTTCCCCCATGATAGCTTAGTCACATTCACAATTCATTTCAATTTAAAACCCACGTTATATCCGCTCAATACTACTTTTAAAAAATGTCCATTGAGTCTCATTTCTTATTTGTGAATTCAAATTTAATTTGTTTCCTCCATAAATTCATCACAACCCTTGGCGTCCGTATAAATCAACCAGAATACATGATAATAATTTAATTTCCACCCCGACCGTACAAATATCTCAAATACACCGTAATGCTAAATTCTACTCTGTTTTAATGAGCTTGTAACATCATTAATTTCAACTAATTGTAAACTTTTTTTTCAAAGGTAAATATTCGTAGCATTATTACAATTTAATTAGATATACAATAAGAAATTCAAACTTTTAATTTTGCAGATCTCTTTGGGTGAGAGCTTCAGAGAGAGATGGAGAGGGGCAGAGAAACTGAAGACAGAAAGACAGAAATATATCGTTACCAAAAAAATTTAGTTAAATTTTAGGAAAATACAGAAGCATATAAACTTGAAAATAAAACAAGATCAAGCAGTACTAATCAAAGTCTGAGTGGGATTTTTGAATAAAATCATCTACATTCCCAACATCATATACAATGATACAAACAAACTTGTATATCAATGTAGAAAGAATAATCCACACAAGCCAATCAAACCGTCCCTGTCCCACCCTAGATAACACAGCTAAACACGGCTCCTACTTCTAATTCAACGAAGATTTCAATTCATCACACAAACCAACATTACCCTAGTTAAACCCTGACAAAATCAAAAACAAGCCAACAGTCCGGACCAATACACATGCACAGTAACAGAAAACTGAAAAAAAATCGCACAAGAATAGGGGAAAAATACCAAATAAAAACAGAACAGTTCAGTTGCATATGGAGGTAGAAAAACAGTAGCCCGTTGAATGCAATGGAGTGAAACTGATCAGCAGCAACAAAATTTTAAATCTCTCTCTCTTTTTATTTCTCGATTACTCTCTCTCTTTCCATCCCTCCCTCCTCTCTCTCTCTCTCTCTCTCTCTCTCTCTCTCTCTATATATATATATATATATATATATATATACACTACTGAATAAATATATATATAGATCTGTAGATATAATAAATATGGATGACTGAACGCTAAGCCCTATCAATGCACACCAAATCATAACGGCATTGAATAATAAATATTGGAATGAACGTATATAATTAAACTTGGCAGCCAAATGTTTGAATATTTATGCGCGAAATGAGATGAAGATGTGAAAAAAGAGAAACTTGATTGATGATTCCCGAATGGAACTTGTAAATATTTCCTTGCTTTTCAATTTGATTTATTGTAATTTTAAATCTTGAAAATAAAAATGATTGAGCTGCAAAGGTATCTCCTGTGATAAATTATTTCGAGTATTTTGGTCGGCCATTATGCAAATCTTGTTTACGACTTAAATTTGTTGGGTTGGTATGAACATCAACTTCTTTGCAGCTATACATATCCCCCACTCCTTTACTTTCATCGGTAATCAGCTTCATCTCTATTTATATGTATACACTACTTGTTATAAATATTTGAACAAACGGACTTTTTGTTTTTAATCACTTCGTCTTGAGATTCGAAAAAGAAAGGCTAATATGCGAATACTTTTGAGCAATATATTCAACGAACAATGGTTTGTGTATATAAAAAGTACCGATCAAAAGTATTTGAACGAGCGTAGAATCTGTCTTATTGTCTGAGATTACACGCGTCATTTAGCATTTGGAACAGGAGGGATCCAAATTAAGTTCCTAATTTGGAAATAGGTGTGTGAATTTCCTCCCCCAATATCCTTGATTGATTGTTAACGAGATTTTGGAGGATACCAAAAATATCTGTCTCCCATCGACAAATTAATTCTATTAAAAACGAAAACTTAATATACAGAACCACAACACATAACTTAATGCGTGCCTTTTGATGCTGACTGCAATGAAATTTGGTACTTCTTAAGTAATGTTATTGATTTTAACTTTGAAAATCGAGCGATTAGAAGCACGATGTATGTTTGTTCAAATACTTATGACTATATTTATACAAGGGCATTGATCATTAGTTAATCTGACAGTGTGTGAGTAAAATGTCAATAACAGACGACCGATTGAGACAAATGGCTTTTTCTTTCAACACTTGTCCAGGAAAATAAGGCGCCACACGAAACTAAGTGTTTGTATAGTTGGACTGCAAACGGTGGGTAAGGGAAGTGGCGTCTTAGTACCCACCAAACATTCACATTCAAACTATATAGGTATACAGTTTCATGTAGCACTTTCATTTCTTATATATAGCATTACTGGCAGCCTTTCAGCTCACTGGTTCGAGCATTGCATAATTGGAGTCGCTACTATATCGGTGGCGGATTCGATTCCTGCAGCAGACCATTATCTTTAATAATTATTCGATTTACGTTGTACTGAATGGAGATCATTTCAAAAAAAAAAAATTTACATAATATATTGCAATCTCTATATATCTATATATCTATATCGATATTCAATGATTCATCTTGTTTTTTTTCAAGATATTTTTTAAAAAATTCATCTAGTTATCTATCAAAAATTATTATAGATATTTTGAAATAATTCATACAGTTATTTTCAATGATTTATGTAGACATTTTTTAAAAGATTATCTAACTATTTTTCAATAATTCATCTTGTTTTTTTCAAATATTCATTTTTTTTTCAGTAAGTTATCTGCTTATTTTTCAAAAGATTTTCTAATTATTTTTTGATAACTCATACATATATTTTTGGATAATTTATTTGGATATTTGTCCATAATTTTTTCAATTATTTTTCAGTAAGTTTTTTCAAAAGTTTTTTTCCAAAAATACATCTATTATTTCTCCATAAATTTTCTATTTTTTTTTTTTTCAATAAATTGTCTCGTTTTTTTCAATAATTCATACGGTTATTTCATATATTTTTATCGTTACTTTTAAATAATTTGTCGATGTATTTCTCAATGGTTTATCTACTCATTTCTTCAAAAAATATGTAGTTATATTTAGGTTTCTTTTTTTTCGAAAATCGATGTAGTAATTTTTCAATACTTTTTCGAGTTATTCTCCAACAATTTTTTCGTGTAGTTGTTTTTCAGTAGTTTTTTTTAACAAATTCCGCAGTTATTTTACAATGAATTAAATGTTTATTTTCAACTATTAATTCATTCATTCAGCCATTTTTCAGTAATTTATGTGATTAATCAAAATAAATATCGAAATAATTTATATAATCAGTTTTCAATAAGTGATTTTGTTATTTTTCAATAATTCTCGTACTTTTTTTCAAAATTTCATTTCGTTTTTTTTTCCAATAATATATTCAATTATTTTTCAGTGATTCATCTTGTTATCTTTCGATAGTTCATCTAGTTATTTGAGAAAAATCTCCCTATTTCCAAACATTTTAATTTTATTTTTTTTCAAATGAATGTATGTAGACATTTCTAAATAATTATCAAATTTTTTTTTCAATAATTTTTTCAATATCTCTCAATAATATATCTAGTTATTTCCCAACAATTTATTTTGTTATTTTTCGATGATTGATATAGTTATTTTTAGAAAATCCGTCCATTTTTTCCCGAATAACTTATTTTCGAATTATTCGGATAAATCACCTCGTTATGTTTCAGTGAATTATGTAGATATTTTCCAATTGTTCAATTATTTTTTTAAATAATTTTCTATTTCTTAAAAAATGTTTCAGGTATTTTTCTTCAATAATCTCTCGGATTATTTTAAAAGTCTTTTAGTTATTTTTCAAAAATCTTTCTATTTTATTAAAGATATATCTAGGTATTTTCTATAATAAATATTATTATTATATGATATAACAAATTTTAAGGAAGTATAGATAAAAAATAGGCTCGGGAAGTTGTGTCCAGTTAGTTCGTAAGAATTTATGTTTATAATTTTCCTTCCATATGTATATGACAATAGATACTATAAATAATTCAAATAAACTCTACAATGAAGTCAAAGACGATGAATTATCAAAATAAATGACACATATCCAACATGAATACATAAGTAGCAAAAGAAAATACTGTTACAAGGACAATATAAATTAAGTAGAGTATTGCAATTTGATCCAGGACATGTAATTCATCGATTGAATAACAGAAAAATAAAAATGATGTAGTATTGTAAATAAATGTAGACGAGCGTGTTTTAAATAAAAGAAAATCTAAGTATTTTTAATTGAATTGAAAAAAAACCCTGAAATATTAATGGTGATATTGCTGCCGATCCTCACGGCTAGAAGATGCCATTGCAAAATGCCTGTAATGTCTTCGAATTCAAGACGTTGTTGGTAACCCCCAAAACGTTGGATTTTTTTTTCCAAACAACAGTAATAAATTTGACGATCTTATGCTCAACTCAAAATATCTGAACATAGTACATTAATAGCAATAAAAAAAAGTAACAGACTAGCACAGCATTGTGAGACGATTCTAAAAACTGTTTGAGTTGAAACTTTATGAACTATGAACTAATATCATTTTTCAGTCAAAGTGAATGTTTATGAGTATATATATATATATATATATATATATATATATATATATATATATATATATATATATATATATATACGGCAGAAAACGTTTTTTTTTCACTTGAATAGGGGATTTACTTTTAGTCAGTGAGCTTATCATAGATATGTCCTCCATGATGGTACTTCTGGCTAGGGAGGAAATACATACGTTTAAGGTTCCCAATATTTGGTATCCCATTAATCCTAAAGAGAAAGGTGTACAACCAATGCATCCTCCCAATAGTCACTTATGGAGCTGAAACATGGAACTTAACCAAGAAACAGACCCGTAAGCTGAGAACCATGCAACGTGCACATGAAAGAATAATGCTTAGCCTCACATGGAGAGACCACAAAACAGCACAGCACATCCGGGAAAAGACAAGAGTTAGAGACATAGAATCCATAAAAAATCTCAAATGGCGGTGGGCTGGCCATGTTGCAAGAATGGCTGACAATCGATGGACATCACGACTCACAACATGGATTCCCCGAGACCATATGCGCAACCGAGGCCGGCAAAATGTTAGATGGAGAGATGAGCTAGACAAGTTCAGGAAGTACTGGCTCCGTGACGCCCATGACAGAGAAGTGTGGCAAATCCTGGGGAAGTTCTATGTCCAACGACGGACGCTAAAAGACTGATGATGATGATGATGATGAAGGTTCCCAAAAATGGGCCCATGAGTTCCAAAGGCCATGACCTATTGGTAAAAAGCGTTGTAAAGGCTCATCTTATCTATCGGATCATGTAAAACAGATATATGTATAATAACAAGCCAAATGGACTGGTAGATCAATATGTTTGAAAAGAATTGACAGTTACGAACTCTATAGGAATTACAAGTAAAAGATTTAGAAATGAGAAGAACGTAACTCCAAGGACTGCCAAGTTGCACAGGTACACAAGGAAGGTCAGAGGCTAAAAATGTCTGGACTATAACAACTATCGGGTCCGAAAGAGGTAAAGGATAATAGTAACGACAAGAAAATTTGTTCAAATGCATCAGTATATTTGATAAAAAACATGCAATAAGAAGTACAGAGACCACAGTGACCGAAATGTTTTGACACTGACTACAAATATGAAGAGATTTCCCCGAAAGAACCAATTTATGATTAAAATTGAAAGATCAAGTGCTTTCTCAGTTATCGGATTTCGGTTGCATGGTACAAAACGTAAATAAGATACTATAGATGATTTGAGTGGGCCATCTCCATGCTACCAGCATTGTTCGTGTTTTGAAGGGACACCAACACTCTCACATTTAAAAGCTGTTTACAAAGATATTGTTATTATCGGCCCGATGAGCCCTTCCACGAGAGACACCAGTAAATAACATCCTCGGTCGTATTCGCGTGCTTGCACAGCCAGATCCAGCGAAACCTACACAAATTGTGCTGTGCGCGTGCTGAAACCATTTTTGTAATTTCATACAAAATAGTATCTTTCTTCGGGAGGGACTAGATTCTTAAAAGGAAATGGACAAGAGGAAATACTGGTGGGTGAAATCCTATGTCGAATCGTTCATACAAACGTTATACACGCGTCGCCTGTATTGGGGTCCAAAAAATTCCACTGCATTATAACCGAGCCACAATAACAAAGGTCACCAATTTAGCTATTCTGTTCGCTAAATTTTGCTGTTTCAGAACTAGATCTAGCGAGTTTAATCTTCTCTGATCCACAACCTACCCGTGTTTTATCATGGATCATGCTGCCACGAACAACCAGCAACTATGATGTTACTAACAGGAAGGGGACGAAAGAATTGGGAAACATTAAAACGAGATTCTGAAAGTGTGCAAAACAGAAATATAAGGGCATTTCAGGACACAAAATAAGTGAATTGCTGATGAATCAACATGGCTACATAGAGGAAACTTCAAGAAGGAAACTGAGTGACTCTTAATGGTAATCCAGAATAGCGCCATAAAAACTAATGATATAAAGACTAAAGAGAAAAAACTGAGGAAGCAAACCAGTATGAACTATGCAGAGAAGAGGGCACAATCAATGACTGTGAGCGAGCGTTGCAAATTGGCCGAAAGGAATACGATTACTGGTATGACTTGTTTGGGTGGGCGATTTATCAAAAACTGTGCAAACGACAAGTACAAGCCAATTGTATATTGCACAAACCAGTCTCTTGTTCTGCGCACAATCTAATGTGATTCTAAGATTTGAATCAACCAATCAAGGCCTGTAAACCAGACTTAGTTGTAGGAACAAAGAAAAAAGAATGAATCTGATAATAGATTTTGTTAGCTCAAAAGGCTGAATCAGAAACCAGAGTATGTGCACTATTCTGAAGAACAATAGTCAAAGCCGTGGAAACAGTATCTAAGAACTCTTCAGAGGAATTAGGAATCCAGGGATTCACAGTCCCAGAGACACTGAAGGCGAGATTGGAGAATCTGATAGAAGGGAGGATAGAGACTGTGAAGACCACAGCATTGCTTGGAGCCGCACAGATACTGAGGAAAGTTGTAGAAATATAAGATCTACGACTCTAAATGTTAACAGTGGCCTAACAAAGGAGGAAGGAAGAAAAAACAAAACAAACAAAAGCACCCAAATGGTAGCGGGTGTGTGAACCATAGCACTGTTCGGATAGGTGAGGGAGAGATGAGATGTTGGCTGAAGACCCGAGGAGATTCACCGTCACTCAGCCTCCAGCGATTTTACCGGGCAACAGGTGTGGAACTGTAAACCACAGTATTGGTGAGGACTATGAAAGTGAGGAGAGGAGGACTAGGAACCTGAGGAGACTTGCTGTCACTCCACCTCCAGCGGTAACCACCAGGCAACTCGTGTGAAATTGCTAATAATAATAATAATAATAATAATAATAATAAGAAGAAGAAGAAGAAGAAGAAGAAAAAGAAGAAGAAGAATTCTCCATGACACCCCCACAGTAAACTATTCACCAGAGGGTGACGACGAGGCACCAACGAAAGAAGAGAAAACCAAAATACAAGCTCTAAAAGAAATCATGCAAGGAGAGAAAATAACACTCCCCTCCCTAAGAGACAAAGACAGAAAGAAAGTCGGTGAAGTGACCGAACAGGTCAACTGCCTCTTACAGCACATAGAAACGAACACCCTCCTAGAACTCAACAACTTAATTTACGCTGGGGCGAAAATGGTAGCACAAAGCTTCACAACACAAGATAGGACCCCGAGCAATGATAGGGAAGAGAAACCCAACTGGGAAAGAAGATTACAAGGGTAGATCTCCCAACTACTGAGAGATGAAGTACTGCTTAGAAATACACCACACACGGACAGACCACGACTAAGACTTTGGAAGAAATACAAGGTAACGCAAAAAGGCATCGCAAATGTAGTCGAAGAGTTACACCAGAAGAGATTAGCTAAAGAGGCAAGACTGAAAAGATACAGACTAAGAACGTCCCAATACACACAAAACTGCACATTCCAAAACAATGAGAAAAAGTTTTGCCAAGATTTGAATGGGGAAAGAAGGCAGGACACGAAACCAGATGCCACAGAGGCCAAGAACTATTGGAATAGCATATGGGGGCACCCAAAAAGACACAACGTAACACCGCAATGGTTAGGAAACATGAAAAAAGAACAAGAAGATATAGACAAGGGAGAACCAATATTACTGAATGAAACCACATTGAAACATACTCTTAGGAAAGTAGCCAACTGGAAAGCACCGGGTCCCGACGGTATCCATGGGTATTGGTTCAAGAAATTCACCACGTTACACGGCAGACTCACCCACCTACTCCAAAATTGTCTAAACGAAGGCAAGGCACCAGAATGGATGACTTAAGGCAGAACCACCCTCATCCAAAAAGACCCAGAAAATGTGAACATAGCAAGTAACTATAGACCAATCACGTGTTTACCACTTATGTGGAAAATCTTGACCGGGCAAATAGCAGAGAGAATATACATGTCAAAGGATAGAAGGGGGCTACTACCAGAACAACAGAAAAGGGTGTAGGATAGGAACCAAAGGGGCAACGATTTACTCTACATAGACCAGATAATCTTAAGAGAAGTGAGGGAAAGGAGAAAGAATATCGCAATGGGATGGATAGATTACAAAAAAGCGTACAATATGATTCCACATAGCTGGATACTCGAATGCCTTAGAATGTTCAAAATTAGCGAACCAGTGGATAAATTCATTGATAATACGATGGAACACTGGAAAGCAGATTTGACAGCCGCAAGGGACAAACTAGCAGAGGTAGGGATAAAAAGGGGAATCTTCCAAGGAGACTCGTTGTCCCCACTATTATTTGTTCTAACGATGATACCGCTCAACAGAATCCTGGAAAACAGCAAAGGATACCATTTCTCTAAAACAAAAGAAAAGGTCAACCACCTAATGTACATGGACGATATAAAATTGTTCGCAAAAAACAGGGGAGAGCTTGAGACTCTGTTCAACGAAGTAAGGGAATATAGTGATGACATAGGAATGGAGTTTGGAATAGAAAAATGTGCAATCATGGTGATGCACAAAGGAAGGCTTTCAATGACTGAAGGAATTGAACTCCCAGACAACAGCAAGATTAGGGCACTGACCGCACAAGACCGATACAAGTACCTAGGTGTCCTTGAATGTGACACGATAAAACGGGAAGAGATGTAGGAGAAAATAAAGAGAGAATACCTCAGAAGGATAAGGAAAATATTAGAAACCAAATTAAACAGCAGAAATCTAATAAAAGGAATGAACACCTGGGCTGTGTCAGTAGTTAAGTATACAGGACCATTCCTAGGATGGACAAAGGAAGAGCTCCAATCAATGGATAGGCGAACAAGGAAACTTATGACGATGCATAAAGCATTACACCCTAGAGATGATACAGATAGACTATACGTTAAGAGAAAAGAAGGTGGCAGGGGGCTCATCAGCATAGAAGATTGTGTCCAGAGAGGTAAAGTAGTCCTAGAAAGATATGTGCAAACAAATAGTGGGGAAATCATAAAGAGTGCGAGAGATAGTGCAACAAGCAATAAAGTAGAAAACAATGGAACAGTACAGCAAACAAGAAAAGAAAGATGGGAAGGGAAAAAATTGGACGGCGAGTTTAAAAGACAGATACAAGATGTAGCAGACGAGAAATCATGGACGTGGTTACGAAAAGGGAACCTTTAGAGAGAAACAGAATCGCTCATCTTGGCAGCCCAAAACAAAAGCATAAGGACAAACTGCATAAAAACAAAAATCGACAGAACAAAGACAAACAGCAAATGCCGCATGTGCGGTGAAAGAGATGAGACAGTAAACCACATAACTAGTGAATGTAGTCAACTCGCCCAGAAGGAGTATAAGCATAGACACGATAGAGTAGCAACGATGATACACCGGGAACTAAGCAAACAAATGGGATTCAACCATTTGGAAAAGTGGTATCAGCACAAGCCAGAGGCAGTTTTGGAGAATGACAACCACAAACTATTCTGGGACTTTGACATCCAAACTGACCACCTCATCCAGGCAAGAAGACCGGACTTAGTAATAGTAGACAAAAAAAAAGGAAGGCCTGCCAAATAGTAGACGTTGCTGTGCCTGCAGACCATAGAGTAAAAAAAAAAGGAGGGTGAAAAAAGGGAAAAATACCAGGACCTAGCAAGAGAGTTAAGGAAGATGTGGAACATGAAAACCAGGGTAGTACCGGTCATAGTGGGCGCACTAGGAACTGTCCCTAAAACGCTGGGGGTGAGACTGAAGGAGATCGGGATTAAGGGAAGGATAGAGACCGTACAGACCACAGCACTACTGGGAACTGCACGGATACTGAGGAAGGTGCTACAGATATAATTACTGCAACGAATTGTAGCTCTGTCATGATAATCGAAAGAGAGGAGACGTTAGCTGAAGACCTGAGGAGACTTATTGTCACTCAGCCTTCACTGGGCAACCGGTGTGAAATTGTAAATCGCAGAATTACTGCGACCTATGAGTACTAGGAGAGGAGGGCTGGAGACTTGAGGAGACTTGCTGTCACTCAAACTCCAGCGGTTACCACCAGGCAACTGGTGTGAGATTCCAAATGATAATAATAATAATGATAACTTGTCAGCAAAAACATTTTGAAGATATTGGAGAATTATGGAGATTTGCTGCCACCTGATCCCCAAGAAAGCTCATCAGATTTGTCTTCGTTTGAAAAGTGCAAATAATAATCATGATTTTTTTTCTAAAAAACTAATCTTACAATTTAGTTTCGCATAAATATTTGAACTCATGCTTTGAGCATCCAACCAGTGGGCCTAGTAAAGACATAGACGCCATAATGGCACCACTAAATGGAAATAAAATTTGACAGAAGCCTAAAAAAAGCACTGCATGAGTGTCCAAGTGGGCATTGCCGATCTAATTTTTAAAAAAAAAGTGCTAGCTAGGCTTGATCTTAGGAGCCGAGTGATGAGGATGTATGCACTGACTCGAATTGAGACGTAGATCAATAGCATGAGGTAGAACAGAGGGTTGCCAATCCCGAAAATCCGTGGGGAGTGCACCGAACGTAACAGGAACCGGTCGGGTTAGTTACTTGATAGAAACTGTTGCTTGACCAACATCTTTAGCATTTTGGGGGGACAGAGCTATAAAAAAATTCTTTTGTTTGATGGTGTTCACGAAGAAAGACCAAACTCTCGAAAAACAAGTGTGAACGCTGACAGACAAACTAAAGGAACAATTTAGTGTAATAAAAAAAAACAAATTCCATATCGGCACTCCTCTAAAGAAAAGCCTATCTGGACTACGAGCATTAAAAAAAACAAACAAAATTCTTTTAATAGTAATGAAGAGTAATTGTTCTACCCTGTTCTGTCATCCGTGCAGCTTGTACATGCGACACGTTAATAGATAGATAGCCAAAACCACTTGAAAGCTGAAAAAACCTATTCTGACATTTTTTATTGAGATTTATCTCAAAATGGGTTCCGTTTAGCTTTCTTGCAAAGTTACCGAATGCAACAGGGACTCAAAGATGTCTGTAGATAAAACGTTGATTCAAAGATCAACCAAATTAATATGACCAAATAATGAGATTATATGCACATTTTCTGTTCATTTGTTTGTTTGTTTGCGCTTAAATAGAATTATCTCACAGGTTGATTCACCCTCTCAATATTATAAAACAATAAAAATTACGAAATTCTTGAGACCTAGTGGCTGATCATCGCATATTCAGACGACTAGAGTTGAAACTTTAAAAATACTTAATTAGGATAATTAAATTATCAAAAATAAATTAGCCGATAAAAAAAAAAATTAGGCTCGTTGGTGCCAATTCGTACTTTATACTCTCACCATTTCTAACGTGTATATTCAAGTCAATCTATAATAGTAATAACACATTGGTTCAGTGTATTGAATAGTAATAGCACTCACTCTGAACATGTTCAGATGAAAAGGAGGCTGGAGGTTGCAGTAACCAGAAGGTTGGGATAAAAACAACAAAAATAATCTCTGTAAAATAAGCTTGGAAGTTCAGGGGTTATTTCATGTATCCATTCTTTTATTGTCGCTTATCCTGTAGAATGCATACGAAAGATACTTTGGTCATAGCATCTTCATTTTTTCTAAAAGAAAACCAACACGCATATCAACACTTTTTCACTTTGCAAGTTTGTTTATATATATATATATATATATATATATATATATATATATATATATATATATATATATATGTGTGTGTGTGTGTGTGTGTGTGTGTGTGAGTGTGTTTGTGTGTGTTTACATAAATATATCTGAATTAGCAGTCCGCTAAGCCCTTCCACGAGAGACACCGGAAAACATCACTCCCGATTGTGTTCGCGTGCTTGCACCGGGAGATCCAGCGAAGCCTACACAAATCGTGCCGTGAGCGGGCAGAAGCCATTTGTATCAAAAAAGGTAACTGCCCTCTTGAGGGACTAGGTTCCTCGGTGGGAACGGACAAGTTGAGTCGGCGCTGTTGAGAAATCCCCTGTCCAATTCCTGATTTAATTTCACCGAGCGGTAGAAGCGAATACGCTGACAGGTCTATTTCCCGGGTAAGCACAGATATTGCCGGAGCAAACGCTGTGCCTCAGTGATGAATGTCTTTTTCGATTGTTGTAATGGACTGTATGGAAGGACGTAAGTGCTGGAAGCGTATGTACTAAATGAGCCCTTTGATCTTGGATGAGATGTGTGAGAGCAAGAGAGAATCGAGAAAATCGAAGGGAACAGTATAGAAGTTTATTAAGCGTGATGCCAAAAGTGTTGGGCACCCGGTAGGGATGAAATTCACAATAATGATCCGCAAACTTGGTAATACACACGCACACACACGCACACACATATATATGTACAGCTTATGCAATGATTTTCCATCTTAGGAATAGAGCACTCTGGTGGATGGGGAATTCTACGTGAATAAATATATTGCTTAAATTTAACCAAGTTCTGCGTATAGCAGAAAAAAGATGCCAGCCTCTGGGTCTGATACAAAGGTTCCGATCCAACCTCGTGATACTGGATGAGATAATGGATAGTCTATATATAGCCACAGTGAAGAGTTGTAATACAACGAAACAGCTGTCTGTGATATCGCAATTATATATATATATATATATATATATATATATATATATATATATATATATATATATATATATAAGTGTTGTGTGTCTCATCCAGTACTCTAATCCTGGAGCTGGTAAAATATCACTTACTGTCGATGTATATCACAACATGATATATAATGGTGTATGTGTATAGCTTTATTTGCATAATTATGGCACATTAACCAAAGTGAAGAATGTATAGTTGTTTCGGAAACTATCCAAGATGTTATTTTTCATCATTATTTATTTTTTTGGATCTAACATAACTGAAATTAATACTAAAACAGATCTTGTCACTCACGTAACTCATATTGACCAATGTCTCTTCGTCATGTGGGGATGATGATCAATTGCAAAATTGTAAAGAAAAAGGTGATCAACGAATAAGTTGCTCCTCCTGTCTTTTTCCTGTACGATAATCGATGAAAAAGTCCGAAATTTCCAAGGAAAACGGAATGTAAACAGTCGGGTACAAAGTGAAATCTTGATGCTGCCAGTTTTGGTGGTGAATTTCTAGCATTTGAAACGAAAAACTGTAACAAATCAGCTCTAAACAGGGCAGTGCTAAACAGTGTATTAACACCTTGACGCAAAATCTGGGTTATGTTTCCCCTGCAGAGAATAAGTACTCTTAAACCTTAGAATTTGTCATGGTTGTTCCAGAACGGAGTTAAGCAAGTTTATGGTAAGCCATTAATTGGTTGGTTAAGTGGTTTGTCAATCGAAGACGTGATTGAAAGGAGTCCATTAGTGAGTAAGAACCCTGGGGAATGCATTAAAAGCTCAATGAACCCGATACTACTCTGTGCAATTCTTATTACTTTACAAAAGAAAAGAAAAGTAAATAAATTCGTTCCAAAATCCTTCTTTTGAGTGGATTAACGACTGATAATGCTTTCATAGCATGGTTTGCCGAATAGGGGGTACGATCCGAGTTTTATCTCTGGGAGTTACCCAACACAGGCACTGGAATAGCATAAAGAAATTGAAATCGAGCGAGTTTTGAGCAACGGTTCAATTACTGCTTTCTAAATTTGACGCAGTTTCAATGCTTGTGTCGGATAATTCTTGGAGATAAACCTCAGAATATATCCTTTGCAACTCGATATGGTACTCCCTTCCGGATAGTGACAGCAAAGAATGCAATCAAATGACTTTTCGCTTGGTCAATTTCAATTTGATTGTACAAACTGTTTTTTCTGTTGGCTTAATCCAACAATAAAGTGAACTGGAAATGTTACCGGTTTCTCTACTCGTTTCTGTAAATTTTCCTTGGACTTTTATCGTTTCAGCTAAAGAAAGAGACATTAAGATACTGATCCAAATCAGTTAGCAGAGAAAGGTGATTTATGATCATCAGAGGCTTACTGAATGGAGATGGAAGCTGCCGCACCCAAATACTCATTCTGTCAGCAAATTTCTTTCATGGTTGCCATATTAGTAATTTTCAACTGGATCCAGCCGTACTTTCCAATTCAGCTGATGAAAATGTACAATAACCGATCAAGTCTGATAAGTTTTAAAAAAGTAAATTTTCAATTCTTATCAATAACTAGCATGAAAATTCCGTATAAAAATTTCATTTTATTTGATAAATCTGCTTCAAATGAAAATAAATACTTATAATATTCAAAATATACAAAAAATTGCCAATTTTAGCCAGTTTAGTCTTTTCACAGAGACCTTTCGATATAATTGACAAGCTGTACTGATTCACTCCCTTATTCAACCAGCTACGCCAACTTTTTCTGCAAATTGTAAGCTTGCATACACATCATTTACCGAAAATAGGGAGCCTTCTACACACTCCCCGCTATGGAAATCATGAGGTATAACCCTGACAATCAAAACCATGAATACTGGATTTTGAAAACTATACAAAATGATTCAGTCTTATGTTAGATTTGGAGCCACAATTCACTTTACTTTGGCTTGTATCCTTCGAACGATGTCACGTGACGGATTTAGGTCTTGTTGGCATCGAATTTATTTGTGATATCTATCTATCTATCTATTTATCTATCTGATGGTGGTTCAAAGTTTTAACAAGAAAGGGCCACTGGGCATGCTTCAAGGACAACAATGGAGCCCCTTTATTAAATATTCAATTATTCAGAATAATTTCAACGTGATAGAAAATTTACTGACCATCACATTTGCCACATTAGAATGTTCCTAATTTTTTGCTGATTATCTCAAAGAAAGGGTTTCTGTGAACGAGTCCTGGGAAACTTTAGAATAATATTTGACCTGAAATTAGAGCATTGGGACATTATGAGCTGTGATAGAGCAGCGTTTAGAAAAGGTCTGGAAGGAACAGAAGGCATTAACATGAAGTTATCTTGCACAATTAGTTCCATGTAATTTCCTGAATTGAATATAATTTTAGAAATTAATGGGATAGTATAAATCACTTCCATCAATACATTCTGCCCTTTACCTTTTCGGGGGAAATGTACTACCAGCTGGGTTTGAATCATACGTTTTGAATTAAAAAGCAAAAAACAAAACAAAACAGAACAGGGACCAATTTCACACGAACTTGCATTATAAAATCCTTCCACCCACCCCAACAGAAAAAAAATTCAAGGTTTTTTTTTGGAAACCAATAAATACAAAACATTTTTTTAATTCGTTGAGGGTTTGTGTATACAAAATTTCAAGTTTTTTGAACGGTTAGGACTGAACAGAAGCCTGATGAATAGGTGGATGGATAGATAGACATATACATATAAATGTCCAAGTAACTTGAACGCAACAACAGTGATTTGACAGGTTTGATGTGAGTACCAGTGATTACCTCTCTCTCTCTCTCTATATATATATATATATATATATATAAAATAAAATACAACGTTTTTCATATTTCTTTTCAAAAAATTATTCAAGCAATAAGAAATATAGTCTTAATCGAGCCATATAAATTTATGATCAGCAGTTATTAGTTCATTGCTTGCCAACAGCATTTTTCATTGCCTTACGTACAGTTACCTTTATTTTATTTTATTTGGATTGTTCCCCTTGAGCGAGCATATCAAACATTGTCAAAGCCGCTAGAATATTGTATAATTAGTCAATGGTGAACTGTTTCAATTGTGCCAAATGAAGCACTTGATTGGTTGCTAGAGTCAGTTAACGATTGATTTAAAAAAATCCAATAAACTAACTAATTATTGTTTCCTTTGAATTGGACAGAATCTTGAATATAATTGATTTCATCAGTTATATTGGAAAGAAGCTCGGACAGATCTTGCCAGAAAATTACTAATCTGGTAACTCCGGAGTGATTCCCTGCAGTGAAGGCCAAACTGTGTTCTGATTGGTTTATAAGCGAGGGCTTCTTTATCTGACAACTGCTAACATTAGCTGATCAAATATTTTGATGATGTCATATTTTTAGTTAAGCAGTAATATTTTGTGAGATCTAATAATGAGTGTAACGACAGCAAGAATAAATCCATTCTGTGCAGTGTTCGAGATATTCTTGATTGGTCTAGAATCTTGCCATGTCTCGTAACAGTAGCGATTTTGTTGGTCAATATTGTAAGAGAACATATTTCGAGTCATAAAGAGCCCCCACCATGGCTCAGCCCTATTAAAGAGGAAAGTAATCCTGCATAACCCAAACGCAACTCATGGGTCTCGTTCTGTAGTGATTTTACTGCTCTTTTCTTTTCCCTTCGACTAAGTTTCACAGACTGGGTTACTTTCTTAAATTAATAATCTATATTTATGATATACAAATTAATCACACTTTGGTAGGTGTTCGTTATCTGCAAACCACTCATTGCAATTTGCACCACCATTTGACCGATATCCACCCCCTCCAGTTTCGGGGTCGACAGAATTATATTGAGGGGTTCACCGTTAAGTGATGAAAATTTCATTCAGAGTCTCTTAGGAGTGACCTCACTAACAATCTGAATAGATATTTGATCCTCCAGCGACATATTACTTAACAACATTAAGAAACGTTTAATAACAATGAAATACTGCGGATGTGAAGATGCACAGATGAAACTATAGATGATACAGATAATGAAAAAGTATTCAGTGTATACAGCTATACTTCGATTAATGCAGTTGATGCATTTCAAGACGATCTGTAATGTTCAAAATCATACCATCCTTAGTCTCGTTATAATTTTAATGCTTATTTTCTCATCCCTATCAGCCTTTTAGCGTCCGTCATTTGACGTAAACCTCTCTTAAGATTTGCATGAACCCTCCATCATGGACGTGGCAAAGCCAATATTTTCTGAGGTGTGTCTAGTTTGTCACAGTATCTCATATCTTACACAATTTAGGGTTTCATCTCCAGTTATTCACATTGTGAACTGCAATGTCTGACATTCTTGTAATATGATAAACCCATTGCCATTTGAATTTTCTGAAAAATTCTATATGATTGACTCCTGTCTCTCTTTTATATACTGTCTTGTGATATCTTCATGTAAAGTTGAGCATGATTATCTTCGGGGCACATTGCATGATTCTCAGTTTGAGGGCCAATTTTTCCCATTCGGTTCGATATTCTATCTCCATAGGTGACTATCGATAGTATGCGTTGGTTTTATACTTTTCTCTTCAGATCTAATGGATTTTGTTGTTCTTAATAGTTGAGCTTGCTCTACCAAAAGCGACTCTTTGGTTGATTTCTACCTCTTCCAAGGATTCCACGGTGATATGTTGTCCTTGCATTTTGATCATTGTGCCCTTGTCCTCTACATGTTTGTTGTAAATGACGTGTGTTTTACTGAAGTTCATTCGGAGATCAACTTTCTCACCCTATTTGTCCAGTTCGTCTACTTATATGTCTCGTTCGTTGTTTGATCATTTTTTTTTCATAAAGCAATTCTTCAACCGTATTAAATTGGAATACTCAGTAATCAAAACTGCACTCTTCAAGATATTGCTATTAACAATGCGTATTTTTTGTGGTTAAACTTCTGAAACAACAAAACTATCAAATTGGTTAAGTTGAAATTTGGCACACATATCTTAAAATCACCTCGTTTTCGAGGACATACTTGATATATAATCATAGAATTTTGAATTTCTGTTTGCACCATCTCTGTATTTATCCGTCATCATAGAAAATAAAATAATTAAGTAATTTTTAGTGGTCAGAAATTATTGCAAACCTTATTAATAGAATACGGATGTTATGTGTATAATAGTATACTTGAATTTGAAAGTACTCTTTTGAAATCCCTTTAAAGTCGGGTCCCAAGCCTGGTATACAATTACAACCATTTGGGGGGTCTTTGGACCAATGAAAGATTCTGTTGTACGAATTGATCGATAATTGTTTTTCCCCTTTATGACATTTCGACTAACAAATAGATATCGTAGGAATTCTCTTCTTCAAGTAGCGAAAAAAAAAGTGTTTATTTATTCAATCAGATGAATTTCCTCGTGCTCTTTTTGGGATTAGTTAATCTGCATGATGACATGGCAAAGAGAAATTTATGTACGCACTGACAGATTAACTATTTACTTAGGTAGCATATGTAATAGACCGTGCATTTTCATGTACCTAGGAATAGTTGCTTGCTAGTTATCAGTTTAGATTCAGTGATGCTACACTTGTTCTATCAAGATATTAATATATTGCACGTTAGGGTGTGTAAAGTTAACCATTTCTGCCATTTAATTGAAGTAATTATTTTAACACAGAAATAATCTGAGTTGGGAATAGCTGCTGCTTGGAGATCAGAACGAAAGCAAAATTTTGTTATCATCTAAAATGTCAAAAATATTTTATGTATCATTCGACTATATTAGAAATAGAAAAAAATACTTTGCAACTCGATTAAAAACTGTGTTTAAAAAAAAGTCATATGTATTTTCTCAATTTAGCGCTCTTTTATCGAAATAGCTTAATTCAGTCCTAGATGATGTACAAATTTCAAACCTATTTCCAAACAATTTGTCGACTATACAATAACTTTTGGACTCCATCCTAAGCGTTGAATCAAAAGAACATTTATTTAATAATCTGTTTAAAAATGTCTTAATGGGTATATCCATATATAATTTACATTAAGATACTTATTCAACATTAAAATCTACATGAATTCACTTAATAGCAATGTACGCGAGAACTTGCTAAAAAATACAAGCTTATCAATACAGACAATTATTCACCTAAAATATTTCCCTCTGAATTTCTCTCTATATTTTAGCCGATAACTCAATGTCTTGTCCCAGATTACCGAAACTTGTCCGAGTTATTCTCAAAATTATTTGCCCTTGTATTATTCATTAAACTATTCCATTTTTTTTTTCAAAATTCCCTTGGAGAAAAAAATCAATTAGTTTATCTAATGTCTTTTCAATGAATTTGACTAATAAATTCTGCAGCCTTTTTGGCATATCAAATATCATACTTCTATAATTCGTGAATCTATTTAAATCTTTAAAGTTTTGATTAAGTCTCCTCTTGCCCTCTTCTCAAACAAAATGAGTCTCTCCTTACCATTTAGGTGTCTCGTGTCACGTATCATCGTGGTAAGTTTTCTCTGTACAGTCTCCAATTCCAAAGGTAAATTCCCACCATCATGAGGCCTAAGCTTGCACATAGAATGCAGCTTTTACGAAGGAATGATACTTTAGCAGAGATTCCAATAAAAAAACCTAGCATATTCTTCACAGAGACGAATTGAAAAGTCTCTAATTCACCGATGATAATGTTTTCATACGGTTGCTTCATTCTGGTCTCGTCTGTTTGTGTGAAAATTTATTCGGAGAGAAAAGATATGCCCGGATGCAGTCTGGCATGTCACGTGGAGGAGGTGGGAGATCATTCTGAATTAGGCTGATTCAACGTGACACAACAACCGTCGTGATGGGAATAAGAAAAGATAAAATAATCTAAGTTCAGAAACGCTTCAAATTTTAAAAATTCCCCTTGGCAAAAAAGGGGAACAAGGGAAAGGAAAGAAAATTATCCTCAGTAAACAACGAAAGAAATGATTGATGATATTTGTTCTGTTTTCCTTCGTGTAATTTTTCAAAGAAAGTAGAAAAATTATTAAAAAACAAAACAACCAAAAACTCTGCAAAGATAATCGACTGCATTTGAGTAAAAATATTTTTGAACAATGTTGACTCAAGTTTTTCTTGATGGTGACCCAAATGAAATATATCATACAAGCAATAATTCAATTATCCCGAGGTCTTAAAAAAATTAACTTACGTGCTGGAGATTGTGATTGGTTTCGTGTTTGCCGCCTTTTTTATATCGTAGATAATAAAGATCCTTGGCTATAGCATTTTTCCACGAATTGTTCTGCAAAACCAGCTTTGCTTTGTTACGAAGCCATCGAGGCGTAGTAGTCATTACAATCAGGTGCAAAGTGTTTTTTTTTTTCCTGTGGTCGAAAGACGTGCATTTGATTCTCACTGAAAGCTTACTCTTTCTTCCCAATTCGAATTGATAGCTGTATAAATATATCTAAAAAGTTAAAATAATATGAATAAATGGTCAAAATTGATATAAATTGGATTGCACGTTTTTTTCTTACACATATCAAATTTTTCCTAATACTGTCTGAAATTCAGAGACGAATTATAGTGATAGAGCGTTACACTCATTGGACAATGATGTTCACCTCTGTTATTAGGAACACAACGTTTCTATTGATATATGCTATATTTTTCCTTGTTATATATCAAGTTTGTAAATAAAGCATTTCAATTATTCGGACTATTGTCTTCATTTATGTTATTAACACAATGTTTCTATCAACACATCTTTGATCCTTTTTAGTCCTTTGGGAATTTCGGAGCTGAAATGCTTGCATAATTCTATATAATTATCTGAAATATACAATCATCTCTGTTCTTATTAATTCATCATTTCGGCCAATTCATTATACAGACATCCTGTACGTCATAGCCTGCTGTAGGAATATACTTACAATGTTTTTCATCGCATCTCTCTCTGTCTCTAAATGACAATATCAATCAAACAAAAGCTGCAATGAACCCTGCTCTTCTGATGAACAACAAAAGTAGCGGTTGCAACACCAATTTGACAGCCACTATTCCGTGTTAAAGACCGAAAAAACCAATACTTTTTTCGTTTCACTTTTTTAATTGGCTCATTTATGTATTTATATCGTATACATGTCACACTAATTGATCAAGAGGGCTGAAATTTCCAATATTTACTCCTTATAATGACTAGAAAACTTTTTTTTAATTGTACACCGACCAACTAAAAGGTTTTCGATAGAGGGTCAATTTACAATGTAAGTTTATGCTTTATTGGTATGATCAGTTTGTTTATATCTTTTTTTTAACGTTTGGACTTTTCAGTGATCAGTACAGGAGTAACCTATACATTGATTCTCTAAATTATTCACCCCCTTAAAAAAATGTTCATTTGTCGGTTTTATCGAGTGAGTAACTAAATCTTTCAATATTTTAGCGGTTTAACACAATATTTCAGACGATATATATATATATATATATATATATATATATATATATATATATATATATATATAATCTCCCGTTATTAGATAGTGAATGTATAATTTAACTTTAATAGGAAAAACATTCAAATTATAGAGCAGGTATTGACAGTGAATGATCAAAATCAAAATACAGCGTCAAAAAAACTTATTTCGGTCTTTGATCCACCAGCAGCTATTTGACTCAATGGTAAGAGCAACACTTAATGAAGCAGCTATCTTATAGGTTGCAGGTTCGATTCCAACTGCAGCAAAATTTCTTTAGTTGTTTATTCTATTTACGCTGTCTAAGCCAGATAATACATTCACCGTGTACTAATGGGAGATCATTTCAAGTATAGTTTCAATGTAGAATAACGTATATATGATTATATCCGTCGGATTGAATATATATTTCAAGATATATATGTACATCTAGAGATGTAGATGTATGGCTTTATCATTGTTTTGTTGTGGTCTCAAATGAAATATTTTTTATTGTTCCATATCTTTTTGCATTTTTGTTCCTTCCTTTTCACTGTGAACATTACATTCTGTATTTGCAGAAGTTTATATGACTTTAAGCAAACACATATTGTTTGAAAGACCAAGTCGAGTGGTTATCTTCATTCCACGAATTGTCCTCACTTGTTATCTCATTTTTGTGTCATTTATCTCAAGTCTTTTGTAAATGCTTGTTTACGCTCATCTCGTATACATTATCCATCGGAAGAGACCAAGGGTTCAGTATCAAATATCACAGCTGGAAAAAACAACTCACGAGTTAGTCCGTACAATATTCTGAGTATATCAGCATTATTGTGGACTCACTACCAGTTTATTAATGATGGGAAGCCTTCTCGGTGGTCGCTGGCTTCACTGATCGTAAACATTCACATAGCATTTAATATTCTTCTTAAATCTCTAATCCAGTGCACCGAGAGTGTCTGTTTATTGTCTTTTTTCTAAAGAGGGCCTCTATAAGACAGCTTGAGTATCACTCTTTACTCGATTCTTTCTTGACTGTTGACTGATTCTATTCTTCGACTGTAAGAAGGACAACAAAGACAATCTTAACCAAATTTAGGGGATCAAAGATTAACACTCCCCTACTGTGACTGAGCTGAATAGGAAAAGCTCACGCATCCGCCAAAATGTATGTTAGAAATGCACTGAGGCTTTTCATTCAAACAAATAAATACATTAATAAAATCAAAATTTTCCTACCTTCCCTATATAGGTATCAATTAAGCTGTATGCATCGGGGCACATGACATTAGTAACCATTGGTCTATGGCATGAACCCGCAGACAGTTCAAAATTCAAATATTTAGGTGACAACAGTTCTCCATCCTCAACAACTGACCAGTCCAGGGGGAATGTTCCTTGTTGAGCGAGGAAAATAAACAGGAATATGTATTTTATGAGTGTTGCGCCCAATATTCTTTTACTTGGGAATTAAAAACTCTTCTTTAAGCTAAATATCGGAAACGTTACTTCCTCTGACGACCCCTATAAAACACCTGGACGCACATGGTCCAATACTCATTGGCACCAGCATCTCTAGGTGGTCATGCCTTTGGCCCCAGCTGGCTGCCAGCCACTCTCTTTCCCTTTCTTTTCATCCCCTTAAGTTCGTTATTATTTCGCCAACTTACAGGCACATCCGATATTAACTATTCTTTCTCTGTAACCTATCTTTATACTGACTTTGCCCATTTCACTTCTCCAATATCGAGTCTCACACATACGCACGACTACGCAACAACAGCATCGTGTCTTCACCATGTGCTCCATACGCTTATCACCTCGTGAACAAAATGGCAAGGCTTTTTTACTATCTGATACATACGATAATCTTTCGTAACCATCCCTACTTCGGGGAACATACATGGATAAAACTCCATGTTCTCTGTATTTCATTTTCTGTCCGTCAAGCGTCTACCAGCGTCAGAGAATAACCCCCAAGTTAACTCAATTTCTTGGCTCGCACACTGAACCCAGAGTTCACTCATTTACTTCTCAGTAAGGCTGACACACTGAACCCGTTTTCCACGTTTTATCCTGGAGTCACTCAACCATACGGAAACTAAGCAGTTCAAACAAACTCTGCTTCGCCACCGACGCCAGTACTATCAGGACAAGAAAGCTCATATCTTTCACCATTTCTTCTTATTCTCCCCTAACGTAACTTCTCACGATCGATCGTATTCATGTTATCCTTATATGTAATTCATCTTCATTCTTCATCCTTGTACTAAACGTACGTCTCTTGTTTGGCCATGATACTTGTATGTGTTCTTTACTCTTTGTTTCAATGCGCATCCGACTTCATACTTGGCGTGCACTCACTTGGCACAAGTTCTTTCCTCCCTTATATCTACAAAGTAGCACATGCGCTACACAGTCCAACCACGAGGATCCCAAATCCCCTAGTCTTTCAACTATCGTCCCTGCCTCAACACTTCATAATACTATTCCTTTCTCAAGTAAAGTTGTCACTCCCATAACAGTATGTGACATTCACCGGAAAGGTAGCATAAGAATGGAGAAAACTTACTTTGAAGACAGATTGATGATGCTATGAAGTTATACGAATAAAAGGTTTCGTCAAAAAATCCTGGAAACTTTTGCATTAACCTAATACAATCTGAATGTGCGTGGGTTACAGAGCATCTCGTAGCCCGAGTGTAGAGTTGCATCACATTTCAATACGAATTACGAATTCTCGCTTCAACCAATTAAATATGCGAAAAATGTTGGAGTTACTTCAAAGAGCGAAAAATTAAACAGCCAGCCTCATTATTTATTCTTCTCTGCTTTGAATGACACAATATCTCTATAACAGTTTATATATATATATATATATATATATATATATATATATATATATATATATATATATATATATATATATATATATATATATATATACATATATATATATATATATATATATATACATATATATATATATATATATATACATATATATATATATGTGTGTGTGTGCGTGTGTGTGCGCGAGTGTGTGTGTGTGTATGCAAGTGTACGTATTTTGGAGTGTTTCATTATCACTGAATGTATGTATGTGCACATATTTTCTCATAAAAGGATATATATATATATATATATATATATATATATATATATATATATATATATATATATATATATATATATATTGCCTGCGCTTATGTGTACAGTATTACTCAAAAGTATTAGAACAAACATAAATCTGTGTATGCATGACTTGGTTTTAAGAGTTGAAAACTCGAACTTTATGTAAGGAGAATCAACTTTTATTGATATCAGTGCGATAAAACAATTAGAAAAGTCCTGTTGTTCTCAATGCTGATTCTCAGGGAAGAAATTCAAAATAAGGATAGGCTGTCAAATGGATTAAACCAATAATTCATTTTCTATTCTAAAATTTTGTTTAGCAAGAAGATAAGAATGCTAACTAAAGTTGTTTTTGGAAGAGTCATCAAACTAATTTGTCGGATAACCTCAAATGAGACAAATGCATATGTTGGCAAGAAACGTACGTGTGCACTCAATCAAATACCCATGAGCATTGCTGAATTTACATCAACAGTAGTGTTTATTAGGTGATTCTTCCTCTTTCTCTCACTTTCTCTGTCTCTCAATCACACACAAACACACGTTCACATGTATAGACTCACCGTCTCATCATTGGTGTTTGTATTTTTTTGTCGTTTTCGTGGTCTTTCCAAAACTGTTTACCGTCCGACGTATGTCTGGCTAGTGTAGCAGAGAAGAAACACGCTATGATAGTAAGACAGAAATTATTTGTATTTGTAATTATGTTGTCTGAGTAGTCTGAACATAAAATCAATCATATTTCCTTGAATTAATGATATTTCGTTCCTTTTAGTGGAAACTGTGAAGAATATTTCTTTGGCCCTTTTCACAAAACATATAAATCATGCAAATATATCCGAATCCAATCATTTCTTTTAATCTCTTATATAGCTGGACGATGGAAAATTTTACGAAATGAAATGAGACGAAATAAAATGATATAAAGAATAGATGTATTAAAAGACGCGTGTTGAATTCACTTTCTTTTACGTTGCCAGTTTCCCGTTTGTATTCGCCATTATGGTTCACTACCTTTTTATAGAAGTTTATTAAGAGAATGATACAAGAAAAGGTCCTTGGAAAACATTTCACCAAAGAACAAAAAAAAAAAAGATTGATACCGATCATAGTACCCTTCAACTCTATTAAGTATTTTTGTTCTAATCGATATTCTTCAATTAAATGGTCATTTGGATAAAACAAAGAAAAGGTCGCTGGGGAATAAATGGATGGTTTCATTGCATTCTCCTTTCATACCTCCGTCTGCTAACGGAATCTTTTTATCCATCTCAAGTCAATCTTTATTTATCCTTATATTGTCCATAAATAGACCATGGAATGGATATTTCCCTCTGCTAAATGAATAAAGAAAAGAAGTTTGCATTGCTTTTGATTAACAAAAGTAAACTCTGATTTACAATATCAGATGGATCTTTAAGAATAAAAGTTTGAACAGAAGTAATCAGTAAACAATTTTCGTAATAACTATGATAGGCTCGTGCTACCCCTACCACCATCTCCAGAAATATTATGCTAAAACAGTTAAATTTTAAGCCAATTAGTGTAAATCAAGCCCTTTGTCTCCTTATTCGAAAAGGTTACCATACCCTCAAGATAACTAAGCTGATATTTTTGTACAAAGCGTGTATACTTGTTTTTGGTTCTATGTTCTTTGGTATATGCAGAGCTCGATTCATGTTCTCCACACAACAACTAAACAAAGAGTTCGTATCGATATGTCAAACAGATCGTTAGAATTTGGTTTCACTTGTCTTTAATTATTTGCAAGATAAGGAAAATATGTTCTTGGTGTTTACTTTTATCAGTTCTCATATTTTTTTCATTCTTAATGGCGATTGAATTTGACAGCTCTATGGCTGTCAGAATGTTTTTCATTCTGATTAAATTTGAATCAGTTCATAAGGTTCATAAGAAGGGGAAGATTGAATGCTGGCAGAGAAAAATCGAGGTTTCTTTTTCTTTTTCACAGTACGTCAAATTAAACCCTTTTCAATCCTCAATATTTGAAATGAAAAGTAACGGGAAGAAAGACCGGACCAAGCGGTGTTTATAACTAGTATATATATACTTCATATATATATGTTTGTAACTTTTTCATTTCCTAATGAATTATATCGCATTCTAAACGATATTTTTTAGGATATGATTATTTGGAACCGTCAACTAAAACAGTTTCCGAAACTGTCCACGTAGACTTCTCTCAATTTTCAAGCTGAACTGGCTGGTTATGTATGCATATATATATATATATATATATATATATATATATATATATATATATATATATATATATATATATATATATATATATATATATATATATATATATATATATATATATATATATATATATATATATATATATATATATATATATATATATATATATATATCACGCCCATGGATTGCACCGATGTAGCTGGATGACTGGAATTCATATATTCATTCATTATGTTAAGAAGACACGATTTTCTGCCAAAGTCCCTCCATGAATGCTTTTGGTGAGGGGTTTAATCTGCTATGTGAATTCATGCTAAATTCATCCCTTAGTGTGATCACGCCTTGAAAATTAAGACCCTTTGAGCAATCTCACACTAAAAATATGAGAGTAGTAACAAGATCACCGTTTTTCTGAAATTCTCAATTAATCCCATGGTATGCTGCGAAAAGACATTGGTCACGTGAGAGTTTCTATTGAGTGAATATTTATTTATGTTCAAATATAATAATTAGAATTCATATCTTTTGATTTTTTTTTGTTCACCCCAGACATCATTGAACTGAAAGCAATTATACCAAGTAAAATAACCCCCGTTGCAAAAAAAAAAAACCAAAACAACAGCAACTAAAAACAACACAAAACATGATCTATGAAATAGAATAACAAAATAGCCACAAATCTCCGAAATGAATTTCAGAGACAACATCATAATTGAAGAATATTTTCCTCGATATATATATTTGTATGCGTGTGTGTGTGTGTGTGCGTGTGAGTATGTATTTTGTTCGATCTTATTGATGGAATCAGAACAACGATAAATGATTTCTTTTAGTAAAAGAATCAGAACATTAATCATCTGCTGGTTCTTGCTTTTAACTCATAATCACCTTGGATTATTCAAACACGAAAAATCCATTGATGAATGAATCCATTTGTTCCATCGTTTTTATTTCTTTAAACTCTTTGCAGAGCATAAGGCCACAGCCACACTGGTGCATCCACTACTGTCTCCTTTAAATGGATCTCTGTCAGTCTATCGCATTTGCCTCACTCTCAACTGATCCTCTCCAGGTCTGTCCTTGTCTCCAAACTCTTCTCTCCTCCCTATAGATTCGAATCTGCCACTTGAATAGATTTCCTACTCTCGAACCGGCTTCAGATGTCCCAGTTACTTATCCCAGTTTTTGCTTCTTGTCATTAGGAAGTTATTGTGCAGATTGGCTTTCTGTTGGCTTTGACAAAGATGCATCATGAATCCTTCTTAAAAGGAATCTTGCTGGAGTGATTGTAGGGGACAATGGCTGCTACACATTCAATAGCATATAAGTGCCACATGATAGAGTTACAAACCCTCACACCAAGATCTACTTAATTCTATCCTCTGAGATAAATATGCAATAAGAAACTCCAAGTACCAGCATCAAGAAAAAATGTTCAAGAGCACAGTTCTTTGTTTTGAGCATCGATCTGTGTCTATCAAAAGAACAAGGCCAGTAGATACATATGAATTTTGGAGTGTCAAATCTACATGATGGCTACCAATTTGGATGGTCTAATAGTTAACAGCATCAAATTGGTGGACAGAGTACAAACTTCAGCTGAGACAGATTGCGTTCCTTTCTCAAACAAATACATCTATCTCTTTCCACACCCGATTGAATGCTAATCTCTGGGCAGACTGGACTATCTAATCATAGTTGGCTGTTAGTCTCAGACATGAACAGATTTGATTTATATAATATAATGTTTTATTACTTCTTTTAGCTATTTAATACCGATGCTTTGATTACTGGACTTGGTCTGTTTCGGCAAAAAGAAACTCAGTAAATGCTTTTGTCTATAGGTATGACAGATTTCAGAAGCTCTCAAAGTGAAAACTGTAGGTGTACGAAAAATTACCAGAATGTGTATTCGTAGGCACGAAGTGAACCAGATAAGGCTTATATCAATGGAACAGGTGGAAAACTGAGATGTTTTTTCCCATGAGCTCTGTCTCAATTATTTCTTTTCGTTGTTCTTTCTTTCAGCCAAATATTTTTAGATGTAAACTATGTACATTTCATGGCACAAATTTTGTCACAGCTCATATTGATGAATATATATATATATATATATATATATATATATATATATATATATATATATAAACACACACACATACGCACATATGTGTGTTTGTGTATGTGTGAGTGAGTGTACGTATCTATCAATTAAATGGATAGATTTGATCTAAATTAGTCAAAATAGTGAATCATGGTAGCGGTTTACTATAATCCAAGATATCAATTTTTTTGTGCATTCGTTCTTCTGAGGGTTTGCTGGTTTAGAGGAGTTACTGGAATAATCAAAGTCAATGCCTACGGGACCATGTGTCGATATTCCCAGGTCATCATTCAATGTAAGTAGGCTTTCATATGGCGTCTACGCAAAGTATTGAGCTCTACTGGAGTGTAGATTGTTTGGATTAATAAATATGACTCGTGGTATATATTTCACCTATGCATCTATCTACCTACGTTCTCTCCCCCAAAATATTAGAATATCTTGAAGAACTTGAAAATAAGTTTGTTATAGTTCTGATTGACAAAGCAGTAAATAGTGTTGTGTTCATATGTAAGAGTTACTATAACAAAACATACTAAGAATTATTGGAACCTGAAGAAATTATTGATGCACAAAACGCGAACCAGTGTGCATTATACAATAAGCCCAAAAAGCTGTAGTTCTAAACCTCTATGTAGATCAATTTCAAAGTTTTCCATATTACAAGAGAATCCATATTAAAAATACATTCAATGATTACCTCAATTAGTACCGGGTCACTACTAGCAGCATCGTGACAGTCAAAGACAAACCGCATAGTATTGCAAAATAAATACTGTCACTGCAGTTCCTCACAAATACTCTCAGCACTTTCAGCTTGATAGAGGATGTGAGACAAGGTGATACCAGCTTACCAAAACTTTCCACAGCCTTCTTCAAGATGATCCTCTAAAACGTAGACTTGGCAGATGAAGTAATCTGAATACACGTCGAATACGTAAGCAACCTTACATTCGCTGTCAACATCGTCATTTCTATTGAGAACCTTAATGATCTCCCTAGAATGCTAAACGTATCGAGTGGAGAAAGCAAGTGAATTGGTCTCCCTATGAAGTCCAGTGATATAACGTCACGGAAAACAGACAAACTGAAGACAAAAACACAACAAACACACCCAGAGACGGAGAAGACAATGAATCTTCTTGAAATAGAGTTGCAAGCTTCTGGTAGAGCAAACTCAATCTTCAACCGAAAAATTCCATCAATCCTCAGAGAAAAGGTATGCAACCAATTCATTCTCCCAATAGTCTCATATGGAGCAGAACAGGGAATTTGACCAAAAGATTGACTCTCACACTGAGAAACATTTGACGTGAACAGAGAAGAATTATGTTCAACACCTCATACAGAGATCTCAGAACAGCTGAGTAATTTACAGGAAGAGATATCAGAGATAACATAGAATTCATTAGAAAACTCGAATGGTAATGGGCTGGTCTATTAAAAGGAATGTCACACAACTTTTTGAGATCACGTTTCACAACGTTGGGGTAAGTATATGTCCAAGTAGAGACGTTAAAAACTAAAATTTTGCACAAAGATCCCATCATAGAATTTAACAATACAATTAAACTTAAATTTACAGTAGGTCAGAGTAAATACAGTTTTGGTGTAAAAAGAAAAATAAGGAAACTCTTTATCTCACTAAATCCAACATAATACTGCTGTTAGTCATCTAATTCATAAAAGCTTCTTCAAAGTAGATTACAAACTATCGCTACAAACTAATGGAATCACTCTGGGGATCGACCTTCCTTATATTTATTTGGACATGAATATGAATCTTTGTTGTAACTAGTTCAAAATCATAAAAAGACAGCCTAGGAATTCCATGGATGTACACGTTTTATCGATAATATGTAATGCCTGAACGATAGAGATGAATTTAAAAAATCCTATTGGCACATATACTCCAAGTATTTCAAACTCCTGGGGATATACGTAAAATATTTAAACAATTTAGTAATGCAATGAACAGACACACTGGGACATTTGAAAAATATAATATGAATGGGGAGGGAGTAAAAATTAAAATTCAACAAGTAATCAGAAGTTATGATACATAACTGTGATTTTGCAGGCAATTTCCTCAGATAAAAAGTAAGCTGATTTGAAAAGCAATTTAATTCTTAAAACAATCAAATATGTATCCGAGTGAGTATATACGTGCGTGCACGTATAAGCATAAGGGTGGAGCATTGTGATACATACTTATGTATATATGACTATGTGAACATATATGTAAGGTCTTCAGTTGAAGATGCACAGGCTGAGTAACGGTTCTCCCGCAGAGTGAAATTCAAGTGAAAAGATGACCCGTTGGACATTATTATTTTTGGCTTGGAAATTGATCTCATTTAAGACCCATTAATGTCTAAAACTAATATTCTTCTTAGTAAATCATCCAGCTGTTAAGTTTGACTAATTCCAAGTCGTTTGGATGGAGTACTGAAAGTGCAATCCTCATATAAAGGTTTTGTGTCAGTATTCTCTGCTTATCCAGAGAATAAAGTCAGTATTTCTCAGGAGGACAAAAGTATCCAAGGGGGATATATAAAGACAGAAAAAGTGAGAAAAATTTCCATAATTCTTACAATTTTGTCCATGTATAGCAGACTTTTTTCCTTCAATCGTTTAGTTCATCTAGCATCAGTTGTAGGTCGTCTAGATTCTCTGCAAAAAAAAAAAAAAAAAAAAAATGATGCCGTCGGCAAATATAAGGTTGCTCAGATATTCGCAGTTTATTTTGATTCCTCTATTTTCCCAGTCCATGTTTCAGAAGATCATCTCAAGGCAGGCTGTAAAGAGTTTGGTTGAGCTAGTATCACCTTGTCTTACTCATTTTTGGAGCTCAGACGGTTCAGAGTCTTTATGTAGCCTATTGAAGGTGTTGCCGTGATTGTATACATGTTGCAGTACTTTGACGTATACAGGGTTTACACCTTGTAAAGTGATGGTATGGCCTTCATGACCATGTGAATTTCTGAAAGAGTTGAATGCCTTTTTGAAGTCTTTGAAGCTACAGCGAGTGGCATTTTGTATTCTGCTGTCTTCTCTTTCAGCTGATTCATTGAATGAAGATAGTCCATAGTCAAGTAACTTCTTCTAAATCCTGCCATTTCTCGTGATTGATTTTTGGTTCGTGCTTTAGTAATCCAGTTGGTGATGATTTTCGTGAAAAGTTTGTATATACAGTTGAGTAGGCTTATTGGTCTGTAGTTGTTGAGGTCTTTGGGGTTTACTTTTTCTTATTGTAGAAGCAGTGCTTCAGTCTTCCGAGACTTTATCCCGTTTTAGACACAAGTCGAATAGAATAGCTACCTTTCTGTTTATGCTCTTACCGGCTTTTTTGAGTAGATCGATGGTGATATTATTTGATTCAGGGATGTTTCCTTCATTTGCTTGTTTGATGGCAGGCTTTACTACCCATAGTGCAACTTCGGCGATGTCCTCGAACTGATCGTCGGCATCTTGTGTATTCTGGTTGTTGCTGTATTTTCTGTGTTTTGAAGAGTACAGTTCATAGTAAAATTCTTGGCCGTATTCAACGATTCTATCTCTGTTGTTATGTCTCCGTTTGCTACGAGAATGTTACTTATCTGTCTTTGTCCTATTCTGAGAGCTTGGTTTAATGCTTTAAATTCTCAACGTTTTTGAAACAGGTCACGATGATGGCTGCTGTATAACTTCTTTTGTCTTCTCTTAGTTTCTCCTTTATTGTTTTGTTCAGTTTAGTTTCTTCTATTTTTCCCTGTGGTTGTTGGTGGTGTGAGGTTTCTGTGTTTTCAATAAGCTTCCTTGTTTCATCTGAGATTTGGCTAATGGTCGCTGTGTTTCATGGTTTGAACATATTGGTTGCTTATGATAGAGAGGTTGCTATTTTGCTGTGGAGTTTGTTGACGTTGGTGTCGTTTTCGTCGGTAAAGACATCAAATTTGTTTCTCAATTCTAGCTTGAAGGCTGGTGTGAGCTCATTTGGTACGTTTAGTGGCTGCAGTCTGGTGGGGACCATTTTTCTTGCGTTCTTTATTTGTGTTTATTTGCATCTTACATCTCACTATTCTATGATCGCTCCCTACATTTACTTGGTTTAGGATTTGGATGTCTTTGATAGTGTGGCTTTTATCCGTTAAAATATAGTATATTTCATTTATGGTTTCATTGTTATGGCTCTTCTGAGTCCATTTTCTATTGGGTTTCTTTTTGGAGAATGTGTTCATGATTTTGGAGTTGTCCGCAGTTAAAAAATTTACAAGATCTTTACCTCTCTCGTTCCGTCTTTTGTATCCGAATTCACCGAGGCAGCGGTCGTTTCCTTATCCCACTTGTGCGTTGAAACCTCCCATGATCACATTGAAGTATCTTTTGGTATTTTTTTAATAGGGAGTTCAAGTCAATGTAGAGGTTTATTTCTTCCCTGGTTTACAGCGAAGTGAGAGTGTAGACTTGGATGAAATTTTAACTTGTACCTCTTTGAGAGTTGTATGGTAACACTAGCTATGCGGTCTGAGATAGCTTGAAAGCCTACCACGTTGTCTTTGAGGTCTTTATTGATAAGAAAGCCTACTTCACTTTGTTTCACCTTCTCTCTGCCGTAATTGTAAAGAAGACTTTTGCTTTCCTATTTTATTAGTTCTTCTCCTTGACTTCTCATTACGCTAATACATATGATGTCCTGTTTGATTACTTTGATTTCGTTTTTTGGATGGGTTTGGTGAGAGTATGTTGAGAGTGTCCTGACCTTGTAGCTGTTGATGTATAACATAGTTCTCTTGTTGAGGGTTTTTGGGTTTCGTTTACTGTTGGGACGCAACACTCCCACCCAAAGCAAGAGATGCAGCTGGGCTTTTTGGGACCGTTGGCCCTGCAGGAACAGACGTTCTCCTAGTGTAGTGTTTGGGTAGTGGCATTTAGAGCACATCCCCCGAACCTAAAGAGAATGGTGTGGCTGGGCTTTTTGGGACTGAGGACCCTGCAGGAACAGCTGGTATGATTTTCATTGTACAAACCATGGGGAGTGTTGGGCTATGCCCTGCCACGCTGGCCCATGATATGTTGACATGGGGTCAAGTGGACTGGTCAATGCTGGTGTCGTTCAGAGCGGCCTTGGAGCTCAACCGGCTCTTCACGCCCATTATCAGCTCCTGGTGGGTATGCAAACAGGTCCAGGTATATATACCACTGTACAGGGTTGAATTTAGAGGATAAGGATTTGGAGTAAAAAGTCTAAAAAGGTATGAATTTGGTATATAGAATTATTATTTTGCTTTTTTTCGTTATTTGTTATTTTCATAGTTTCCCTGGATGAATCAACGAATCAACTAGGCTTACATCCTATTTTAGACTATGTGTATCTATAACGGAGTAAAGCTCTGTGCTGTGGAATGCTAACATGTTTAATGGAATTCTGTGAATTTTTGTTCAGCTGGAATGATAATTCGCACACTGGCATACCTCTCCCTTAATTATTAAGTTTTAACTCACTTCACGTCCACAGACATTTTTTTCCAAAATATCCCTGAATAAACGAGAAAAGAGTGAAATAGAGAGAAAAAATGTGGCAACTTTAGGTCTGATTATCTTGTTTAATTTCATCTTGCATCAGCTTTCAGGGGGGATTCTTAAAACAGTCGGAAAAAGTTTTTTATTTTCCTCCTTACATTGTTGAAAAATTCCTCGATCACCCCCATTAAAAATAGCAAGAATTTATCACTAGGATGGTTGAAAATGTTTTGTCTTTTAATCTAAGTTTGTTTTCATATTTATTTGTTTGGGGGTTTGGTGGAATATTCCAATCATATTTTATGTACATTTAGAAATATTAAAGCCTTATGAACTTCGGTAAAACAAAAATCATGTGCAATAATGATGTTGAGAATAAGGACATAACTGTCAAGATAGAAGATGCAGAACTCGGCAAGGTAGACAACTACATCTACCTAGGACAACAAATCTCTATGAGATCCTCAAAAGAGAAGAAAATAAAGCGAAGAATCAGTTTGGGATGGCAAGCCCTTGGTAGAGCAAAGAAAAAACCATACGATCCGAATAATTCCTAGAAAAAAGAGTATACAATCAATGCATTCTCCCTTATGGAGCTAAAACATGGTACTTAACCAAGAGACAGACTTACAAACTGAGAAGTATGCAACGTGCACACGAGAGAATCATGCTCAAACTTACACGGAGAGATCGCAACGCAGCTCAATATACCAAGAGGAAAACAGGAGTCCGAGACATCATAGAAACTGTTAAAAAACTCAAGTGGCAATGGGCAAGCCATGTTGCATGAATGAAAGACAACTGATGGACATCACGACTCACAACATGGATCCCCAGAGATCATATAAGAAACTAAAGCCGACAGAATACAAAATGGAGAGATCAACTAGACAAATTCAGGAAATACTGGCTCCACGACGCCCATGATAGAGAATTGTGGCGAATCCTGGGAGAGGTCTATGTCCAACTACGGATGTTGAAAGAATGATGATGATGATGATGATGATGATGATGATGATGATGATGATGATGATGATGATGATAGTCCACTCAAATTAAATATAGACTCGTAGAATTTAATCCACATTAGGTTCGGCTGACGTATTCAACTGTGACATAACGAAAAACTATCATGATATCTTATTCCCAATATGACTATCATCCATCTTGCTCACAATGAATAGTACAAATAGCAAAATAGGAAAAATCAAACAATATCCATCCACCATGAATTATGATGAAACTGTAAATGTAAATATTAACATACATGTATGGCGGTTGTGTGTGGGGCCTCTGCGCGGGATTTTGTGAGGCGGTTCAAACTTGTTTTGCATCCCATTATACACACTTCACAAACTCCCTTGTCACCCTGTTTACATTTGCTATAACCCTTTCAAAACGCCATACTATATTTACATACCAGTAAACAAAAGTCAACCCATTTTATCTATTGGCATATTTCATCGACCGAAAACTCTCCCTTGGCATGTCACATCGACCCAGAAGTCTCAAGTCCCTTTTGACTCTCTAGAGCCCACTTTGACTCTCTGTGCCCCACAGCGATGCATTAACTACACCCGACTCTCGAAAGCCCTATATATATATATATATATATATATATATATATGTGTGTGTGTGTGTGTGTGTGTACACATTAATTGGTTTTCTCAGTAAGTTCATTGCGTAATGATCGAAAAGCATCTATTTTACATGAAAAATGATAAATTTCTAACATGATTTCCTTCCATGTCAATGCACTTAATACAACTTTTCTTCGTACATTACTAAGATGGAACACCATACCAAGAAAAATCAGATCAAAATTCAACTAATAACTTCGTCTGGCAGACTTTTCAGTGATCAATCGATGACATGGGGTGAGGAAAGGATTTCATCCATTGATCACCCCCCAACTCCAACTTTTGTTTGATCACCCTGAACATGTTGCAAAAAAGTGTTGGTCACGTGACCGTTCCAATTTCTTATTATTATTGTTCCAGACTTTCTGAAGCGGATTGAAACAACAATCCGAAAATAATAGTTTCATTTCTGAACAAAATGTTGACACATATCGCCAAATGCTGTCAGAATTGTATATGTATATAACGTTGCAGATTTTGAGCAGATAATATTTTGAAATGATCCATGTCAGGAAATATAACTTTTTATTTAAACATCACCACAAAAATTAAGTTAAAACACTATTTCAGCTCTTTATTTTTTAGTTATCATCAGTCTACACAGTCATCCTGGAAAATATCAACTCATTTTCGATGTATCTGGAACAGGTTGCATTGCATTTTATGTTAACAACCTTTCCTTATGGAATATTCTGTTCATTGGTAAACAGATAATTTTCCGTAGGGTTGCTTAGTGAGACGCTACTGAGTGAGATAGTGTACTGTGTCACTGCAAGATTGATAATTAACAAGTGAGTCATTCATCGCACCTTATAGTGGATTTTTTTTAGCAGAAAATTGCATCACAGCAACTTCACCATTTTCCCTAAGAGATTTCAGCACATAGGCAAGATAGGAAAAAACGTGTTAAGGCAACTGACGATGATTGCGATAATTGCAGACAGTCTTGGAAAGTGAAAACGATGCTGGAACACGTACGTGAAGTCCCCAGTGGATTAATGTAAAGATGAATGATGTGCAATTGTACTTGATATGCTTTTTTTCTGTTAATGTCACACTGCTGGGTACTTAACGGAAAACATCGTAATAGGAGATGCAGTATGATTTAATTTGATGTATTAAAATGTTTAAAACCATTATTTATGTCTGCCATTAACACTTGAAAGCCTTTAAAGATCGCAGCGTTTTGAACTCATAGCTCTACGTTTAGAAAGATTTTAGGGGGCAATCCTACTGTGCAGAAAGGTTTTAAAAAATCATCCTCGATGTGCAGCGAGTAATATATAGCACCTAGGTTAATGCTCTATAATTGATTTCTAATCAAGACTGACAACATGGTCGTTCATGTTGCTTTCAAACTGTGTATATTTGATTGAAACTGAATCTGAATTCTGCAATTCTTGCATGTTTCTGAGTGGAGAGAGCAGAATATAACTCCCTTAGACTTCTGAAAGGAAAAGAAAAAAAACTTTGCTATATCATGTCAATATGATATTAGTTGATCTTTAAATTGAATGCAACACTGGGAAGCATTTTATGGTATTTTTTTTAGGAAGGAGTCGCTAACACTGTGCAACTTTTCAAAAACCCTTTTTTTACTTCCTGGGTGATAAGTGGTATTTCCAATTGATTATCCCCGAGGAATATTAAAAATATCACTTATTCCGTTCAAAATTTGGTTTTACTATCGGGGCGTTGAGAATGTGAAATGTACTAACTTTCACCCGGACAGCAAGCATAATCATATAACGTAAGAGAAACTCTTTCATATCTATATCACTATCCAAGCCACAAAACCGGAGTTTAAAGGGATTGGTAGTTATTCTGTATTCTTTTTCCATATTTTGAAAAACCAGAAAATAACACTCACTACCTAGGAAAAAAATTGCGTTGCAGGTTGTCATTGTAAACTATAATGTATGAAATGAAAAATGTCTTGAATACCATCATTGATTCCCCGTGTTTGCCCTATCGACCGATAGAAACATTTACCATATGGGTCCAAAGCAATGAAAACCAGGGACAACCTACAACGTAGATGACATTTGAAGTGCAGATACAAGGGAACTGATAGCAAGAAAAAACCTGACGCGACTTACCTTCTCATGGACAAGATTTCGCGTCCATTCACACTCAGAGCTGTTATCAAATGTCATCATCCTATTTGCAAAACCTATAATAACTCAGTAGTATCAATACCTGCTAGTACTTTGGTTATGAAGAGAGAAAATGTAGGTGAAAAAACATATATTTCCTGTCTATCATATTCTTGAAGTTTCATTTTTGGGGACAGTATTCCAGTATATAGCATTACAGACTAATACTCGGCGATGGTATGCAGCGTATGGTAGCTAAAACAGCATTGTATTTTTTACTTGGAAGATTCGCGTGAACCAGTATTTCTAAAACCATTTCCCTTATTTCGTCTTTTCTGTACAAAACCAATTCCGGTATGAGTCTGGAGTTATCTGTGAAGCCCAAAAGACCTTGTAATGGTGATACCTTCAGCCAAGACTTGGAGAGAGATCATTTCTTGAGTATAGTAATACTCAATGCTTCCCTCATACAAATAATTCTAAGCACTTCGATTCATGCCATTTCAGTCTATGAAAGGTTTTATAACAACGGTGTGCTTTAAGATAGCGTGAATACCTGGTTTAACAGATGAACACTATAAATAATGGCACATGGCACTATTCTAAATTCAGACGCTTTTTCTACAGTTTTCATCTGATAGATTTTGCAAGTTGGTGTACAGCGTCCAAACCAAGGACTACGGAAATGTGATGCGCTTCAAAAAAGGTAGCATCTCAGTTTTATTTCTCTGAGCACTAAAAGGAAATTGAACATTAAATAAGAAAAAAAAACTTTTTTCGAATCTGATTCTGTATCGACACCTGCACCAGAAAAGCTGAAAGATTTATCAAATGAAATGAACAGCGCTGAATCAATTCTTCCTTTTTTTTCTCAGTGATAAATTAAATTGTCTGAGACTCAGAAATAAAATATATTCTTTATTTCACATTTGTTCTTTATTATATCCATTTTGATCAACTTATCCTTTGCATTCGGGGGAACTCTAACCTATCGGCGATACAAATTTATATTCCAAATTTGTATGTCGCAATTCATTGTCGTCTGTGATCAAGACGCCAAAGCAAATACGATGCACAAACAAAACAATATAAACTAATATATATAATATATATATATATATATATATATATATATATATATATATATATATATATATATATATATATATATATATATATATACATATACATAATATATATATATATATATATATATATATATATTGCCTGAAATCAAAAATGATATAGGCAGAAAAAATCAAGAAAGTCTTGGTTAACAATATTTTGTATAAGTTTTATAAGTTTTGCGAAAAAAAAAAAACGACAGCGTGAAAAGAGGCAATCAAACACCTGGCTGTAACAAGGAATAAATGCCTGTTTTTAATCCATGACTTTGAGATGATGAATTAAATACGGAGTAATCAATAGCAATACTAGTTACTTTTCTTTCCCACATAGTTTTGCAATAGTCAAAAAAGTTAGTTTTTTTCACGTTAGGAAGTTCATTTAGCTCTGTCTCACTTTCAGTGCTGTTATTTTGTCTTGAATCTCCAATATTCAACCCAAAGGCTTGTCAATCCATATTAAGCGCGCAGGTTTTTGCCGTCGACAAATACGTCTTTCCTTAAGATAGCCAACAATGCATAGCCTACTTATCGCCTCCATCATTAGGTTTTTTTCTCTTCACAAAGTATTGCCCGCTAGATGGTGCTTAACTCCTGCTAGCCTCAACTACTTTCAGAATGTCCATTCCTTTTGACTGGCCATGCCTTTCCACATCATCCCTCCTTCAACCGGGATGTGATAAACAAATATACTTTTTTTTTTAAATCATCGTGAAAAATGACGATAAATCACATCAGGATTTCGAACAGGATAAACTCAAATAGCAATGGGCTGGTCATGTTGCGAGAATGGAAGATAACCGATGGACATCACGACTCACAACATGGATTCTCAGAGACTACATGCGAAATCGAGGCCGTCAAAAAACAAAAAATGAGCTAGACACATAGAGGCTTAAATACTCTGACTGTCTGCACAAGTTGAATAAGTTGCTACACGATATAGTGACACTTTGTCCCTCTGATATTCTTACCATTCATTCAGAATCCAGTGAACATAACCGAAACAGTTAATAAAACACCCATCGACAAATTCTTAAATCATAGCAGTAGAAATGATTATCGATAATTGCCTGGTGAGCTTTTGACATTTGCAAAGGTTGTTGAGCTGATCAAGGACCATGCTGCATCCGTGACGTCACACAGATAAATTTTAATTTGAGCAGATATCGCCTCCAAAATGTGAAGAAATAAAAACTAAATAAACTCATAACGATAATTTTTTCATTTGTTTCAAAGATCCATACAAATATCCATTTGAATAGATTAGCTTGATAGGAGTTATCAACTTTTTTTTTCTCGATTATACCAGTTAGTCTGGTTCCATATTAGAACTATTACCGCTATTCACATCGAATTGTCAGTTCCTCAATAAGTTACCAGGCGTCAAAAATCTATGAAGTAAAGTTCAGATGACGGAGAGGAGCACGGCCTCAGTGAAAACAACTGGCGTCATTAAATAGCCTGAGATAAGGGTGAATGAGTGCACTTCAGAATTGGCTCATGAGATACAGACTTGTCTCATTTTTGGATATCACTTTATAAATTACGTGCTTTCAAATTATTCTACTCAAGTTTATTCAGGAACAGGGTCACCAAACTTTTCAGACCATTAGCCCCTTAATGAAATCCTAGTTCCATCAATGACCCTAAAATACCAAATATACATCCTTAATTGTAACACATCTTTAGAAAAAGTCGCAAATCCATAATATATATATATATATATATATATATATATATATATATATATATATATATATATATATATATATATATATATATATATATTGTGGAAAATTAACAAGAATTCAATCGTAAAATACAACTGAACAAGAATATACGCCAAAAGATGTTGAACGTACCAAATATTTGATAGAATCCCAACGTTGATCGCACCTTTCCTGCCCCTTGGCATCGTTAGGAGGGTGATATCAACTATGTTGGCTATCCTTATTCTAGAATATTCTGGTTGAGCATTCACGTCAGATGTTCGGAATAACCAACAGCCAGTTTCAAGTTCAATAATTGCAGCAACAAGCTTGGATACTGCAGGGTCAGACTTAATTCCTACATCCATTTTAGCTGAGAACGATCATTGCAAGTTTTGTTTCATATATATGATAAATACATTTTGGGGTACGTAACACTAGTCAGTTTTGTCTTAACAATATTGGCTTGGACTGGACATTGACAACAACTGGTTTCTCAAACACTGTTTGGAGAAATTAGGTATCAGGATTTTCCAGGGCGTTCACTCTCTCACTCTCTTTCTCTCTCTTTATTTTATATCTCTCTCACATACACATGAGAATTAATAGAATAATATAAAGTATCTCAGAGATTTTAAACACTTAAAGTTCCAGTAACAGTAAAAGTGGTACATATATATATATATATATATATGCATATATATATATCATGTCATCCACGGTCAGCTGTTTCAAAGTATTACATCTCTTCAGTGTGGCTATAGAGTTTTCCATTATCCCATCAAGTACCACGAGGTAGGATTGAAAACTTCGCTTCAGATCGAGAGGCCGATATCCTACCTCTGATATATATATATATATATATATATATATATATATATATATATATATATATATATATATATATGCAATGGAGCAGTGCTGCTCCAGGGAATCTATTTATCTACTGTCCCACCACAGCAGAATTTGATCTAAGGTCGGGCTTAATGTGGGAAGGTAACCCCTCCCAAAAATGGCTCCAGCCGACACAACTCCGATTGCCAAGCGACCGTCGAAGCTAGAGCAACCTCTGTCACGAAAGCGTCCACCAGGGGACCTGCTCCTTTAAGTGCAATAGAGCAGTGCTGCTATGGGAAAACTGACCCCTGCAGCAGGGCCAAGTAATAATAAGAGAGCCGAAAGACGAGTCCAAAGGCTCCCCAATGCGCGTAGCAGTGCGTATCCTCAGTACAACCTCATTGGCAAACGAATTACACCGGCGCACTCGGTCTTTGACACACACACACCTTCTCCGGCCCATTCGGCAGGCAAGTGTCAGTACTGACACCTCGGTCTATGCCAGAGAACTGATGCTACACCTTGATCATGCCAAAAAGGCCAGAAAAAAAGGGGCGCTCGTTCTATTTATTTACTGTCCCACCACAGTGGAATTTGACACAAGGTCCACTTAACATTGGGAGAATAGGAGGCACCCTTCCAGAAATTGCTGAAGCCAACGCGGTTTCGGTTTTGCAATGCAACTGGAGCAACGTCTGCCATGAAAGCGTCCACCAGGGGACCTGATCCATTAAATGCTTATTTAATCACTGTCCCGCCACAGCAATATGCGACACAAGGTCGGGCTTAATGTGGGAAGAAATAGGAGCATCCCTTCCAAAAATGGCTCCAGCCGACGCAGTTACCGATGAAAAGCTCATCGTAATGGCTAGACAACGTCACCCGCGAAAGCATCCACCAGGGAACCTACTCCTTCAAGTGCAATGGAGCAGTGCTGCCCCGGGGAAACTGAGACCCCGCAGCTGGGTGAGTATAATGGTAGAGCCTAAGGACGAGTTCAGAGGCTCCCCAATGCGCTTGGCAAACGCAGCCTCAGTCAAACTCCATTGGCGAACGCTTGCACCGGTGTACTCGGTATTTGGGACCCACCCTCTCCAGCCCTTTCAGCAGGCAAGTGTCAGTACCAACTCCTCGGTCTATGCCGGGGAACAGATACTACACTTTGATCGTGAAGAACATGCCATGAAAAAGAGATTCTATGATCAAGTGTCAAGTCACTTGATAATATGCTACTCCGTCGAAACAATAGGCTAGATGTAGTGTGAAACTCATTACAAAGTTATTATGTATCATAATCTTATCAAATTATTGTTTATTAACTTTTATGATCCTTTCCAAAATATGAAACGATATGTATCTCCTACAAGCATGAATGAACAATCAATATATAAACATCTATATGAGTTCGTGTGTGTATTCTTATAAGATTATATTCAAATTATCATCATGATCATCTATTGCTGGACGAAGGCCTTACCCATCTTCTTCCAGGACAAACTTGATTTCTAACCCCTCTAACCTGCAAACCTTTCGATCTTGTTACTCAATGATGTGGTTGGTCTTTTCCAAATGATTTTTGATATCCTGAAATCGTGTTGATCTTTGTTTATCACAGACGAGTTTTCATTTCATTGATCTTCAAGTAGCCATCTGTGCAATTCTGATTTGGTTTTTCAGTGGTTATCTAAGTGTCCATAATTTGTAGTTGCTTATCATAACTTGAATTTTGCATTGATTGTATATCTTTATGCATTTTGTATTGATTTATACATCTTTGCATTTCATTCCAGTGTTCTTCCTCTAGCTTTATCGCCTGATCTACCAAAATAAATTCTCTGAGCTATTCTAAGGCTTTACCTCTGCCATTGAAGATTACCCTTGTCTGTAATATGTTATCCTAACAATATTTTTTGGCGGTTCTAATCGAAAATCACACAGAATACAAACTCTACGAGTATCTCTCTCCCCCCTCTCTCTCTCTCTCTATATATATATATATATGTGTGTGTGTGTGTGTGTGTGAGTGTGTGCGCGTGTGTGTGTATTTGTTTCTGCGAAAACATCCATATATGAATGGAAATATATGTCTGAAATAAGTATAAACAATACATAATACATGGAGTTTGTGAATATCAAGTTAATTAAACTCTTTTATAACAAAGATCAGAAAATTGCAGTTTATAGACCTTTTGAAATTGAGCGATAAATCTTAGATTGAAAAAAAATGTGTATACAAAAAAAGTTTACATTTTATCAACCGAGAACTTTGTTTCACTCTTTTTTCTGAGTATTCTAATTATTCGCCATTCAAAAAATAATGCTTGCAAGATTTATACTTAGTAGTTGTCTCATAGCCTGGCAAGTCAATAGCTTGCTTTTGCCATGCTTAACAACAAATGTAAGAGTTTTAATCAACTACTAAATCAGATATTTATAGGAAAGTAGTTAGCATAAATGCAAATGTTATTTGGGTAACTATTCTGGCATGTTATTGTTAAGGCCTTTTTCTTGATAACTGTAAATAGACCGGATCATGAGGAGGGGTAGATTTATGCCTTTCCCAATGACTTTTGGCATATACCTGAGCACCATAGACTAGGTGAGCATTGAGGGAGGAATCTACTGTAGTTTTGAAAATGATTTGCTACAGAAGTGAAAGTAATTTGCTGTCCGATTTAGCTTACTAATCCCGTCGTGCATACCGACTAAAACGTATAGTTTAATCATCACTTCATGGTTAGCAAGATTTTCACAATGGGTGGCTTGGTTGATGTGTTTGTTTCTCATTGATTACCAAATATTGAGGCCGTGTACCAGAACAAGCTTCATCTAAGTATATATCATTGGGGTTATTCTGTCTTCCGTTCTGAAAATAATAGATATTAGTACGTAGTTAAGTCGGGTAACCACAGCAGGAATTCGAACTTAATGCCGATACTGTTTTCTCTGCTGATAAGTGAACCTGAAGATCTACCATACAATCAGTAACTAAATAAATGAAAAATTACCCCTCCACAAAAGTAAATATTTAATTCACCTCCTGGGGAAATAAATGTTCGTTGCAAGAGTTATTGTGAACTGGGCGACTTAGACGTAATATCCTCTCTTATAAATGTCCATTATTTGGCTAGAGACCAGGAGGAGGGGTTCCATGGTTTTCTTTATTGTTCACTCCATCTTTTTTTGTAGTTGCTATATGCATTGTCTGGTCAAAAGAAAAAGCCGCTAAATGAAATGTAAAATATAAATGAATGATATGAATAATACAAAGGAAACGTTATCTTCGCAAATATGATTTGAAAAGAAGTTAAACAAAATGTTATCTTTGAGAATATGATTTCATTGTTAAATGCTATCAAACTCAATGTTAAATGCTATCAGTTTCTATAGCTATTCACAGTTGGGTCAATTCCCACCTTACCATATACATAGAAATGCTCCCCTCGTTAGTTGTTACTTCAGTCCTTGGGTTAATAGTACGAAAAAAAAAAAGGGGTTAGCTTGGTAGAAAGACAAAACAGAATCATAAGAAGGAATTAGCAGTTGGGAGTTCTGTAATTTATAAGGGTGAACACTGGAATAGAAATTATAAGTGTAGCCCAGTGTAAATAATGGGTCCTGTTCCATATTCCCAATGGTATAGGATAAAGAAGACCAGAATTATGACATAGTCGAAGCGTCAAGATAAAACAATGAATATAGAAACGAGGAAACAGTTTCGAAAGAATTAAAGTATTATAGACAATAAAATGTTGTATGCATTTAGATAATGAGGCAAATGTTTCAGAAATGCATTTGGAAAACTACCATTCACAGCAATTCTCATAACTGTCCGTATCGAGCTTTGGAAGAAAGCGTTTTTTCCATATTCAATGGCCGTCTAATTTATAGGCATATGCAAGAAAATGCAAATTTATTCAAATAGCAATAATCGCAGAATCATGGACCTGCAAAGATAGTTGAAGCGAAAATCATGGAATTTCGATGCATTGTTATGGGCAGTCCTTGAGAAAGGCAATTCAAGTTTGCTGAGAGACCCTGGTTAATTGTAGAGGTATTTGACTAATTAACTTGACGCGCACTGGAATATCTTCTGGCAGGTCGAACGAGAAATAGCGTTCAAAATCGTGCATCTCTGGGAGCGTTTGTTGTTGTCCTGCTACAGACACCGCTATATATCTGAATATCATCTTACTTTTAAATTCTCTTGTTTCTGTACCCGACTACTGTTTATACGACCAAGCAATATTTCATGATACACAGTGTCATCGAGAACAATGTCTCCAGGGGTGCAGCAGGATACAATTAGATCGTGGGGGGAGAGGAGTTACGTGTTTGGACCTTCTTTCCAGCAGTTAATCCAGTGATTCTCAACCTGAGGAAAACGAAGCCCTGAGAGTTCACAAAAGTATTACTGGGAGTCCTTTGGCAGAACTTCCCGTTAGTCCGTGAGGGGGCTTGGCTCTTTGAACACCCTCAAACAGATGAACTGCTAATCATATAACTATTGGGTTCCCCTCTTTCTGGGGTCCAAAGAGGTAATTTTAAATTTTTCTCCCACAGCTACGCCCAAACATATTTTCTTCCCTTTTCTTTCGATTATTGTTTACATGACTTTACCTTCATCCCAGCCGACGACTGTGCATAAAAAATCTAATAACAAGTGAGATATTAGAAATATCACAATAAATGTTGAAGTATTATCAATTGATCTAGTAGTTTAAGTGATCGGTAAAAAACTATCTTGTTGATGATAAAATCATGCAAACTATCACGAATACTATATGATAGGTTCGAATCGTTTTCAGATACCAAGATATTCTCAAACTGTTTATCCATAACAACTGTTGCAAAGAAATTCATTTTCTTCAGCAGCTGCTTCAAATCAGTCACTTTGAATTTTCTCAAAAAAAGGATTTTCAACGCTTTTTTTCTGTTGTATCAGATATACTCAATGATATATTAAAATTCTACCACAGTCCGACCATTAAAAAAGTATAGTTTTCAAAATGGCGTACAGAGACCATAATAGAGAAATACTTTATGGGTAATTGATAATTTTTAACAGCAGTGCACAATGTATAGATCAGTTCCTGAATCAGCCTCAAAATGTCTTCATTCTTACGCTGTGGTTCACTTTTCCACAAAACAATCAAAGAAGTTCATTGATAAATCTTAGAAACATTTTGTGGACACACATGAGTAATTGCAGAAAACAAACGAAAAAAGAATTGGAATATATCTGTCAATCAAAAGAAGATTCCTTAATTAGCCTACAATATATATACTATGCTGTTTTGTGATCTCTCCATGTGAGATTGAGCATGATTCTCTCTTGTGAACGTTGCATACTTCTCAGTTTGTTGATCTGTTTCTTGGTTAGGTTCCATGTTTCAGCTCCATAAGTGACTATCGAGAGAATGCATTGGTTGTATTATCTTCTTTTTAGGATTACAGGAATCATCTGGTTTTAGAAAGTTGAGCTTGCTCTGCCAATGGCTTGCCATCCCAAAGTGATTATTTGCTTGATTTCCTCCTCTTTTGAGGGTGTCATGGAGATTTGTTGTCCTAGGTAGATGTAATGGTCTACTTTGCTGACTTTTAGCATCTTCTATCTTGATAGTTATGTTTTTATTCTCAACATGATTATTGCACATGATTTTCGTTTTGCTAAAGTTCATGTGTAGGCCGGCTTTTTTGCTTTCTTCGTTTAAATCATCTAACATTAGTTGGAGGTCGTGTAGGTTTTCTGCGAAAAGGGTGATGCTGTCTGCAAATCTAAGATTGCTCAAGTATTTGCCGTCTATTTTCCTAGTCCATGCTTTGGAAGATCATCTCAAGGCAGGCTGTAAAGAGTATGGGTGAGCAGGTATCACCTTGTCTTACTCCTTTTTGGAGCCGAAACCGTTCAGAGTCCTTACATCGGTAAATTTTCAATGAATCGAACGGTGAGCCACAATAGGAAAAGGAGGTGAATAAATTTGGGGATGGATCCAAGAACGTATATTTTTGATTCGTACATATAATAGTGATGTATTTCATATTCCCTCCTACCTGTCCATACGATATCTCCCTGCGTCTTTGATTAACTTCAATGGAAATTGGTGGAAAGATCAAGCAGATTGTAGAAGAAAAGTAATTGAATTTGGGGGAGGAATTTCTGGGCCAAAAATTCTTTTCTGATCGAGAGATATTTTTTTCCGATATAATATTTCATTCAATTCTGTATCCACTCACGTTTGTCCACATTGTACCTGCAAAAGTTCTCAATGCATTCCGATGGAATCTTGTCGAAGAACGAGCCTCAAGATAAATGATGATTGATCAAATTTTGAGGCGGATCCAGGATCTGGCGTTACATTGCGATATATTTATAGGTTTATTGGCTTGTTGCTAGGTTGGGAATATTGCCTACGTCGACCTTCGAATTTGAACCGAGAAATTATTAATTTGTGATAAGCCTTGGGTATTGATCGCTGCTTGATTCCCTGCAAATACATGATCAAATAAGGGTATGCCTTGTCTATATTTCGACGAATGATTTCGGGTAAAAGAATGATTAATATAGGATATAGGATCTGTGTATACGACTACACTTCATTTTGATCCAGTGTTATATGCCTCGTTGTAATGCAGAACTCGACTATGAACCTTTGCTCAATTTCAAGGCGTCCATATAGCATTATATTCTGATCTTTTCAATATATTAGAAATCGACTACAAAATCCGTCAACATAAGTTTTTCAGTTTTTACGTCGGTCTGCTGTTTGTGTTGCTTTCTGTGTATGAATCACATGTACAGGCTGCTCCAATGAAGATAGATGGCTGGAATTTTACCCTGTACTATGTCTAGAAAATAGTTAGTTTTCACCTTCTTAATACCCTCTCCTTCAAAAACGTTTTCAGTGGAGGTTTCAGTATACAATAAAATGCTATGCTAAATCAATCTCCTAGTTTGTACCCTGTGTTCATGGTTGATTTTTGAAAATCCAGACTTTTTAGGTCAACACCGCCTAGCAAAAGGCGAAGGAAGTAACATTTTCATGGATAATCCTTGTCCAATTTCCAATTTATCACTCCTAATAGGGCATGCTTTTAAAAGACTTTGTCATGTGACATTTTTTCATTGAGAGACTAACCAGACATCTTTTATTCTGTTCCATCAGGAACAATAGTCATAGTTGAAATGTCAAAGGCAGGTTTAATTTTGAACCAAATTGTGGTCGGAATTTGATATGAGTGTACCCATCTGCGCCATTGGGATTAGATCCATATAAATTCTGAGCGTGTTTCTTTTTCAAAAACAAAACAAATGCGTTAAAAAATTAAATCTTCTTTAGTTTCTCTTTACACAATTTTATATCAGAGAAGAACATTAAAAACTAAAGAAGATATCAATGCTCTGTGGAAAAAAAACATGGGATGTTGTGAAAATTTATTAGCCAAGACTGACGTCTTGCCACTAATCTGATTAAATATTTGATTACATTGTTAATAGAATTATTCATTTCCTCGATCTAATTTCTCTTGTATTATCAAACATTTATTTAAGAATTCACTCGTGAGGATGATAATCATCATATATAATTATTTAACGAAGAGTTACTTATTTATTCGCTCGCTGTCTCACAAATGCTTGTATGGAGAGATCAAGTCTCTCTCTGTCACCCGTGTGATTTCGTCTTAGGCTGAACCAAGATGGCTAATAATATTATCAGGGAAATATACCATAGAGCAATAGATGATTCAGCACCGTAGTGAAGATGATCAGCACTGGGTACCCAACACCGGAGACCCAACACCGATGACTGGCCTATGACGAATAAATGTCGGGCGATATTGAAATCTGAGCATAGACACCCGCTGGAGAAGGGATGAGACGGGCATTTGCACCCTAGATCAGGCTTTCTAACTTATGGCAAGTGAGGTTGGAGTTTAAAAAGAATAAGAATGCAGTGCAATTGTTTTCTGCCACCCAAATCCAACAGATCCATTTGAAAAAATGTATCATTATCATCATTCATCTGTTACAGGGTTACTGCTTGGATACATTTTAAATAATTCTTTTTGCCTAACCTAACCTTGCTATTTTTCGAGCGCCATCATAGGAGTAAGGGTTAGCATGTTGGTCTTGTATATCAATTAATCTAAAGTCTTTAATTTGGTCTAATTAGGCCTTGCTTGTGATTCCAGTTTAAACTGATTGTATCATAGAAGGCGAATTTGATTACTTATCCATTGGATTCAAACAAATACTGCAGTTCTGTTAAATTGCAAACAGATTGGGCAGTTCTACTCATTGTACGTAAAAGTTGATGGATGTATTCTTTAACAAATCAACACTCAATCCAAGTGTTTGGATGAGATTAACTTTTGTGAAATCTGTAAATGTTTTTTTTCCTATTTACACACTCAAAAGAGAGGTATGTTCTAATCGCTATATAATTTTGCATTGGAATCTTATGGTGAAAGATAACTCTAATTCGAACTTATTCTTTCTTTCATGACATTAGTTACGAATCTCCATTTTGAGATTTAGCAAAAAGTATACAACTAAGTTGAAAATACCTATCGAGTGCATATTTGCCAACACCAGTTTAAGAGGTAATTGTTCATGGGTACGCCCTGAAGTTTGACCACAGCTTCTATTCCCTGTTTCTTACCCTCATACAAAGTTTTATTGACTTTGATTGAATACTTTTGTATATATATATTTCATGGGCATAAGAACAGATGGGGATAAATACAGAAAGACAGAAAGACAGAGAGACGGGAAGATGGAATATAATCACTACCCCGTACCCTCTTTGTACCTTTAAACAACATTCCATTGAAATTCATTGAGAAATCTTGGTGACATTGTGCAGATATTCATTTACTCTTGGTGACGTTTTGTGGTGTGGTCATATAACAATAACGTAGGAGAAAATTTTTAATGAAATCCAACGAAAACTTTTGGATATATCACGTGAACATAAAGACCAACAAGTGGAGAAATACACAGATCGTAGAATAGAAGGACGAAAAGACGTGGCCGAATATTTCTACCTCCCCAGCTCCGTTGGCAGAGGTAATAATTATCCAGATTATCGATTGATGTACCGTTAAATGAAGACCGACCCGAATTAAAAAAGAAATAAAAAGTAAATAAAGCTAAAAATGAAGCAGATATAATGGACGATACTCGTAATAAAGTCGAGTGGAATTAATTAAACTGGACAATTCTATATTGCTTTTAAAATTAGCTTTTCATGTTTATCGTAGTTTATAAAGAAATTGTTTTTATTTGGCCGACAGGAATAATGATTTCGTATATCTTTTGTTTTGTTTAAAATGAAATATGAATTAAAACGTTAAAAGTTAAAGAAAAGCCAATATTGTAAATTAGTCGATTAATTTAAATTCCGTATTGAAAGTATTATTCATTACGTAACTGGGAGCCAGGCCCCAATCATGTATGGGTGAGATCTTGGTGTGTATGCCGTGGAGTGAGCTGACCAGGCATATCGAATATGTTCGGTCTTTAATGGGTGCTCCGAAGTTTTCGTCTTGAATCATTGGATTTTCCCGTAGATATCCACTAAACTTGAATTAGGCTGGCACAAGTTTGCAATTCTGATGATCCCGTTTAGGATCCAGTCTACAAGACTAGTAATGGTGTACGGGTAACTTTTGTTTTATAACAGATGAAAAAACTATCTATAGAATTGTCTCATAGTTTGGTGCACTTGAATTAGAGATAAGATATCACTTTTTATCTCACAGTTGATCTCTTTACCGTATCCACAATTAGTTTTGATATTTAGCGTTTTGCAGAAAACGTTTCTATTCGATTTCGATTAGACGATTCTTTGTTCTTTCTTTGGTTTGCTTCGGCGAATTCCACTCTCTTTACCTTTAAAGACACATATCAATTGTGTTATCAGAGTAAGTGTACATGTAAGTCCTTTTGTCCAGAGGACAAATAATTGCTTTGTGTTTGATATGGTTTTGGGTAATCGATCTGCATGGCTTGGATTGATCGATTGTGGTTGGATAAGTATTGTAGATTGGAACTTTGTAGATCTGAGCAAACAACGCTTTTTATGAGTGCATAAAAGATCACAAAGTCCTGAGAATTTATTTCAGACTAACCCAGAGGTGCAAGGCGGCGTAGCGATTATCATCTCGACATAAACGGATTGGTGGAATCTAGTTCAAATTCCAGCTGAGGTTTCGAAAGTTTTTTTTTGTACTTCCTCATAAAAAGACACGTTACACGTTCAGAAAAGAAGCCATAAAACTTAAATCAACGTCACTATATGTCTTCACTGTGATCTCATTTTGACAAAATGTATGATTGAGCGCATTCAAGTCTGATCAATGATTTTTCCTTCTTACTGGTACCAAGTAATCCAGTAATATCTTTTCATTTTATTTGGAGATGGAATGAGCATCGTAGATAAACTATAAAGAACAAGATAGGTATCCCACTTCATGAGACAAATAACCAAGGTAGTGGAGATGTGAAATTATCAAGCATCTGTTTGTCAAAAGCTTTTGAATAGTGCTAGTATTTTGAAGCCAATTGGTCGTAGTTTTGGTAAGACCATGAACAGATAAACCATGTATAATCTACAGATACTAGTAAATTGGCAAACTGTCTCCTCGGTGTCAGTGGTCTATAGAATGTCTCTTGTGTGATGTCACTATCAATAATCGGATTGGTTCGGTCTGGGTTTGCACAACAATCATCTTTTGTGGACCAATGCCTCGAATTTACAAAAGAGGCTTTGAGATTTGGAAATGTTGCACTGCATGCTTGAGGCACACGAACTTTGTCACAGACTCGATGTCTCATGTTGTATGCTTCTAAGTAAATTGGTTTAGAAAGAGATTTACGTCAACTCGAGAGGGACAACAATTACTGAGATCATACAAAAACGAACCTGTACGCACAGACGAGTCCCCAGTGGTTCAGCCCCTTTTTTTTTTCATTTAAAAGCCCCGGATGTTCGGTTATTAGGTAATGGAATACATTTTTAGCCGGAGATTTCTGCTGTGTAGAAAATTGTTATCGAATGAGGAATAACATGCATGGAGCTTGGAAAACGCACGTTATTTAGGCTAAGAAGCAAAATGCATCAACGTCGCAATCGCAAGGATATAAAAAATATCAACAAATTGTAACAACGGGCATTGACAAAAATATTCCTAATTTCAGAAATCACATATTTCCTATAATTTGATAATTAAGTATTCAATTGAAAACTCTCAACTGATCAGCCCTTTAACTGTTATCAGATAAATATTGTGCTGGGTTATTTTTCGTATATTTTTTGGTAAGTCTCAGGTTTCAAACTTTCAGGTTTCTATTCTTGGTTCTGTTCAGTCCTCCAAGTTCAAAAGTTCGATAGCTTATTTGCACAATACTTAGTGTCGTCAATCCATTGATAAATAATCTGTACATTGTTGGAACCATCATTTGACTTTTTGGTTTACAGAAGATTGTGATGTATAAATGGTTTTCTATATGCAGTGAAAATCTAAAAAAAAAGAATCGAGGGTTACTGATAGAACAAAGCTGTTATAGTATTGGTTGACCATAGTTTGATATTTTTTTGTAGGTGCAATCATAATAAATCTTTTAGAATTTCAGAAATCAGATGTCTTCCATGATTTGGTAACAATGTTGCGTTCATCAGAAAGTTTTAGCTGGTTATCAATCGTTATCTGATTAACATCACAACGAGGAAACATCAGTAGATAACTGTTTTACTATTGCACCAGACAGTTTTGTGTAAAATATTCAGTTCCTGTTTCATTTTACTTTTTACGGTTTGTCTTCATTCAACGGCACATAAATTAATGATTTGGATGATTATTACTTCTACCAATAGAGGCAGACATCTAGATATATGTAGTCACGTCTCTTTGTCCGTCTATCTTCCAATCTTCTGTCTTTCAATCTGTCCGTCTGTATGTTCACGCGATATCTACAAAAGTACTCAATCAGTTTGAATTAGAATTTTGTTGAAGGTTTAGCGATAGGCTAGCTAAGAAGTGAATGCATTCGAAGATAGATTCATGCATAACGTCATGGTTATATGTCTGCATCACATGATATTCTCAAAAATGGATGCCTCATCGCACAATGTCTCCAAGATTTCCTTATGAATTTCAATGGAATTTCGTTTAGGCTGACGAAAAATGGTATGGGATTAGTGATTATATTTTGGAGCGTCTCCATGCACAGTAAGCTCTCCTTACGATAGCGTTAGCTGACGTATGCGCTCTCTGAGTGTTCTTTATAGTGAAGCTGATAAATGCCTGTGGTTTAATGTTTTAAAAATGGGACTGCCTTTGGATATCTACTATCTGCTTTTTCATCCTCTGAGGTTGTTGCAGTGGTGCGATAAGGCGTCAGAAATAGCACACTTTTGGCTAGGGGATTCTTACCGGCTTTCTGTATGTCCATTTTGAGATATGATGTTTTTGGATGGTGGTTAATCATTCTTCCATTCGAAATGTTTCCAACATTGGTTTGTCGTTGCACAGCGACGATCACAACAGATAATGTCTTTCCTATCAAGTTGAACTTATCTTAGTTGGACTACCTTACACGGACTAAAGACTTCCAAATGACACGCTCTTTATCCATAGCTGGAAGGAGCAGATGACTTAAGACTATCCCAAAAGTATCAGTACAGAGTGAATTCTAGCAAGTCTGGTCGATAACCATTTAGCTACTCAACAACCCCAAGGCCATTGTGATTAAATTTGAATACTTTCATAACTATTTTGACAAAGTAAAGCTGAGCAAATAAATCCGTGTGGGATTTAATTCACTAGATTTTGGAACCTAGGAGGTCTTGGATCTTTGAGCCCACTTTTTATTGCTGTAGATCCCAACAAAAAGGCTGCGGACATTTTTTGATGTTTGTAGAAATGTAGTAGGTGAAGTACTATTCCTAAAGCTTCGGGGTTATAGGGAGGCGAATGAAAATCACTAGCTACTCTCTCGCTCAGCAACACCCTTGAATTATTTTCTAAAAAACAATCATCCAAAGAAAATTCAGATACATCCATGTTTTTTTCAATTTCATGTGGATATAGACACAGTGATTCGGAATGTAGTATACTTGCGTCTTCTCATTGGGTTGATCCTATAGTTAGGCAAATCATTACCAAGAAGACGCTGTTTCCCATTGATAGCTGCACTTTTTCAGATTGTTTCCTGCGGCTACATTCTTATTAAACACGTACAACAAAAGTTCTGGGTTCCTAGAGATTTTAACGAAGCTAGGCTTACGTTTACCTCATACAATTCTTACAAAGTGTCATGCCGTGCAGCCAAAATATTTACTTCATAAGAGTTCACAATCACAGCTGCACTCTGTCAACCCGTTACAGTATATTTGATTTTCCCAAACAGAAATCTATTTTTACAAGTCTTAATCTAAAAGATTCCTGTTGTAAAGCCTTAGGGCTGTCTCTATCTCTGTGTCTCTCATTGAAAATAATTAAAGGAAGCTTCAAGAAGTTCATTTCACGTTAAGGCCTCATATAATTTATTTGGAGACTAATATTCTGTCACTTGAAATAACTAAAAAAGGTTGAAAATACAAAATAAATAAGATTAAAATAATGGAATCACGGGTAGAAAAACTATAAAACCAAGTTTTAATACGAAGCGATTTAAAAAGTAATTATAAAATTAAAAGAAATCTAGATGTACTAGATAGCACACACCTCTTCCAACGCCATTTTCTGGGGATGTAATTGTGTATGGATCCAGAATTTTAATCGTTTTTTTTCTTTAGCCTGCAGTCTTTTTTTGAACTTTTGGAGATATCGTAAGGATAACATATACTTTTGATGATATTACATGGTTTGGACATATACGTACGACATACGGTTGGTAATTATGTATGGGTCCACTCCAAGATGTTATCACCCCTTCTGTAGTCTATTGACCTACGTTCCAAAAATTCATCCTGCAGACAGGAAATACAAGTTAGTGCTATCAGGTCTTGACTTATAACTGCGACAGAGGGGATATAATTGTAAACGATGAGCTGCAAAATTTAATCAGTTTTTCAGTAGCATATTGTCCACGGTTCCTCAAAATGTCACTGAAATTCAGCCAGATGTTATGGAGATATTGTATGGACAAACATGGAATTTTTTTGCGTTATTTCAGGTTCAGAATATATGATTATGACACAGGGAGCGTAATTGAGCATAGATCAGTCCTCCAGTAGCGTATTGCTCATTTATCCAATTCATTTTTTTTCTAGCCAATTGTGAACTTGAGTAGATATCCTGTGGGCACTTATGAGCGTATAAACAAATGTATTGAAAAATACCAGGGGATATTTCTATTATCGATAATTTTTTTCCGATTTTTCATTGATCACTCCAAACACAGGATTCTGCTAAGAGATGTTGGTCACGTGACGGTTTCTATTGAGTGACTAATCAGATCCGTATGGATGAGAGTTTACTCAGGCGCTTGTCGCTTGGGAATGAGAAACGGGATCAGTTTACTGTGATGATTGCAATTATGAACGAGTGTTCCGATTTTCTTAACCTGTGCAGGAAATAATCTAAGTTCGGTAAACATTGATATCGGGCACCTGCTCTTGACACACGGTTAGGATTGAGTTCAATATCCAATTGGAGCTCTAAAACCCCAATCCCTGTGCAGGAATAAGATAGGCTTGAATATATCTACACTCCTATATAAACGGTGGTGCCAATATCATCGCTAAAGAGACCAAGCAGCAATAACTTTGCATGATTCTTAATGCAAATTGTTGACATCTGGAAATGTCCATGCATGTGAGTGGGTTAGGGTATAAGAGAGAGGGGGAAAGAAGGGGAAAGAGACAAGGTAGAAGAGAGCAAAAAAAATTTTTATTCGCAAACCATAACCCTTTTTTTATTTTTTTTGGATTACAAAGAAGATCATTTACACAGACTAGAAAGCCTATCGATATTTTGGATTAACTTGAACACGTCCTGTCAGGTAAGAAAAAAAAACTATGTTGGAGGAAGTGAATTTTAACTAATAGAGTGAATCTGAGTTAATTTTTTTCTTTGAGTCATTTTTGTCCTTTAAAGCATTTTGGATATATACAGGGAGCTACCAAAGAAATTATTTGCTTCAAAAATGTATCAAAATCATTTTTTTTCATTCATTCAAGATATTGACACTCATGGTGCAACTTGGTAGCGAATCAATTGATGTTTTTAACTATTTTGTGTGACTGTCCCATGTGTACATTCCCTATTTGCATAATGGAATATGTTATTTTTCTTTTTATTTCAAAAAGAAATTGTATAAAAGGTTTGCGGACACATCATTTGATCTAACATCTTTCGAATTGGCAGAGTACTCCATTGGACATCTGAGAACAGTTTTCGGGAACTTCTGGGAATTAATAACAAATTTATAATCGGACGTTTCTTTAAACACTTCAACTCTTGTTTCAGAAACAAGGACACATGTTTCAGTGCAGAACCTCACAGTAATAAACTTCAAGAGTTTTTCGAAAAAATTTGCGCATTTTAAGTGTCAATATCTGAAATTACTATATACATATATATATATGTATATATATACATATATATATATATATATATATATATATATATATATATATATATATATATATATACATATATATATATAGTAAAAATCACAACAATGTTTATATTTCAGGCCTAATGCACTCATTAGCAACTGGGAATAAGTTTTGTTTATTTTCTTTTAATTGCAGTTGCAATTTGTTCAGCGTTGTTTGGCTTATTCATGATAATTTTGATAAGATTTTCAAAAGGTTTGTAGGTGTGTAGGTTTACGTGTAAAAAGATTACCTCTTTTAATTGGGCTTTAATTTCTTCTTTGAAACATAAATCGTTGAATTCTTCTAATAATTCTTGTCTTATTCTATTTTTCAGATTGCTATGATTTTACCAGTTTTATTTTCATAAAAGGTATATATATATATACATATATATATATATATATATATATATATATATATGTACATATATATGTGTGTGTGTGTGTGTGTGTGTGTGTGTACATATACATATATATATATATGTATATATATATATATATATATATATATATATATATATAGGTTACTAATGCAATTATATTCTCGGATTCTTTCAATCGCTGTAATTAAAGAATACATATTAGATATCTTGTTTGATATGTATCCACTAATTATGAGGAGTATTAAAATCTTGTACCAGCAAAACATTTTTTCAAATTCTTTTGATTGGAGTTTCCTACTAGTGTAATTGTTCATAATTGCAGGAATCATCTAAGTTAGTTTGTTGGATTCTCATTTGATCATGAGTTTTCGATGAAAGTCAAGTCATTTGGTTTCAATAGCGTTTCAGAGATTTTGTTTTCAGTATTTGGCGTGATTGGGTGTGGCTGAGGGGGTAGGTGAGAGTTCTTTCAGATTACCGTCTCTACCTTAATGGCAAGAGACCTCCAAAGGTTTCATGAATTGTAGTTGGCGTATTGTAATTTTACTAAAATCATACACTGTCCAGGGCCCTCTGGCTGGGAACATCTGAACTAAATGTCAGCTGGGAGGCCTCAGGGTGCCAAGCCCGTCGGCCTTCTGAATATCCAGCTGGGCCCCTTGGGCTCTGACTAGTCAAGCAGTGCGTTCCGGATAATTATTTTGCTAAAACACCCATGACCAACCAATGTGATCAGGGATGTACGGTTGCATAAGCTTATCAAATATTTCTGGATAGAAATATCCATAAATCAGTAGACTCGTTACAATAGACCTATACCTTTCCCAGACAATCAACACCACACCATGACACTTCTGTAATGTGTTACCCGTACTTTTCGTTAAGCCTTCTGATTTACCAACAGCCGTCAAAACCATACACAATTTCGATTTGTCTTTTTATATCACTCTGGCGGTCTGTTCCATGCTAAAATCCTTATGTCTTATTGTGACCTGGAAACGAGGTGTCTAAATTGTTTGAGATCATGTTTAGACTTTCGGAGGCTACGTATCGCATAGTCTGTTTGTTACGCTTATTTCGAAACGAAGTTTTGTGCTTCATCCATTTGTTTGTTTTGGGAACAACCGTTTATCCTATCGCTCAGTTTTGGTGACCATCCATTCGTTTGGTGGTCTTTCAAGATTGGCCAAAGATAGTTCTCTAGGATCGAACCAACGCCAATGGAGCAGAGGGGAAATGTTCAACTGTATGCTATTAAGGCGCCATATCATCATCATCATCATCATCATCATCATCATCATCATCATCATCATCATCATCATCATCATTTGCTATAAATCCAGATCTGGGCAAAGGCCTTTCCAAAACGACCACGATTGCGCTAATCTTTGTTATGTATCACCGGCAAACCTTTCTATCTCATCCGTCTATCTTGTGTCCGATCTTATCCAAATGTGTTCACTGTCTCAGGGACATAAATTATTCAATATTTTGCTGCAAGTGTTGAGCTTTATTCGAGATAAGTGTCCAGCAAATCACTATATGTGTAGCTTAATCATTTGTATGACATCTTTCACTATATATATATATATATATATATATATATATATATATATATATATATATATATATATATATATATATATATTTATATATATATATATATATATATATATATATATATATAGTACCAACATATTCTAAAAATATTCCAAAACTCCTTTCTTCGGGAGTGTCTGAAAGAAATTGACTTATTATACCTATGTCTGGCACATATTATTATGTAGTCTATTATAGATACATTGAAATTAGTTTTTCTTTGACAATCCCTGACTGCTATGATAAAGTTGTCACTGATTTTTGATTCAGTCTCTCTCAAGTACATTTTTCACTTTCACTTAAAAACAAGTCTCAGATTCTGCTTACTCGTCCCATTACATTTCTAGCAAACGTAGTTTGGTGGGTCAACGCTCACTAAGTGAACCATTAAGACTATTTAGTGAGTTCGATTCTTACAGGAACTGTGTCTTTGTTCCGTAGTGAACTTAGTAAATACATGCAGTACGGTGCAGTGACATTTTCGTTCCTGAGTGGTTGGTTTTATTTTCTATATGCTTTGTATGAAAAGAATGAAAACTACCTATGATTCCCCCCAAGACTGACATAATCATATGTAATTGTTTTACTTACATTATATGCCCATGAAATTCTATACTTTCAATTACAATCATCCAGAAAATAAGACGATTGCCAAGAAAAAAACATTTGTAGCGGAATTCATCTGAAGATCTTAAAAAACAGTAATATTTTAAAATACAAGTCAAGATCTGGCAAACCTTTCATCAATTTTAAACTTTCTGTCTACAAATTTGCCTTCTTCTCGTATGATATTTGAGTTAATTAATGATATAAACAGGAGGCAAATCTGCTTTTGTCGAAAGTTCTTTGAACATTGTCTTGATTCAACAAATGACCAAAACATTTTACGTACGATTAAGATGAGTTTGCTTGCAATGATTCTGCCATACAATGATAAAATTAAGTATGTCCATTCTCATTAAAGTTGGATTATGATCCAGAATTAGTAATGATTTGAGTACTTTACTGGTTCATATATTGGTTCTTGGACTATGTCTTTCAAATGCTTTACAAAATCAAGCGAGTGAAGAAAAATCCAAATTCCAATGACAAAATCAATTATGCTTTACTTACATGTCATTTTATTGAGGTTTGTAAAATTGACCAACGTTACAACATAGATTGCAATAGCTTGCTTCATCAGAGTATGTATAGTTATCGAGGGCTGTCAGAAATATGGATGTCATTTTTCAGCTATGATGAGATTTTAGCGAAGAGGAGAAGAAAAGAGAAGTAAATAGGCAGATAAAGTAAGGTTTTTAGGATCATCGTAGTATGTTTCAAAATGAGGCGTAATGGGGGCTCTTTGATTGAACATTTCATTAAAACTTAAATATTTGATTTAAAAAAACATTTTTGTTAGAAGTGTTTTTTTCTATAGAAAAAAGTCGGAGGAAAATAGGAGAGAAAAAGGATAGATGATTATTTAGCTCCGGTATCAGGTAAAATAAGAGGGTAATTTTATTCAGTAAAATGGATACCTATAGAGAAGGGACACTAGCCGATAAAAAAAGACCAAAGGTTGGTCGCCAGGGTAATAGACGAGAGTAGCAGAGCAACGAAAATAAACCAGATGGAGGGGGTTAGACAGTCTATGGGCTGCCTGCCCCTGGCTACTGGCAGGATATCTTTCCCCCTCTCTTTTGATAAGCTATCTATTTCTCTCTCTGGGAGTGAGGATTTCGTTTGGTTTCCAAACGAAGACTATCGATGTATTTTCATTCGACCGAAGAAGGAAAGAAAAATTCTGATTTTGAATCCCGACGTGAGTCTGGCGTCTTTCATTCCTTCCCTCTCTACACCAGAACAGCACGTTGTCGAGAAATGTCCCCACGCTACTAGCCTTATCGGTTGCTGTTGTGCAATGAGCTACCGATAGAAACGATGCATCAGCTAAAAAGTAGGACCCTCTGTAAAGGCAGAAACTAGTACCTTAGTTCGAATTATGTATTTTGTTTAATTCTCCATTCGTAAAACTTGAGGTTCTGTGACTTATGAATGATTTCAGGAAACACACCACTGTAGATACAAGGCAAAGAGAACTAACCGAGAACGCGATAGTCGGTTGGGGTGCAAGAGAAAAGTGGAAGATCTTTCCTTTCTGGGTGGAAGTAATGACTACTGCCCCGACTGTCGGTGTCCCTAATTGACCACGGTTCTGAACAGCCTTTTATGAGAGAGGTTCCTTGATTACGATGTGGATAACATATGTAACGTGGCTAATTTAATTGAGCCATGAAAACTAACAAATGTTTCAGGCCTCAAAGATCACTTGAAGACAATCGTTCCGTCCAGTAAGATTTTCAGGTCGGCAAAACACTTACCATTCTTTAAAGTATCTGTCTTCATTGATATATGTTTGAAACAATGCAAATTATTCTCTGGTGACATATCACTTAAATTCTACAGTCTGTGAAAAACTTTATCATTCCATAGGACCTGTCAGTGTTGACAACCCAAACGAAGTGAACATCAGCATTCTCCAACCAGTGTGGGCTGAATGTGTCTATGTGTATATGCATTAAAGACCCTTTCAGGTTGACCAGCACAAAAACAGACAAGATAGAAATATTAATGTAAGCAAGAAAACTGGCCGTGTATGAAAACACGTGATCCTCTTTCTGATCGGTCATTTTGAGACACAGAAATCTCTGAAACTGGTGCGTTTTGGACGGCCCTTTGGGGCTGTTGGTCTTTCGCCTTGGGGTACTCTATTCCATCAGCTATTGAGACAAATATAAATGAGGAGGGTTGAGACAATTTTTTGGAGTCCATGCATTGTAGATATATCGTAGTAACAGTAGTTTGATATGGTTAGTTTATTTCTATTGAATGGATAACCAGATAACATAATTATGAACCAGTTCAGACGATATATTTTTAGAACAGAATAAATGAATTTGATAAGAAGTTTACAGATTTTATATATCTAGACAAATCAATAGGTATTTACTGAACTTATATCAGTTTGTTGAAAGTCTCCAAAGTTAGATCTCACTCACTGTGGAATAGTTATGAGGACTTAGAGAATGTCTTTTTAGAATTCATTCCACAACGATGTCCTGTTAGTTATTCAATAACCATACTTTTGTTAAGGTGCAACTACAACAGGTATGATGCACTCGGTAACGAACAAACGTCCTTTAGTAGTAATTATGCATATAGCAAGCTTGCAATCCTCCGATTCACGATGAGATAACCACATGTAGACCTATGTATATACTCTGTTTTTGAATAAACACAAAACCTTTGCTTCTTACCTGTGATTGCATTTCCTCCCCATATGTATAGGTCCAGTTATGTAAGTAGCTAGTCCGGGAAATCTTCAAAATAAAAATGTTACTTTGCATCTCAATTTTCTTGCTGATTGATTTTGAGCAAACATCAATTCATTCTTTTGACTTCAAATGGATAAGAAAAAAAGGAATTACCATCGATGACCAAAAAACATGTCTAAATGCACACCTCATTTTTGTCATAAGAGTACATTTGGTTCATCTTGATGAAGGTTTCCAACCCTTGATACCTAACCATATTTGCAAACATTTCTGCTTGTTCGAATACTTGCTATACGCATAAGTGCGTATGTGTGCATGTGTGTGTGTGTTTGTGTTTGTCTGTCTGTGTGTCTGTCTGCGTTGATTGATACTTGTAGTTTAAATAAAGAAAACAATCAAAAAATCATTGATATATGTTTTAAAACAAGTGATATTTATTCGAATCAGATGTAGAATCCGGACCCTAAATTTGATTCAAGTCAAATGCACAAATTATTAGATTATACCACGAATAAAACTTATCCGATTCCATCAAAACAAGGGTGAAAAGCAGAAATTATTTCTTATCAACTATGTAGAAAAATACTGCAAATAGATAGTATCACAAAATCTGAAAAACGCATTAATCAAGTCAAATTTTGACTACGGTGTCACCTGAACATTTGCGCTTTCGACTTGAATCAATTTTGTGGTCCTTACATTCAGTTTGCTTAAAATTCATACCTGGCTATTTACCCATGTACAGATAGGTTGCTCACGGATAAAACTTGCAGATGAAGTGGCAGACAAGAAAGTTAGCGAGATAAAAAGCGCACCAAAGTAAATAAAACATCCACAAATATTTCATTGGCGTATAAAATCAATTTTAGAGGACAATTCACAAAGGAAATTGAGCAGGTAATTGAGCGGGGAAAACAAATCGCTGACGTCAGCGGAATGACAAATACAAGTAAAAATCTATTTATCTATCTCGTTATCCAAGTTGTCTGTGAAGAAGCATACCATGTTCGACATATATACCGTGATGTCACAGACACACACGTCATAGGTCTACACACAAACACACACGCATGAGTGGGAGAGTCCAATGATACAGACAATGAACAAAGAAAAAGGCATTGTTCATTATTACAATTTATATATATATATATATATATATATCGATAGATAGATAGATGGATAGATAGAGAGAGAGAGAGAGAGAGAGAGATGAATAGAGAAATAGATTGAGAGAGAGAGAGCGAGTGAGAGAGTGAGTGAGAGAGAGAGAGAGAGAGAGTAGGAAAAAGAAAGGAATACATGGACGTGCGTAACAAACAAGTTTAGTTATCTACATTCCCCCAAGCCAACGTAATCTATTATGAGATTTTGAAGAACATACTATAAAATTATATTTTTTTATCACTGGGACCTCTGAAGTAATCTCCCAGAAGTCATTGTTTTTTCAAGATTTTTCTCGAAAAATCTTTTATCCAAGTAAAGAACAAAACAGATAAAATGTTACGTATCACTTGGACAAAAATGTGAACGTGCAACATATCATTGACGACACATTCCATGTGTATTCTGCTCAACATAATTATATCGCTCACGGCGAGGCATTTCCTTCACCTGCATACATTCCATAAATTGCGTACATATCACAAAAACTGTTAACCATTGGGAAAAAAGTATTGTATTTGCTGCTTGATGTTTCTCACGGAAGAAAGATATTCAATTTCAATGATTATCGTTTTGATCGCTTTCATTAACTTTATAATATTACAAACTGTTTCAAAAATGATATCATACATCAATATGTACCTAATTAGAATATTGAAAATAGAGGCAACTAACACATTAAGGTGATGGTAAAACGTAGTCATGGGAAATATTATGATTTATAAAACTTTATTTAATAAAAACAAGGTATCAAAGGATATATAAGGACAGCTAATCCTAGGGTTATCCATCACCAGCACTTTTTTCCAAGAAACAGTTAGACTGAAAGTTAAATGGATACCCTATTGTTTAAAACACTGGAACCTCATAGATTGTGTCCTGGTACAGTGGATAGACCAAAAAGACAAACATCATACTAGAGTGATGTCAAGACTGGAGTGCTAATCCGACCACTACATCGCCCGATACATACTAAGCTTTCATTTAAAACAAAATCCAAAGAAGATTGGAGCGCTCACACCGGCGAAGAAATTCAATAGAAATTCGAAACTTGATTGGAAACAAACAACTGTCTTGGGGACGCTCCGTCTGAAATTATCTGGGTTCACATGATACCTGCTATCCTAGATACCTCGGGAAGCATTCACGGATCCCCGATGAGAAAGATCAGATCCAGAAACTGCTGTCAGCAAAGCGTGCAGCTTTAAGCAAGCATATCATACCGATCCAACTTATCTGCGTAAAGAAGACAGCTTTTTTCACTAAGCATCTTACACCCTTCAATGTGATCTCTGTATATTACAGAACGCAAGCAAACGTTTAAGAGGTAGCAACACTTTGTGGTGGTACCGGAGATACTAAAAGCTTTTACTAAACCTTACAAGTTGTGTATGGCAAGCCTTCAAGAACCAGTGGAGTACCCAATGCTCTATGTCGAAGGCGATCCATTCTGACCGTTGGTCTGAGCACATTCTTACGCCCAAATCTAGTAAAAAACACAGACATAGTAACAACTAGACATTGTGGCATCCACACCACTAGAAACTCAAGATGCTGAGGTGAGGTAAAGTTACAGGCATTAAGCCAAAGCCCCTAAGATCAGGAAATACTTTTGGCTCGTGTGTAAAGTTCAATGAGCTCTTAGTTAGCTATAGAGAACAGGACAAATTACACCGGGACTTCAAAGACACATTTTTTATTAGAGTCTACAATAAAAAAGGAGACAAATCAGACCGTTCAAACTGCAGGAGTATCTTTTTGCTCTTTATCACAAATTCCTAGTGAAGATACTACTGGACAGTCTGGTGGACGAAATTTCTGAAGACCAACTCCAGAAAAATCAATGCAGTCTCAGAGCAAACAGGGACACGGCCGACATTATTTTCGTCATTACAATCAGGGAAAAATGCTGTGAACGAAACAAGGGTCTGTATGCCACTTTTGTCAACCGAATTAATGAATCAAGTCCCCAAGGTTGAAATCAGGCTACAAAATTGTCGGTTGACAGAGACAACGTATACACACGGAGTGACATCAATATGCTAAATCTGAAACAACTCATACGAAAACATACCAAAATGATGATACAACTAGTCAGAAAATTCGTGAAAAAAGTAGCCCTCCAGCAGATAACGACTGCTAAACTTTTCAGTATGGAAGTTAATAATATGAAGACGTTCACCCCACACCAACCAACACCAAATCAAAGGTAGCAACTGCTTTCCTAAAATACGCACAAAGTTGCCCAATGCTACACTGGGCAGGGGTAAAACAGACTGGCTACGGGAGACTGAGCCTTTAATAGAATGCTTGGTTGTGTCACAGATAGTAAAAAATCTCATGAAAATTAAATCAAACGAAGTCATTATATCGCCAAGCCTCTTATTTTTGGTGCTGCCTCTGTATAATCCTCAAAGTGCTCTGGTGCAAGTTAATCACAATGAGATCCGAAAGGAAGCTAAGGCCACAAGCCTAGAGGCAATGGTACAAAGGCCCACACCCTATGGGTAGGCCAAGTGGCAAGAATGGAGGGACATTAGCTGCAAAAAGTTTTCCTTTTCAGTGGACAATGCCATGACTACCAAACAAAAAGTGCCCTATTAAATAGATAAGGGACTCTTTGACTCCATTTCAAGCGACATCAAATCCCGTCGGAGGGCATAAGTGACAAATTAAAGGAATGGAAGGCGACACAAGGTCCTCCATGAAAAATCCCCAATGCCAAAATTAAAAGCAGAGCGGGGGTAGAAGTTATGTTGTGTTATTCAAATCCCAGCGTCGTATTTTTTTGCAACCCACGTGTTGATTGCATTGCACCTGTGCAATGCCATGGCCTATGATGGCTTAGTGAGGATCGGTATTACCAAGTGCAAGGGACGGGTTGGGCTTGCCCTGACGCCTTTGCAACAGTAGTCGCAGGGACTGGAGCAATTTTTGTCGGCAAATTTTGCGGCTCTGTCGTAACTGGAACCTCACATAAAAAACGACTTAGTATCGCATCTTGCTCTTGTAGGGGAGTAGGTAAATACAACCCGCCATCTTATTTTGTGAGAAACAACCCTCTGTGTGCAGAGTGTTGGGTAAATAACCACGTTTGAAGCCAAGAGCAATATTTAGGAGAATTTCCACTTACACCTTAGTTGCAAAAACTATCCAGAATTCTCTAATTGTGTTATATGAGGTGAAATTATCTTCGAATGATTTTCTATACAAAATGCAGCCATCGTCTTTTATGTGATATAAGTTTATCTCCCTCACTGGTGTGTGTAGGGTACGGTGAAAGAGGGTCCGGTGGATAAAGTCTTTTAATTAAAAATGATTATATCGATTCATATCACGTGGTTTACTGGAAACTAAAAGAGCATTTTTGGTTAACTTTTGTATCATTTTTTTTTCTTCTGAAATTGCTTTGGAGACGATTTGAAAGATATTATGTGTTTAATCTTTTCTTTGATTTTAACACTTTCTTTAATTTTAATGTTTCCTTTATTATGCCTAACTTTTGACAATAAACGTTTGAGAGATTTTATGGTCACGTTTCCCAGCGTAGTCGATGGTTCGACAATACCCTAAGAGAATGTGTAGTTGATGCATGCCATGTATTGCTTTTTAATCTCTAATAACGTGATTCACAGCTAACGGAATTGAACATTCTTGTTTTGTGCCGAAATATATTTATAAAATTTGCTTTTACCTTTCTATTCACGATAATCGTTTCTTATTTGCTGTACTCTGGGTTTACTATATATATATATATATATATATATATATATATATATATATATATATATATATATATATATAGTGGAATCTTTCTTAACTTTGAGTTGAACCATGCGTTCGTCAACACTTTCTGATATGCCAATTAGATAAATCTTAAGATTTTTTCAGTTATGTCAGTTGAATTTGTATACAATTCCCCTTGATACACCAGCTTTCTGCAATCTTGTCGCAAATTATGGAGGGATCTTTCGCACCAATTTCCCCTTGGACACTTCTCTTTAGGTCAAATGTTTACCGGAATCCATAATGCCAATATGCTGTTACGATATATGAGGTTAAATAGACACGGGTCAGGGATCAGAATGGCTTAAAAGGGCATGCTAGTTCACCTGTGATCAGCCACTGTCCTAGGTTAGGATGAGGTCACGTTCGGTTTAGGTCAATCTCGGATCACATAATGTCAACAACAGTTTAAATTCTCCTCATACAGAATATAAACGGAATCTTGAATGCATTGGAGGAATGAGTCTTTGCAAAACGTGCAAAACGATTTCGACAGCAGTATATATGTATATATGTGTGTGTGTGTATATATATATATATATATATATATATATATATATATATATATATATATATATATTCTAAATATTCATTTCATAAGAATTTAGATATAACCGTTTATTCTTACACGGGTAATAACGTAATAACTCGTGACTAATAATCCATACAGGCACAAGAGCTGATTAACCGATTTTTGGAGTAAAAAAATTCAAAGGATTTATTTGGTTGGTTTGATATCATGAATAAAGCAGTTATTAGTTTTCCCAATAAAAAAAGATCGATGGACGTAATAGATTTCTCTTTGTGTTACTGGATATCTGAAGCGTGAATTCCTTGCTTGTTATTAGAGAACTTGGGAAGATTCGGTGTCGGATGTATTATATAACAAAAATGTGAATATCTTGATTCTAATCCAATTCAGAGCAACGCATTGCGCCGAATCATCACTTTCAAGCAAACATCGAAATTACCTCGGATCAAAAGGTCAAAAACTTTAACTAGTATGAATATGAATACAACAAGAACACACACCAACACGCACATAGATACACAATCACATTTATATTTATACATGGATATGATGTGCATTACATTAGACAGGAATTATTATTTCAAATGATCAACCATTATCATACAGTAAATGCACCATTTGGCCTAGATAACAAAAAAGAACAATTGAAGAGAAGGTAGTTGCTGCAGGAATCGAGCCTGCAACTGATAAGGTAGCTGCTTCCTCCTAGTGTTGCTCTTACTATTGAGCTAAATAGTCGTAGGTTATGCGAAGGCCCTAATAACAACGGTCTCAGCTACAAGTTTCCATCTTGCTCGTTCACAGCTCATATCTGCTCTATGTATCCCTTGTTCATTCAGTTAAGGCTGTTTAGGTCAAGTGGTTGATTCATTGTGTATTAAGGGATGATCATTTCTAATATGTTTGAATGTGATATAACGTTATTTATCAATCTGCAGAATCATATATTCATTTTTAATGAGATAGAGATGTATATCTTTTTATTGAGGATTCGAATTGATTTGACAAAACGTTGATGAGAGTGACAATAGAAAGGTGAAGAGGAAAAATACTTAAGTGAAATCAAGTGTTGCATTTCAAGATGTTTTATAATCACGTGGACATTTTTCGATGCATTTCGACGGTAGAAATCGGAGAGACACTGACATCTCTCAACAAAAGGATATACGAACAAAGAAAAGCAAAAACAAACTAACACTGGATAAAAAGACAAAAGCTCTTGTTGAATATAGAAATACACACAACCACAATTTCAACTTCCGCGAAGCTAATCTTATCTAAAATATTCATTACTCCTCGACTCAAAGATGGTTCGCAGCAGCCCTTATATCCCAATGCAATACAATAACATAAAGGTGTGGTCACTTCCAAATTGCAAACCCTCTAAAAGCATTGATTTTTAAACAGGATCGAATATGTACAAGATATTATGACACTGACATACAAGTGTCTAACAGCAAACAGTGCATTTGAAGAATAGTATAAGCACAATCAATACCTTTAGGAGAAAAGAGAAGTCTGATCCCCCCAAATTAGAAAAAAGACACCCTATTACCACCTGTATATCGACTCTTTTTCCTGACCAACTCTTCCTCTCACTGTCCGTCTTGACTGAGACAGGACAAACACCCTGAGACCAACATCTTGAGAGACAGAAAACAAACACTCGTTCGACTTTTTTTTTCACTGACCACTTCATTTCTGACAAAACTTGACCCGAAAGATAAAGATCAACATTGATCTAATAAAAGATATCATGCAAATAATAAGGCATCAAAAAAAGGCTTTTGTCAAGTAGTGAACTCATAACAGCTGATGGTGATGATGATGATATGTGTGTGTGCGTGTGTGTGTGCTATTTATTTACTCTTTCACCAGAGCAAATGTGACACAAGGTCGGGGCTTTACGTTGGGGAAATAGGAGGTACCCTGAAGAAATAGCTCCAGCAGAAGCAGCCTTGGTTTGCTAAGCAACCGAGCAATCGCCGTCACGAAAGTGTCCGGCATGAGCCCAACCTGTTCCGTTAAGTGCAATGGAACAGTGCTGCCCCGGGGTGCCGTACCCCAACAACTGTTCTGAGTAATAAAAAGGGAAGCCGAAGGTTTCCAATGCATGTAGCAATGTGCAGCCTCAGTATAACCTCATTGGCTGAAGCATTGCACCGGCGCGCTCGGTCTTTGACACACATCATCTCCAGCTCATCCTATAAGCAAGTGTCTGTACCGGTACCTTGAGCTGTGCCGGGGAACAGATACAACACCTTAATCCTTACCAAGGAAGCAAGAAAAAAAATTAGTGCAGGAGTGTTTGTGAGTTTGTTTTCAGGCCTGGTGGAATTTTTCTAAGGTAACAATTTTATGTAGACATTTTTTGATTTCCATATTTTATAATTAGTTGGTATTCTATTTCAAAATCGACTGTTTATATCTGAATACATACTATATTTATTTGACACAGGGTTGTATTATTGATGAATGGACTAAACCACCTCCGTAGTATTAAATAGGCTTTCCCTCAATCATTTTACTGTAAGTGGTCAACAACCAGATATGTATACGAAACATAACCTAAGATGACACAAAGCTACAACTGTGTTCGATCAAGTAAAATTCTAATTCACTATGTTGGCAATCGTTCTAGGAAAGTTACCCAAGGCACTTACGTTATTACATACATGTATCTACATCAATAGGTCCATAGCTTAACAATGAAAACAGAGTTTACTTCATACAATATTTATCTTTCAACATGTTTTCTTCCCTAATAGATTTCTATCTTATTTTCATATGATTTAGTAACAAAATACTTATCTTCTATTCTATGACTACTTGAAGCAACTGATAAATTAATATACATACACACACACACATATATATATGCATATATATATATATATATACATATATATATATATATATATATATATATATATATATATATATATATATATACATATACATAAACAGAAGTCTGAGATATCAAAGAATCCATGAATTCATTTTTAAAAAAAACTCATACGACAGTGTGCTGTTCATGTTGAGAGAATGGTAGACAACAACTGAACTTCAAGACTCACAAACGTGGATCCCAAGGTTTCTCTAGCATAACCAGGACCGAATTAATACAAGATTGCCCGACAAACTACACAAGTTCAGGAAGCACTGGCTCTATGACGCCGATAGAAGGACGCTAAAAATCTGATGATATATATATATATATATATATATATATATATATATATATATATATGTATGTGTGTGTGTGTGTGTGTGTGTCTTTATTAGCTTTGATATCAATATTTAGATTCTATTGAATTAGTTGCTCGTAATAACCAATGTCCAATAGAAATAATTTCAGTCTCCCTGCTACATTAAAACAGATACTTAACAATGCCTGACTATATAGAATCACCGAGATTCTTATCAATCTAACCTTCTTTAAAAGTGTAACTGTATCCACATCTGAAATAAGCATTCGTTCCATCAGAGAACAGTAATAATAAAAATGGAAACAGTCTGACTGCTCTGTTCCTTTGAGATTGTTATCAAAGTACATTTTTTTCCTTTTTCTTAAAGAATGTCTGATCAAGTTTGTTGTGTCTTGCAAACTTTTCTCTTAAGGAAACTGCAATAGAGTCAAGTCAACTGAAACCTTTCACAGTAATCAATGCAAGCCCTTTGTGATCAAGTAGACTCCACTTAATCGAATTATCAGAGTAATCTACTTATATGATACACGACATCTATGTCTATAATCTTATCGGTAATATTTCCGATTGAGATATCTATTTAATGCTAATTATATTGTAGTATCGTTTACTTATTTATTAATTCAAAAGTTCATTCTGGTTGAAGAATAACAGGAAAATATAGAACGAATTGATGTTTTTAAATGATTGCCAATTAAAAAAAATAGTTCTATAAAAAATTAGTGATAAAAATAGCTGTTTTGTTATTTTTGATTAACTACATATTGGTCTTATTCATGATGATTTGATTATAAATTGTGTTATATTACATAGAAACTCTTATTTGAAATGATCTTCTGTCATTACACGGTCAATGAATCAGTTGGCTTTGACAACGTAATTGGAAAAAGTAATTAAAGAAAATGGGGGTACTGCAGGAATCGCAGTTATATATATATATATATATATATATATATATATATATATAAGATTTAAGAAAATTTAATTTATATTCCATCAGTTATATAGCGACCATCATATCTACAAATATATATACGGAGAGTGACACATTTATCCATGAGTATATGTGAGTGTATGTGCGTTTTGTTGAAAACCATTGACAATGTAAGTTTGTGATGTTTCCAATTAACTCTTGCTGACATACAAGAGAACGCAATTCTGGATTCAACGTGTTTAGGTATTGTCGAAAGCTTTGCGATCGAACAGTGTCGGCCATACGTAGACTGTTATCAAGATAAGAGAAATATGAGGACAAAATTCTCGTTGTTTTTGTTTTACTCTAATGTTTGGTAATGGATTTTTGTACATTACGATGATGCAACGCATTACATGTCATGCACACTTGTTACTGATGCATGTATACAATATCACAGTAAATGCAAAAAGTGTTCGATTCTTGAAAATCATATTCTAAAGTCAAAACCACCAGAATAAATAGGACTTTTTCTTTCCAGTTCTTTGCCTCAAGATTTTTAGTGTAATTAAAACCAGATAGCTCTATTCAGTTCAGTGAAGAATTTTGTTAATATGTTGAAAAATCCTTGTCTTGGTTTGTAAGGAAACAGAAATTAACTAAAGATTGCTGCTTGAATACACACCACGCATTTTGATATTGATCTATTTCGTCCAGCCGAGCGTTTCTCTTAATCTGAATTTCCTTCGATTACCAATGACACGAGTTCCATATCCCCTGACAAATACACATAGTATCACGTTTCTCTTTATCCTATCAATAAGTATTGCCGTTACAGAAGGATATCTCAGCTAGCTCAAACAAATGAAGTCATACCTACCTTCCACTGTGATTGTCTTGGGTAAATTTTCTCCCCATTGGAAAAAGCAGTTGGCTATTGAGATAATGAAGTAATCGATAACTTTTAAAGAAAAAAACCTGGGCAAAAAGCTGATACAGTTGCTTCATGCCTTTTCATACTGAATTTTGTTTCCATTTCAAGTTTGAAATGTGAAATAATAAACTCACTCTCATCACGTTTTCATTTTTGATGCAATACACATCTATGAGTTTGCAGTAAAACCTTTTTTTATTGTTAGATTTTAAAAACTGCATCTTCCCTATGTTTTGATTTCAAATACAAAATAAAACGCGTTAAGAATTTAAAATGATTTTATACGTACTGTGCTTGCCCTCATTCACGTTGAAACCCTTGGCCAGCCAAACATTTTTTTTTAATAATATTTTTGTTCTCTGATTACACCTTCGTCTGACGTTTTTTCAGGTTATTGATCATTGTCATTCATACAAAACCGGTTCAAACACTGTTGCTGCGCTTAAGCTATCATGACATTTATATGTACATATGTATTCCCTCATTATGTATCTTGACTTCACCAATCCCTCACCATTCATTGTAAGAAATTAAAGTTCAGAACACGTGATTCCCCGGCGAGTGGAGAAAACGTAATTCTAAGATTTTTTCCAGTGTGTGTGTGTGTGTGTGGGGGGGGGGGGTAAATTCACAATGTCAGATTATGCCAAATTGATCTGTTAATTCGTGCTGATGGCGTACACATTTATTTTTCTTTTAAATATGGACTTTTTAGCGATAATCTGTCCCAAAATAGACAGAAGAAGTAACTTATAGTGCATTCCAATGTCAAGATGCCGTTAAGAAGCTGGTCTACCGACTTCGATTATAACTAAGTGTCATGCAATTGTAGCTGTAATTGAGGGCAAGTCAAGATTAGTACATACTACTGATTAGCATGTCCATCTGCTGAAGTAACTCCAATCCTTGATGACTGCATCTTGGCTCTTGCTTTGTGCAAAAATATGTAGACGACATCGTCCGTTTTGCAGTGAACCTTCACCATCTTGAACTAATGCTAGATGAACTGACTGAAAAAAGCGAGAAAGTTGGCCTCCACGTGAACTTCAGCAAATCGACGGTCATATACCACAAACCCGTCGAAAATAAACACACAGCGATCAAAATCGATAGGAGAAAACTATCAAAAGTAGGCCACTACATCTACAGAGGACGACATGTCTCTATGGACTTCTAAGAAGAAAAAAATCACGCAATCAATCATTCTAGGATGGCAAACTTCCAGCTGAGCAAGCTCAACCCTCAAGAACAAATAACTCCCATTAATCCTAAAAAGAAGAGTATACAAACAATGCACCCCCCAATAGTCAACTATAAAGTTGAAACATAGAGTCTAACCAAGATACTGACGCTCAAACTAAGAACCATGGAACGTGCACATGAAATAAACATGCACGACCTCACATGGAGAGATCACACGACGGCACAATATAATCGGGCAAAACCTGGAGTCAAAGACATCATATCATCAATTGGGAAATTCAAATGGCAATGAGCTGGTCATGTTGCAAAGAAGGGCAGATATCCGATGGACATCACGACTCACAGTATGGATCCCTGGAGATAACATGTAAAACCGAGGCCAGAAGAATGCAAGATGGAAACACGAACTGAACAAGTTCAGAAAGTATTGGCTCTACAACGTCTATAAGAGAGAGAGAGAGAGGTCTGGCGAATTCTTTGGGAGGTCTATCTAGCAAGACTGATGATGAATCAAAGCTCCATAGATATTTGGGGGCCTATCATAATCCATGTGTTATTTGGCTCATTTCGTTGACAATTAGTAACTTTGAGAAATATATCCTTATAGTGTGACAGACCAAGCTAAGCTAATCTTTAAAAATGTTTTATCATCTCATTATGCTTCTTGGGATGAAAAAAAATCTCTGAAATCTTGATTACTGAAGTTGATTCTCAACGGGTTTCGTACACTCGTTTTGAATAGGTTCAACTTAGATGAATATCTAAACCTTGCATCAGGAATTTTTTAGCATGCTACTTTAGCAGACGATAACTACTGTAGTCAGTTCTATTTTCACTTGATGCCTTATATTTATAGCATAGTAGCGTAATAAGCAAAGCCAGTACATGTTCATACCAATAAAATATACTTACAATTTAACATTACGAATATTCTACCGTTCTTCAACTTTGGGGTCGGTTAATAAGTGTCTCTCTTTCTCTAGAATAGCTTTCCAACAATTTAATATATTTTATTTCACAAACGTATATTCCAGAATAAGATAAATGGCTTCTTAATATCGCAAACCAACCATTACGTTTGAATCCAATCAAACTGAATAAATCCCTTATATTTACGACGCACATTACGTTGGAATACTGGATGCTTTTCCGTTCTAATAATCTAATTACACGATCCAGCTAAATTCCTATTTAGCACGTTTCGCCGTTGGGTAAATGGACGCCCCCTGCTTATGGCTTTCCACTGGAACTAAAATAAAGTTAGTAAATAGCTACAATCTTATTGATATTTACTGGGTTAGCACATTGGTTGAAATAGCGGACTGCTCTTTGCTTTTCTTTTGTTCTCCTTCATGTATAAAATGACTGATAGGAATTGCCCTTTATAATTCCTCTTTACCTATGGCATTTGAACTGCAAAAACATTTTTGGATTGACTCATACATAGCATTGCATCTTCACGATGTTGCTCCTACATCGTAGTTTTTCTCGTTTAGTTTACAAAAATAACACAATTTCATTTTGAAAACAAAAAAGAAAATATTTGTAGTCGCTGTCATGACCGAAATAATTACGTATTTCCTACTGGTGCATTGAGTGAGTTGGTATTCTAACATGGTTAAAAGCTAGGATATCCGATGCTGATTTTATTGGTAGCCAGGTGGTCATGCCAACTTATGGAACTGTTTTACGCCATTGCAATTTCAAACTGATTGTCTTGCAGACGACTTCCTTTATACAAGGACTACTACGCCGTCAAACGCGAATTTGCCACACTTCTCTATCGTGGGCATCGTGGAGCCATTATTTTCTGAATTCGTGTACCTTGTCTCTCCATCTGATATTCTGCTGGCTTTGGTTGCGGATGTGATCTCTGGTATCTATTGAGTGAGTTGCAATGTCCATGGGCTGTCTAACATTTTTGCAACATGGCCAGCCCATTGCCATTTGAGTTTTTTAATGAATTCTATGATTCCCCTGACTCCTGTTTTCTTCTGGATGTACTGTGCAGTTTCTCAATTTGTGGATATGTCTCTTGGTTAGGTTCCATGTTTCAGCTCCATAAGTGACAATTTGGAGGATGCATTGATTGTACACCCTTCTTTTTAGAATTGATGGGATCTTCTTGTTTTTGAAAGTTGATGCCATCACTGCACATAGAACCAGGTCTTATGAAACGATTTGTCGCAGCTCTAGATGAGGAGTCAGCAGCTATTTGAGGCAAAATAGTCAAATTACAAAATATCGATTCTGATCACAAAAACAAAGTTTGAATGGAATAATAGCTACGTTCAATATTTTTTAGACATAATCAATCAGGAAATAACACTGTTTTGCCCAGGGACAGAAGAGAAAAGTTTCATAGTGTCTTCAATGGGAGACCTACCGCTGTTATATTTAGCCGTATTGAATGGCAGATATACAAGCTCATAAATAATAATAAACAAAATTTTTCAGGAAAGTCTGAGACTTGTGCATGAATGAAACTGAAAGAGACAAAATAAAAATTAGTGAAAAAAGTATCTTACCAGTCGGGGTTTGACGAGAAAATCTAATTTCGCGTTATCTTTGATAAATCACTCAATAACACATGTCAAGCTCTTTTTCCTGAATGTTTTTCTAATAAGTGGTTCTACTCATAGTACTTTGTTGTTCGGACTACCCTTCTGTTTTCGTTGATTTATTGTTGCATCGTTCCGGTTGCTGTAAACTACTGCCTTCTTTGGACAGTTTGTTCATTTGTTGAACTTTTTTTCAAGGACATGCACATCCTTCCCAATCATGTGACATCCGGTGTCTCTGAATGTTTTTAGAGCAATAAATGTGGTATTTCTTTCTCATCAACATCTTACATATGCTATTGAAATCCATGTTTGTCTGGCTGACCGTGTGATTTGAGCATAGTATATGTTTGATTTCTCTAACGGCCCTCTACTCCAGTGTTTCATCCAGTCACTTGCTTTGAATTTATGCCAGGTTGGGGAACTTTTTTACTTCCAGAGATAAAAATCGAGGGGAAGATTTTTTCCGCTTTTAGAGGTAGAAATCCTGAGGAATTAAACATTCTGCGTCGATTTTTAAAATTGTGAGGGAACGCATATAATCATTACCAGAAGTCATAATCAGGTAGGGATTTTCAAAACCATAGAGTTTTCTCCTCAATGAGAATGATTACATTCATTTTACGTTCCATACATTAGCGCCCCCATTTTTTTCATTTTGGGCCCCTTAACATTTTTTGAAATCAACAACATGTTTCACATTAGCGCCACACTTTTTCAAGATTAGCCCTCCTCTTTCTAACTGTGTAGAAACTGGTATTAAATCAATTTAAAAAAAAACAAATTAAATTAAGCACTATGTGATTTCCTAATATCTATCTTTTTATTTCTTTTTTGGACAGCAATTTATCCCATCCGTTAGAGCATGCATTTAATCAAGTTCTCCAAATTCAACAATCTTCATTTATTACAAGAATATGAAATTTCACTTTCCTACGCTAGTTGCACCCCCCTTAGTGGAGGAGCATAAAAGAAATACAATGATGATTAGTATGGTTGATCTTTGAGTGATCGTTTTTCTCTATTCATGATTCATAATTCTGAGCACCTCACCTTGGTATGATTCCTTGAAAGCTAGACAGGATTTATGTGGCGAAACAATGTTAAATTGTAGCCATACCTTTTGAAAGTCAGCTTCAGGCCACTCTTTTGCTTTTGCAAAAACGATGAGGGACGAAGAAAACAACATTCTGCAGTTACCCGTTGTAGTGGCTATGTATCTTCATCTCCACTGGACTCCACCTCCCAGTACTTTTCTAAAACTCTATTTTCCGACCACTCTGTCTAACAAGCTACCATCACTATTTTCGGAATGATATAATCCCATGTACATTCAAAGTAATTGCTTTTTGCCATTTCGGCTTCCGAAAGATTTTTTTTTATGGGAATGATTTATATTCGGATAGCGAGGGGAATTTGTAAATGTAGTCAATTGACGGAAATAAATTTTTACACATCTGTTCAATAAATCAGACACTTTATATAAAGCTTGTATTATTGGTTGCAGTTCCTGGCGACTCTTGTTGATGATTGGAAATAAAGTGTTTCCTTTATAGTGATTACCTTTTCAAATATGACGATGGAGTTTATGTTTGGGAACTTATGTTGTTGCTATTTTGATTTGGGCTCTTAGGAGAGACTTGCAATTGTAGGCGACGTACCCAGTATTATTACTTTTGGTAATCATCCATTGGCTGTCTTTGCATTTGACTCTGTCATTTGTTCCAACTTCTTTTTCTGTAAGAAGTGAAAGTTTAGAAATTCAACACCCACTCAAAGAGTTAGGAATATCACGTTGGACATTTTTCTCTTACCAAAAAGCCAAAGCATTAAAATATGTCCACATAAATATCATGAATAAATAACTGAAAAATGTCAAAGCGCTAGCATTCAATAAGCAACTAATCAGGAAATCTTATGGAATCAGCTTCATTTAAATGCATTGATCGGGAAAAAAATCGATTCAACATTGTATGTGAGAAAGGCTGACCAAAATCTATAAAATATTCTCTAATAATAGGTTTTGTGATTTTCTTATTTTTCTGTCTGTGAGCATGGAATCTTCTACTCAGTGGTAAATATTTTACTGATAAAATGACCTGGTACCCAACATTCGAAACTATAAACTCTTCAACTGAAACAAGTTCACTGTTTTTTCAAGGAAAAAGTTTATAGAAATTCGAATATATCCGTGATTATTTTCACTGGAATTATCCAGTATCATACAGTATAACAGACCAAAGCTGCCAGCACCATTTGAATAAAACTTTGGCAGTTGACAATATCTGTCTTCCTGATTTTAACACTGTATGATGTTAGAGTGATTCACAATGTACCAATAGCAAATTCTACGAATAATCCATACAGTGAAATCTGATATAATAATGTGATTTCACAGTTGCCCGACCAGAAACATCAACTCTTCATAAAGATGAGAAATTGGCTGATAAAACATTTTTTACCCACCATCTAAAACTGAAAAAGACGACAGAAGTTTTTTTCTTCCACCAAATATTCATTAAACCAGGCTTCTCTCAGCCAAGAGGGACGTGGGTGAAAGACACACGAATTGTTTATTTTCCAAACAGCACTGTTCACAGACAGACCTAGATTGAGTTGTGATGCAAACAAATGAATAATTACGATGAAGAAAAATTGCAGTCGAAAACTAATTACATTAGTTCAGTTGTAGCATTTCAAATATATCCATGAATTCTATAACAGAACTTGATTAGTTATTTGCAATTAAAAGTACCTCATTTTCCAATATATTTGTATTATACGTATTGGGGTTTTCTACAGTATAAATCTCTGACCATAAACTATACCTTTCCTCTTTTATTTCAATGCATTCTAATTGAAAAATGATTTAACAAGTTTTTTAATATATATAAAATATAATTTATTTGAAAAATCTTTAACAGTGTATTCTCACAGTAAAATTACTTGGAATATTTCATTGATCTTATATCATTAGGAGTGCATTTTACATTATCTGTGTAGCAGCTCTATCCTTAAAGTGACACTTGCATTAATTCCTGACCCCTGACAAACTCTGAAAACCCCTTTCTTCTTGGCTACCAATGGTCAGCGTGGAAAAATAGTGCAAAAAACTGGCTTAAACCAATTTCAATTCGGAAATCATCAATTTTCGCATTTGATTATCACTTTTGTCTATCACAAAAGAAATGTTTATTTGTTAGTGCAGAGAATGACTAAAGTAGAGTGGTGATTGCTGAAGTAATAATGAAGCCGGTGGGCAAGGGATAATGAAAACTGGAATCTTACTTAGTCTTTGCCAAAGTATATCTACGATTATTGTATTATTTTTGCTGCTGCAGACCTTTTTTCCTTTAGCTCGAAATCTGTGATCATTTGTGAGAATGAAATTTTAGACGTATCTGTTCAATAGATCCTACCCGAGATGTCATGATTCACATAAATCGTTATGCATTTAATGTGCGATAGGTTTTCCTCAATGATGTAAATAGTTATGTATTTTTGATGAAACTCATTTCTTAGTCAATCTTCCAGGGGGAGGATTGGCGCAACACAAATTTTTTGCAACTGTTCTTTTTCAGTTAGCTTTGTGGTAGACTAGATTGAAATTCTCAAGAGGCTACACGTGTTCCTTCATCGCGTGTGAGTGAGTAGTGTATCTCCAAAAAAGGATTATTGGTGAGTGTTCAGATCTAGGTTGGACGTAGGATTTACTTTGCTGATTTCTAAGGAAGGCTGACCTTTCCCATTGAGAACATTTACTCAATTCTCCTACATTCATGCCCTCCCTTGGGTTATGTTTTTTTTTGTCGAATTTGGTTCAACACGGTAAATATCAATAAATGAAGGAAGTGAACATGAAAACCTGAAAGTAAAGGGATAAATTGAAAGAACAAAAATCAAAAAGAAAGTCCTAAAGTTTGAAAAGAAATTCTCATGTTAAAGAAACCAAGAGTAAAACCTGAGAAGGGAAAGAAACCCAGAACTGACGTATGAAAAAACGGGAGAAATAATAATAATAATAATAATAATAATAATAATAATAATAATAATAATAATAATAATAATAATAATAATAATAATAATAATAATAATAATAATAATAATAATAATAATAATAATAATAATAATAGCAGTAGTAGTAGTAGTAATAGTAGTAGTAGCAGTAGTAAAGTCTCCGAGAAACAACGTACGAAGTAATAGAACAAACCGGATAAAAAATCATGTGAAAGGTGAAAAAATAAGTGAGGTGACTTATAGGTGGCGTAAACAACAACATCACATCAGTTTGAAATATATCGTCTTCTTTTTTTATAATCTTTCAATGATAAACTTATGTTCTGCCAGTGCTGTACTTATATTTCCTTTTTTTTGCGTACCTCAGAATATGCACAAGGTTATCGTGCAATAAACTACACTGAAAGTGTTACCAAAAGTAAAACAGTTATGTCTCTAGCAAACGAAAGCCAAGAACAAACACCAAAGTTGAACAATCGTAGCCATCGGGGACGGTGAAGGATCCTATCCTTTTTCTTCATATGGGTGTATCTGTTTGTTTTTATTGACTTGTTAGCTTTCTTGTTTTTTTGTTCCGGTGCTCCAGGCCACACTATTCTGTCTACAAACTTGAAAGTTGTTATCAGTACTCTACTAGACGTCAATGAGTCTTCTGGAAAAGGAAACCTGTAGATCCTTTCAAAGCCTTTTTCTAACTTTTTCATAAATAACATTCAGATTCCCAAGAATCTACATCTTTCTAGATATTTTTCACCTTTTTTTTTTTGTGTTTTTTTCACTCTATTTTAGATTTTTTTTTACTCAGGAGGATATGCCAGTGAAGTCATCAATACAATGATGCCAAGCTTTGGGTAGAGTAAACTTAATTTTTAAGAAAAAGAAAATTCCGAAATTTACAACTAATGCATCATCCCGATAGTCACCTAAGGAGCTGAAACATGGAACATAACAAAAAAGATTGCCTCTCAAACAGGGAACCATGCAACGTCTACACGAGAGAATCATGAAAAAATTACAAGTCAGCACAATATATTAAAAACAAAAGTCAGTGATATCATATACTCCATTGAAAAATTCAAAGGCAATGGGCTGGTCATGTTGCCAAAATGTCAGACAATCGATGGATTTCACGACTCACACCGTTGATCTCCAGAGATCATAAACAAAAGTGCAAAATATAAGACGTCTTGAAATAGACAAGTTCAGAAAGTATCATCTCTGTGACACTCATGTGGAAGAGTTCTTGGTGATCATGGGGAATGCGTGTGTCCAACAACGGACCTTGAAAGGGTGATGATAATGGTGATGGGTTTTTTTTTAACATGACTAAAAATTTCGACGATACGGTTGTTCAATTACTGACTATCCTTGCAAGTGTTTTGTTTTCGATCCTGATCTGATTTAACAGAAAGTGTGATATTTCCTGCCAAGTGACATAAGATTTAATGATTTAAATGATGCGCAGCCAAATCTCGGTTAAAGTCCAAAGAAAAGTTTATCAGGTCAAAAAATTGTTATGAAATGTTCGTCACGATTGTAAATTTTCACAATACACATCTGCACACTCAATGATTAAAACGACGCACACATGAAATTTGGCCGTGTATTAGCATGAACTAGAAAGGCATGAAACGGTCTTATCCAAATCTCTCAATTGATCTGCAAACATGAACAATTTTATACACTGATGTTTTTTTGAATTAACAGATATCAGATAACTAGTCTTATTGGTATTCGTGATGTTCAACGAAGTTTCTGCCGATTTATTCTTCAGCTTTCTGCATTTATACTTTCAAGATGCGTATAGAGTTTTGTATCACGGAAATGCTTTGAGGTACGGATGCACAAAAATGCAATAATATTGTAGTGTCTGTAAAGAGCAATGGACTTTAGAGGCGCTCTTGGTACTACGTTGGGAAGGGGGTTGCAATTGTAAATCATAAAGTTTCACGCTGTCGTCCATTCGATGTTACAAACGGTTAAGAAAAGAAAAGAAATAAGAGAATTGATGGAAGGTCATCCAGTGATACACAATCTTGAAATATCCGTAATAAGCAGAAAAATATCAGAGCATAAAAGAGAAGGACAAAAAGTTCTGGATCTTTTTTTGGAAAATTTATTTTAAAGAAGTACTAGTTTTGACATCAATCCCTTCGTCTGCTTTTCAGAGCTCATTCTTGTACCAACTCTGACTACAAGAAAAATATTAAGTCGTTAAGTTTGTATCTGCTAATTGTGATAAAAGACATGTTTACATTGCACATATACACACGCACACATACACATGCACATGCATGCATATTTATCTATTTCTCTCTCTCTGTATATATATTTATATATATGTATAGAGAGAGAGGGGGAGAAAGGCGGAAAAAAGAGAGGGAGAGACTTTTAGTACCTACTTTGTCACTGTCTGTGTAATCATGACAGTGGAGTTCAAACGTATGTGTTTAATTAACCATTTTCTTAATATCACATGTTGTATGAATACCAGCAATGAATATCAGTTAGTATTCTGATATTTGCAAATGTACTCCCTTTTTAGATCTATAAATAAGAAGGAAGTGCTACATTTTATGGTTAATACCTACCCCGTGCGTGACCCTAACCCTAATCCAAGCACCAATCCTAACACTATCATCAACCTCAGCACTGACCTTGGCCTGAGCCCTGACATTGACCTTGATTTTCAACTTAACAGTTACCTGAATCTCACCCTTAACACTTGCACTATCACTAACATTGTCACTAACCCTACCCATAGACCTAACCCTAACCCCTACTTTAGATTGTATACGTTTGTTGGAACTGAAATTCAAATAGCTGGATTAGCTCAGTAGCAGCAGAAGCCATAAAAGTCAGGGTTATCAGTAATCAGCTGGAATATTGAAGTAGTTGTGTGTAGTGGAACTTACGAACCAAAACCAAATATTTTGCGTTATCAGATGCCACAGTCTCTTCACGAAATATGAACTTATCTAAATCATATCTTCAAAAAGATCTCAGACACCAAATGTTTGATTATGAAATTTTGAACTGAAAGATAATGTCAAAATAATAGCAGACAGTTCAATAGTCATAATAAAAAGCAATCAAGACAGAACGGAAACTCAAAACCACAGAGGGGCTCTATAGTTTGACTTTACTAACCTAATATTTTCCTGCTTGAGATAAATTAGTTTGGTTCAATTTGGAATTTTCCTCATCACTCATTATATCTTCAGGCTGCCAGAGGCTCTGAGTCTAGTGATCTTGTTAGTTATCAAAACAAAAATAAACACATTAAAGCTATTATGTATTTAGTGAGATTTTGTTGCATTATGACGACTGAACTAGACGCCATCTCGATACAAATTTGTCTAAAGGAACAAAAACAATGAACTTCAAATTGTTTTTCACGAGCTACATCAGGTCGCTAAAATTCATGTGTATAGAAAGTTTCAAGTGTTTTCTGTTTTCGACATATTAGATAAAGACAGATTACTTCGTTTTGAACAATAGCGTTGTAGAGTCTTTTTAATATTTTACACTGTCTTATCAAAACTTTTATAATTCTTAGATTCAAAACCTCTGTGTGTGAGCACGTTCGTATATGTGCACGTGGCTGGAATGAGTGTCATAGATTTCTGTTTCTCTCTCTCTCTCTCTCTCTCTATCTATCTATCTATCTATCTATCTATATATATATATATATATACAAACATATATATATGTACATATATATATAAATTCATATATATATATATATATATATATATATATATATATATATATATATATATATATATATGTGTGTGTATATATACTCATCCAGCTATTTGCACGTATACACGCTTCTTTATATCTATCTATCCATCTATCTATATATATATATATATATATATATATATATATATATATATATATATATATATATATATATATATATAGATGGATAGATAGATAGATAGATAGATAGATATATTCTGCTTATGTATGTGAACCCATCCACCCTTTTTGGTTTAACTGGCTAACTTATTCTGTGTTCTTTATTCCTATTCAGACAAAGCAATATGAAGCATTTTTTTTTCTTTTCGGGCAAAGCATTAGCCTTCATGTCAAAATGAAATAGAGTAAGAATCAAGCCGACATTCCTTTTTGCTGATTCTGGTTATAGCAATATGTTTGGTAATGTTTCGCCCTGTCAAAAATACATTGCTTCGCCTAAATCAGAAAAGAACGTATGTTCCTGGGCATCGGACAAAGAGTTTATTTGGCTGTCATGTTCTTTTTAGTCATATTTGAGTGGCTATTCCGAGAGAAACTGACCATAACGCTTGCAGTTTGCAAACCGAACAAGTTATGATAACGTCCCATGGCTTTTGAAGGTTCAGTAATTCTTGGTCAAGCATTCTGTGTTTATGCTTGGGAACAAAATGTTCTCTCGACTGTTCTTTTGACTCTAAACGGAAGAAATGTACGAAAGATACTCAAAAATAGAGGGTTTAGGGTTAAAATTTGAAACGTATTACAGACAATTTGGTGAGATATTTGAATCACTGTTTAGATTTTTGAGAATTATTATCCTTATCCATCAACTTATAAATCCTCAAGATTTGGTCTTGGAATCTTCCATTCATTCTACCTGAACATACCCATGTTTTGCCATTTTCATGTTGTTAGCCCCAGAAGCCCCTGCACTACACATTTAAGGGGCTTCAAAATCAATAGGTTTCTCAAAAGGTAGCTTGAAACGTGACTTATCGAGTGGTTCCCAGCAAGAATGTATTTCGAATGGAAATTGAAGTTTCAGTTAAGCACTATAGTTACAATGTAAGAAAGACCCCATTAAATATTTAAAAATAAATCTTTTGAAAAACTACTTCTCCGACTTCTTTCCCTTAGTCCAATCAGTATGCATGCCAAGTTTGGTTACGCAGTACCCATATCTAAAGGACACATCGACATCCAGTTAGTTTATTTTGAGAGGTTTGACTACAGCGATGATAATGAAATATCCTCCCATTTAAAAAACAAAAACAACAACAACAACAAAAAAACAGACGTTCAAATTTTTACATTCTCAGTTTTAGCTTTAAGAGGTAAAGCAGTTTCTTTCTCAATTTAAAACAAACATGATGTAATTTTGCGGACGGAACCTAAATTTGTATCATATCGAAAACCATGTCAGCCTAAACGTGAAAGAGCAACCAAGATAAAAGTATTGTCGCAAATAAGGTGTAGGGTCATAACTACAGACAGGATGAAGCAGCTTACATTTGCAGGTGACCAATGATCATATCAGGCAAGATGCTTCAGTAAAAACAACGAAAGTTTGGATGCTACTTAATATTATAAACAGGAACGTGCTTACATCGCCGTTGTTCTTAAGCGATTTCACACTAAACAAAATTTGTGAAACATAATTTTATGGTTTTTATAAAATTGTAAGAAAAAAAAGCCCTGAAGACATATATGAATTTTCATTTGACAACCCCATCTAAACTGCAAGTTCGTGAATCTTTCTAGCTTTCAAGTAATATATATTCAAATTTAAACTTAGAGATATTTACACAAGTTGGTTTCATTTCAATTTTGGTAGGATTATATTTAGGTATTATAGTAGGTTAGACGTGAAGGTGTTGCTATCGCTGACACAAGGTCAAACTCCGGCTGGGGCTATTTTTGGTCAGCCCACTCTATTGTCCCTTGAAAAGGATGGATGCATATCTTATCCACAACCTCTGCTTTGGGTTAAAATAGCAGTTTGGGTCCCCTTAGCTCAGCAAAGGCAATCAGTCTAAAAAAGAAAACTTTGATTCGAAATCAGGGAGTGTATTGCCCGTAAGGTGGTTGGAAATTAAATTCAACGTCCTTTTATCACATCTTGCAGCATGCACCTCTGAGAGAATGTGTCAGTTTTGGCAGATAGAAAACTGAGGCCAAAATTATACAGTAGAGGAATTTTTATTCGTTAAATTTGATCGATATTTGAAAACTTAGCGCCAGATTGGGTTGTAAACAAACACATTTGTTTGTGCCGGCCAGACCTCGCCGTTCCGTCTCGGAAGGGTTAAAGAATAAAACACCGAACGATCTTGTGAGGAAATTGTTTAGTTCATACGAGGAGAATGGGTACCAATCTCGGGAGGGACAAGGTGACTTTTAAGACAACAGAATCTTCTGTGAGAAATGGGACAATGAGAAATATGAAATCTCTTCAATTAAAGATAGAAAAAAAGGTATTTTAGACTGTTGAACTTGGGGTTCTGTCAGGACTGTTTTTATGACTCCTGTGTTGAGAGGTTTTATGTTGAATTATCACATCATGTTGATGTGTGTCCACAGAGTAACTCGTATCATCATCCATCTTTCTCCTGCACACAGAGTCATTCATACATATACACGCCAACAGGAAACCAGTGGTTTAATACACATTTTCTTTATCTATTTCAGTCTGATAACAAATCTCTCTCCGTCTCATGGCGATTTCCCCAAACGGGGAACTAAAATATACCTAATCATTCACCTGAAGAAGCCAAGACCAGGCCACATCATAAACGTGTTTGCGCTGTGAATCCCCATTTTACTATATTTTCAGCTCTACTCTAAACCAATTTAACATTTAAAGTTGAATGTAGCGAGCACACTATGAAATAAACCCATCATACATCGGATATTGCATTATATATACTATACGATATTATATTGAGTCCCTGATCTATACTCTCTCTCCCTCTCTCTCTCTCTCTCTCTTTATATATATAGATATATATATATACCCACACATAAGAACGCACACGCACACACACACACACACACACACACACACACACACACACACACATATATATATATATATTTATATATATATATATATATATATATATATATATATATATATATATATATATATATATGCGTATATGCATACGTATTTATTGGGAATAACACATTTCAAAATACCACACATGTCACAAATAGAAGCCAGCCGATATAAGAACATTATTATTGAAGTATCCCGACTTCTATTTATCTATCTCATCATACAATCATATCAGATTCTTGTCAATTTTGAAATCGCAGCCGATTATTAAATTGTTTACAAATAATAAATTTTTTATATGACAGACAACATCGTCTTCTCACGCAATCCTTGCACAATCAAATTTGGCCGCCAGGCCTCTTCTTATTTCTTGCTATAAATTATTCAATCGTCTTAGACGACAACAAAATCTCTGAATAACTTTTCTTCCAGTTCTGATTTACTGACAAAGATCCAATATTTGATCAGCGTTTCTATGATTTAAAATCGATTGTTTCTGGTTTGAATCAAACGAGAAAATCACAAATTCTGAAAATTCACGTTAGAAAAAAAGAAAAGAATTATCAATATACGTACATACATATCTATCAATCTATCTATCTATCTATCTATCTATCTATCTATCTCTATATATATATATGGTGACAGGAAGAAAACTTAAATCTCTAGTCCGTTTAGCTCAATGACAAGAGCATCGCTATATTGAAGTGGCTACCTTACTGGAGGTAGGTTGAGATTCTGCAGCAGCTCAATTTCCTTTAATTGTTTATTCGATTTATGTTGTTTAAATTGAGTGTAATGTTGGGAGGTCCTTTAGGAAAAAGTTTTAAATATTATTTAACGTAATATATATATATATATATATATATATATATATATATATATATATATATATATACATATACATATATATATATATATATATATATATATATATGTGTGTGTGTGTGCGCGCGTGTGTGTGTGTGCGCGCGTGTGTGTGTGTGTGTGTGTGTGTGTGTGTGTGTGTGTGTGTGTGTGCGTTTGAACAATACAGAATCCGGAGTAAAAATATATAGAGACTCTTCCTATCAATCTATTATTTGATGAATTAATAAATTAGTATACTGTGCATATTTCAGGAGAGTTTCCCATCTTAAAAAGCATCTGTGTAGCTTTTAGCGGTTAAAAGGGTGCTGTAGAAAAAAATATAGCATCAGAATTTTTACTTTTGGAGCGAAAATGGGAATCAAAATTGAACATTTGTGGAAGGTCATAATGGTGCGTCTGAAGTGTATTATGTCTGTAAAGAAATTTGTGGTGATGTGTTTGGATATTTTTTTGAAAGTAGTAGCAGCATTTATGGGTATTCTATTGATTTGGCTGGTCAGAGAGGGTGGGCCTCCTTAAACATCAGTTGTCATGGATACTTGGAATCTGGACAGTAGTTTACTATTCGACTGTTTGGGTTCTTGTCAAGTTGGGAATAAGGCTATCTCTGGTGTCAATCAAGATTGAGTAAGGGGATTCTTGTTTTGTATGATCAAATATCCGTTAGGAAATGTATATTCTCCATCCTTGATCGTTGTTGTAGATGTTATGAAAAGTTATATATATATATATATATATATATATATATATATATATATATATATATATATACATATATATATATATATATATATATCTTCTCAAATATATATATATATTTGAGAAGTCAATAATATATATATATATATATATATATATGTATATAATAATGTTAGAGATTAATTTTGCAATGACTCACATTCAATTAATTCTTAATCCAGCAAACTTTGATTTCAAATAGTTCCAAACATCTGGAAAATCATGCAATAGAACTCTCACATTGCCAATATCGTTTAGCAGCATGCCATGTTGAGGGCGATCAATTAAAGCCACTTAAAAAGATATGATCCATCAATGTTATATTTCTCATCTATTGGTGAGCGCTGATCACCAACAAAGTCTGACTCAAATAAAAAAAACAGAAAAAAAACCCCAAAAAACAAAAAACAAAACCCAAAAAACAAAAACAGCATGGTTGATCCTTGATGCGAATTTAAGGTCCGTATCCTCATATTGTAAGTTGAATCTTCTCTGTCAAAAATCTCAATGGGATGATACCTGTAAGTGCTTTTTCTAAACACAGAAAAATGTTTAGCTCTTTGGCTCAATTTGTGTAACCAGTATGTGTGATGCATGAATATCCACATGAAAGCAAGCCAGCCAACTAGATTGGTTTAAAGACTGAAAGAAACTATTTGACATTTTTGTTGCTTGTTTTGGTTTACAGTTTCTCATAAATATTCCCCATGGTCCTATACATTCAGTTGAGTCTTTGGGGCTGGTCCATTCAAATTCTGCTAATTCCCTACTGTTTTTCAAACTGCTTGGGGTGGGGCGAGAAGCATTCGCTCAGAATCTATATAGTACTCAATTTCTAATTTTGTTTATCCGTTCTATAAAGAGTCTGCCAAGTTTTTTTCTCGATATCACTATCTGCAGTTCTGCCACAGGCTCCTTAAATTCGTCCCTGATCTGACTTCTCCTCGAAAGAAAATTAAGAAATTACAGAGAAACAAATCCTGAAAGAAGTGGAGTTAGGCCAACATGAATGATGTGATTTTTTGTCAAAACAACAGAAGAAGACGTGAAGAATGATTTGAACTTTTATTGTCGATGCTCGGGCTACCCTGTGCACAATCTCATTAAATTCTGTCCGTCCCTAGATGCACAACAACTCCCCCTTTTATTTATTGCCAAGTTACTCAGAGGCCACAAACCGCTTCTCAAAACACTTGAAATGTATGGATAATATCAGGACTGGCATCTTGACTGTTGTTTATTACACAAAATTTATGTACGGAGACAGAATACTGAATTGCCTCAACGAATTAAATGTGCCTAGGTCAGTTTACTCTCAAAGATGCATGTTTGAAGATGACAGATTTTTGTAACCTTTTGTAAGTCATATAAAATACCTCCTACCCATTGTGTGATACTACGACTTCAAAATAATTCGGTTTCCTCTCTCCAGTGTTGCTGGATAAGATGTTTTATGCCTAGATTTAATCTAAAGAATAGAAATAAAAGGAAATAATGTACAAAATCTATGAATAGATATCTATAATTTCCAATATCTTATTCATTCTATCGAATCTCCCGAGAACTGTTGATAATAGATACTTAATACTGCACTGCCTGGTGTGCAGACCAATATATCTGGCAAATTTTAACTTCATGCATTAACCAGTTGTTAAGTAATGGCGATGCATACACACAGAGGAGTCTTCAATCGTTGTTAGATATGGATTTATTTTATGAAGAATAATGTCCCTAAAAGCTGTCCTTCTTGAACATTAGCTCAGTGGAAAGAGCGAGAAAGGAGAACAATGCTGATCAAACAAGGAAGGATGCAGATCCAAATTTTAGATTCTTCCAAGGGCAATCAAACGAAAAATAAGATTTTAGTATAAAAAAAAGTTCTTATCACAAAATCGTTGTTGTTGCCCTCAGAGAGTCACAATGTCTAGAGTTAGTTCCCCTGTGGCCATTTTGTTTTTGCTCCTAAGGAATGTGTCGTATGGAAACTGACTGGATATCTCCTATTACCTAGTGACTCAGTTTGCAACGCACGAATCTGCGCCGTATTACTATGATCAATTCTAAGAAGAAACATTGCCCCTGTGATGTTCTCAATAAAATGCTGAATTAATGAAGGCCATGCTATATATATGTACATATTTGAATTACATCTCTATAGTTTTATGTCTGTGATATTATCGATTGATTGTCATCAACACAGTACTTGGATATCCACTTAGTATATCACAAAGCCAAATGTCGTCCAAGCAGATCATTGCATCGGTCTTAAAATAACATTAAACCAAATGTGGGAAGGAAGATTGTGCTGTGCTGATCTTCCAAGACGAAAAAGTTTGTTTAAATGTCTAGAAAATAAACAAATTTTTTGCAGTTATTGAATACTGATATATACACGAAGCGCTTAGAAAATTAAGGGGACCTCGACTTTCAAAATTGTTCCTTCAAGAAATAAAATGAAATGATAGAAAGTGAGGCTCTTTAATTTGAGAAATATCTTGCAAGACATGAGCGAATCTTTACTATTTAGTTTAAACTCTGCCATTCAGCGATTTTTTTTTTTACCCTAAGAAGACGAATATGACACGAATTCAGTTTAATGAGATGCTTTATTCGCAAACATTGATGGAAGAAATATTGCTTATGCTCTGCAGTCTCAACTGCAAAGACGACAGACTAACGCATTAACTTACCACTTAGTGCAGTTGGAACGTATCGCCCTGCGGTTGGAATGTCCGGGAATCAGACATGCTTCATTTATTTGTGTCATCCCTTTGATTCAAAAGGCAGTCCAACCGTATCTAACTTACTAATCTAACTCCAAATCTACTACTATTGTTAGTTTGATCTCAACTTTGTGTTCCACTTCTTTATCTCTGTGTCTGAGGTAAGTTATTATATACAGGTAGTTCCTGACTTACCACCGGGTCCCTTTCCGACATGCAAGACTTATCTTGAACGGTTGCAACTCAGATAAATCATTTTTCTAAACATCTTCTCAGGAAAACGTTGGATTGGATCAATATGTATAATGCATAGTATTCCCCGTTATGAAATTACTAATGTAACCTATTCCACTATCATAGCATGTTTCGTAAGGAAAATATTGTTTTGTAAATTAGATGAAAAATACAAGATAGATTTCACTGAACGTAATACGTATTTATGGTACTTACATAGCATGTAGAATTATAATTTTCTTGCACTTCATCAACACTCAAACACACAAACGACCATGCAATTTCTTAAAATATTTGCTTATATTTTTTAATGTAAAAGCGGATTTTTCAATGTAAAAGAGCACATGTTTTCACTACATCCATGTATCTTAATCGTATACATTGATGGTCGTGAGTCGGGAAGTCGTGAATCAGAGACCATCGGTATCTCTACAACTTTGATCAGTGTTGATTTTGACGGCAATGAGAATGAGCTGACACAGGTCATAAAAGAAGAAAGATAAAGGAAACATATGTTACGACAATCTTCCAATATGGTGAAAATATGCCAGCTTTGTGAATCAGCATTCATCGTTTTTATTTTGGCTTGGGCTTGAACTTCTGGTACCGTTTAGAAATACTCAGTTAATTTTATTTCATTTGTTAGGTTTTTTAGACCCCACCTTCTCAAAACAGTTTTTATACTCTGCAACGACATAAAGGCCAGTAGATAAGGCTGTTTATAATTGTGGTAGTGGATGCTCTCAATTTTATAACGTTTTAGACTTGCTAAGATTTTTTAATTACTCGAACGTGTATTACACCTTGCAACACATTTTTTTGTCCCAGGGGAGTAAGTCTTATTTTATGATTGCTTTTGTAATAAATAGTATAGAGAATGGCTTTTGTTCCTTTTGAACTTAGCTCTTAAGTTCAGGATAGTTATCTAATTTGTTGTTCTTACTATGTGATTGAATTTGTGCCAATTTTGCCCGTTGTCGTATTGAAAATATGTATACTTTAAATTATTGCAGTCCTTACAAAGTTTGGATGGACAAGTTGATATTTTGTCTACTTTTTAGATGCACTCTATTAGAAAATAACGCGAATTTAATAGTACTAGACTAGATTAAGCTCAATAATTAACAACAAAGAAAGATCTCTGTTGAGGGATGGTCATCTCGTTCATCTTCACTGGGTCTCGTACTCTTGTGACTTTGTGCTAAACTAATTCATATTCATTAAATTGGCTCCAGCTAACGATTGATGGCTATCAAGCAATCTCAAAATACATTGATAGTGATTTGTGTCCAACTAATGCCCCAATAGTGTTTTCTTTTGCCGAATAGAGCTTTTTTTCATCAACAAAGAGTATTCAATCCGAAGGATTTCTCCTTATATTTCACATTTGCTAAATCATCCAACCATTTAAGCAACTACATAACTTGACTAATTAAAGCTCCCATAACTACTCTGAGACATGAGAACCAATTTAAGACTAGAAAACATCTTGAGAAATTACCAGGTGTCATTAAAAGAGCTTAAGTTCTCTCTAAAATCTTGTTATCTTAGGAAAAATACTAAGTCAATCAGATTCAGATTAGATATTCAAATAGAGTGGAGAAAGCACTATCAAATGACCACATTTTGAGAAATTACCAGGGGTCATTAGATTGATGACATCATCGGAAAGATTAAGTTTTCTTTTAAAATGTTGATATCTTAGGACATATATGCTGCAACACGATACTATACTGCATATAGAGACGGGGAGAACTAAGACATATGAAATGACTACATTTTGAGAAATTAACGAAAGCTACATGATTGATGATCAAATATGTCTAAATTTTCATTTAAATGTTCATAACTCAGAATTTTCAATTTCAAGTATTAGGTCATAATTCATTCCAAATATTCAGTTATTCCTAACAGCGAACACCATTGTATTCTATCTGTGTAAAATATTTGCAAATTCAAATAATTGGTAATACAAGATATATAGGTATGACGTCACGTCTCAGCCAGTCATTGCGTTGATAGTGGGAAGAGCGAGGAATATTTTTAGAGAAGAAACAGACAGATGGCATTAATATTGGCACATTATTGATGAATTCCGAAAATTTTGCATATATGTTGCATATATTATACTTGCCCATATTAACGGAATGAGAACATCTGAGTCCTTTGATGCGACCACAACCTCACTATATACCGACGAGGAATGAAGAACGGGTTGCACGTCAGCTTTTCTGTGGTTTTAACATGAACCTGTTCTTTTCTGTAACTGAATATGTTGTGGCCCTGGCCGTAACAATGTAGGGATGATGTATTAAGCTCAGACTTTCTGTTGTTTAAGCTACTTGTTGATAAGTCGTTTTCTTCATTATTCAGAAAATCTTGCCAGTTGCCGTCTTGTAACATATGCTGGTCTAATCCATGAATCTTGACTCTTTCACGTGATTCCCCTATTTTATTTTCCTTGGACCAGCCTGTTTGCTGTTCTATTTGCATGTACCTCAGTCAGGCCCTACCTGGATTACCCCTGGCTGTATAGGCTACCATATTACACTATTCAACACAGAAGACTTAATCAAGACATCTACAGTAGAATGTGCATTGAACATACGCGATGATCATATATCTCTTTACATATTCCTCCAATACTACATGAAAACATTTTGGTAAATATGTATCCAATGGATTGGCCCCGTGATTATTTAACTGGAGCTTCAGGCCTTCTACATAGTCTACATGATTCTTGCTTTAACCTGGAGTTAGTTTATGGTCTTTTGAAATATTCTGCTCACTAAAAGACTTCTGAAGTTTAGTTTGATAATAGATAGTTCGGATCTGTATCAACTACAAATAAATAAGTACTAAATCCAAGTTTTGTCATTTGATCCCTTGTTGAACAATTTTACCGTTAAATCCCTGCAACCCCGTAAATCTACGAGAATTTACTGACTTTGAATACTTCTTCCAAAACACCCTATTCTCAGTTCTTTCAGCTGTTGTGATGAATGCAAGTACGCATGCCAGTTGCTACACTCTATTGAATAACTTTAGTGATCGAGTGAGAAAATCTGGTTAAGCATATATCTCTCACACAGGATGTGTCACGGTATGTTTCTTCCCTTCACTCCTGATACCATTGTGGACACATCTTTGAGTTGAAATGTTCATGTTCGCTTCAGACCTATTCTCTGCTTTGATAAGATCAGTGAGTAAACCTTTCTAATGGATTAATAACTCTGTCAAGTTTACTTGAGCTTTGTTCTTTCCTTGGAGCAAAAACAGAAATCCTAGTTCTATGTTGTTTTGACAAGCATTTATTTACTCGACCTTTAACTAGACAAGACCATCAAAACATTCTTAATGGACTCTCATTCATCTACAGTAGTGAATACTCTCGAGGGTCTGATCGTCTGATCCCAAAGCTATCGAACTTGAGTCATTGCACCTCAGGTTATATCCTCTACAACCATGTCTTTGGGAGATAAATCTGATACACAGTTGGCGAAATCTGCCTATTAACGGAATTACATTTGGGTACTGAGCTTTATTTTTCCGAATTTTATGATACAATTTTGAATAAAATGCTTCATCAGAATTGGCAGATATGTGTAGAATGTGTAGATTTACCTTGTTCAGCAGGAAGTCAAGGTATTCTGTACATACAAAATATTCTGATGGCAGGCAGTCATGGACAGATACTCTTATATACAATTTCTCAGTTGTGAAGTTGGAGACAATCTCTTGGAAAGATTCTGAGGAGCTAAGTATATGTAATTCTCAGTCATCCAATCCTGTAGTCAGACACCCTGAAGCCGATCTTGTTACGTCCTTTTTGAAATACGCCAAAAGTTTGTCTCAAGAATCCTTATCATTGCTCTGATTTGCCCCAGGATGAGGTCAAACACGTTCCTAATACAATACAGTGCTGTTTCTGCTGGTTCAGTGTCTATACTGTCACGTGTACAAAGTAGGCAATTTATTTGTTACCCTATTTGAGTAACAGACTCCTTTATTTATTTGTTGGGAGCCATAACAAAGTCTTCATTGTATTGTGAGTGGTGCTTCCACCTGTCATTCTTTCTTGTTTTTTCATCGTTGTTGTTTACAGTATTAATTATACAAACATTTTTGCGCGTGTTTGAAAAAAAATGCCTCCAGGAGTCCATTTTCGACCAAGTGTTGCATTCATAGGTCGGTACAAGAAATGACTTGACGGCGCTTGTTCGGAATTTTTTTCAACTTCCTTACTGCCTGCCATTTTAGCAATGACAAGTCCTATAACTGCTTGTTTTCGACTACACTCTCTTGTGGTAAGTCTTTTCAGATTGCTTGTCTTTGACCAAGTATAGTTTTGATATCGGTATTTATTGTTGGATTACCTTAATCGTAATTTTCAGAAAAATCATTAATAGTATAGGGGAGTAGAGATGAGTATTTCTATCTATTTGGAGTTTAAAACCATTGTCCCTGGCATTCAGCTGAATTCGGCAAGTGTCTTCATCAGACCATTCTACTGAACGATCCTGCTAAATAATCATCCTTTGGGCCACAGCAATTGCAAATATTCATGTTGGCTTAATACATCAGTAGCCATTTTCCAGCAAGTAAGGAAAACTATACTTTCCAAGAATTCTCGGATTAGTTTTTCATCAATGTAGATATGTTCCCAACAGCAGGCATAAATAGCCAATTTTCGTCGTTTATCTACCAATTTGGGTTCTTACCATGTAAAACAATGTTTTTAAACGTTTTGTTTTCTTTCAATATCAAAACTGGTCCTAGTAAGAAGCGTTTGTGCCAGAGGAAACATTTCATTGGAAGATAGATGATAGAAAAATATCAACTGCTAATATGTTGTGAGGTTGAGCACTCAAATAGATATCTAAGCGTATTGCTGGTTTGTAGAAACGATGAGATGGATATTTCATGTGAATCACTTTTCTTTCAACGAGCTGTACCATTGCACTATCCAGTAGAGCAACGCCCAAAGACCCTTTGATTGTACTTGTTGTTATCGCCATCTGGCTTAGAGTCGCATATAAAGCAGTGACATTTGACCTACGAAACATTTTTACGGTGCGTGCTCCAGATGCTTCTGACAAACAGTTTTTTTTCTCTGCTTCAGATCTTTTTTGAGCGTCTTCTTTGTTACTATCAATAGTGCTGTAACTATTTGTAGAAGCCACTATTACTTTTACCTACTTTGTCATCTTTCGGGAAAGTCTCTTGATACCTCTCCCATATCTTTGATTATTTTGTCAACTTCTGTGAAACAATTTTTACGCTGATGGATTAGAATGTTTATCCACAACCACGTTTAAGCATCGGCTTTAAGTCATGTGCAGCCTTTCTTGCCAAGTGTTTGTGTTTCCCCCCTTTACTTTGAAAACAACATTGCATATATCCCTGACCCTTTTAAGGATCCAGGAACAGGATTGAAACCTGCATGATTGATCTGTTTGAGTCAAATGAAAGATTGTTATGATCAAAGTTGTTTTGATATACAGAGCACGATATATGAAACTTCATAAAACTCAATGAAAATATTGTTTTACAGAAATTGCTGTTCTGCTCTAGAAATCTTTAGCAGATATTTTTGTAAGAAACGAGCAGAGAAAGCTGATCATTCACCAAGCACTCGCAAAGGGTAGTCTGATTTAAAAGACTCTTTTGATAGAAGAAATAAAGGCATCATGATCACGGAAAAAAATCAAATTATGCATCCTCACATTGTTCAGGTGCAGAAGTTTCATCTGTTTTGAACTAATACTTCCGAAGATATCATTTTTTAGTTTAGAAAGTGTAGGCATCTCTGATGACGTCATCGATCACATGACTTCCGGTTATTTCTCAAAATGTCATTATTTGATAGGACTCATTTTGCTCTATTTAGATATGCATTTGGCATCTGAGTATAATCTACGTCGGAAGATTTTAATGAAATTGAGGATGCCATCAATCATGTGACTCTCTGTTTATTCTCGAAACGTGGCCATTTGATTGGTCTCACTTCACTGTATGTGGATGTAATATGTATCCGATCGTGACCTATACGTCCGAAGATATTAACATTTTAATGAAAAGTCAAGCCCTTTTGACGATGTCATCAATCATCTGACCTGGTCATTTTTCGACGTGATGTCGGGTCTTAAATTGATCCGCCTGACCCAAAGTACTAATATCAGCTTTAACAAATTAGTTTAGGCAGTTACTTAGATGTTTTGGTTATTCACTCTGTCTGATAGCCTTGATCTAGTGTAGGTTTCACCGTTAAGTATCTACAACTGATGCTTGTCTTGGGGCGATGATCTCAGAAACGGGTCTAACAGATCATCATGTCTTGCACAGTTAATCCCTATAGATAACCTACATTGTGTCAGACAACAGCATTTATGCAGGTCTCCACTGAAATCTGAAAGTAGAGCAATCCTATATAAACCTTTTTAGGGGCTGAAATGGCCCACAGCAAATATCAAATTACCGTTGTGCTGTAAAGTTTAAGAGTTTTGGAAAATCTTATATATATATATATATATATATATATATATATATATCAGAAACAGAGATGATGGTATGTTAGGCTGATTTAACGGAGGTCAGGATGAGTGGAGGCGCAGATTACTTGAGTATAGGAAGAAGAAAGAAGGAAAGTGTGCTCTATCACGGCCAGCTGCAAAACAAAGGCTGAATGGTAGCCTTCTTCTGGCCTTACTTTGTAAAAGCTGAACAGTGGCGTAAAGCGGACATTTGAAAAGCTTGGCTTCTCGCTTACCACCGTGTCTGCGTACGAGCGGGCTAATGCATTCGATCCAATATCCTCACAAAACACTTTTTAAGAAGTTCCTATCAAATTCACGTCGATTTCATTCTCAACTCATGAATTATTCAATACTGAAATTATTCATTATCTCTGCATCAAATTTAAGGTTGCAACTCTCAAGTTTTAAACGTATCGGATTTTTAAATCAATATCTGAAAAACAATTCGTCTTACATTGGAGGAAAGCTGATTTAAATACGCTTCCGATGATGAAATCAACTAAATTCCCATTAAATAAATAAAATTGGCTAAATGCTATGCAATCATGTTTGTTGTTAAGTTGCAACGTTAGAAAATCTAATTAAATCGTAGACAGTGATGAATATATGATAATTCTGTGAGGTCAGAGGCGACATATTGGGCCCAAAGAGCCTGCCACTGCAAGAGGTGCAATCAAAACTTTTACTTTTGTGGGAGGCATGCATTCAAAATTTCGCTGGAGTGCAGTCAGACCTAGCCCTGCGATTGTTACAGGTGTGGCATTGACTAGATTATTACTCACTGAATCTTGGCATCGGGCAAACATCTGAATAACAGAAGAAAAAGAATTCCGTATTTCAAGCGTTATTCTTTCTTCTCACATAATTTAGGTAAAATCCCCCAATGACACCATCTATTACATTTACTGAAAACTAACTTATAGAAACACTTTAGTTGAAAAAAGTTCATTCCCAAATCGAGTGTACATTATATCTTCATGCAGAGAATGAAGGAAATGAACTATGGATAAAGAAAATATTGCATCAACATCCAAAGCTTCCTGTATCAGGGCTGAAACCATGGACATTCGAAAAAAATTCTTTCCATTACAGGCATCAATAAAAATCCGATATTCCGACAAAAAGAGGCGAAAATCTTTCTTCACTCATCTTCATTTTAACATCAACATCACGTGACCTCATCACTCGACCCTTTGACTCTCTTAGGTAGTCATGCTCTACTTATTATTTATTGAGTCTAACTTAGTTTGACACAAGGCCACTACTTTTGGACACTCAGTGAATACACAAGTATGAAAAAATACACGGAAACACACACGCACAAATACACACACTGTATATTATGAATAATTTGGTAGCATTTTTCCTTTAATACCTCCTTCATTAAAAATCACCGACAAGGTCTATCTTATCAATTTTTTCTCCCGATCTATATAAATATATATATATCTCAGATTGTCAAAAATAACATACAAGCTGACTCTATGCAATTTTTCTAGTTTACGTACAAACCGTTCATTAGATTCATCGAAATAGTTTAAGAACATTCAAAAATTAGGATATATATATATATATATATATATATATATATATATATATATATACATATATGTATGCATATATATATGTGCATGTATATATATATATGCATATATATGTATATATATATATATATATGCATACATATATATATATGCATATATATATATATATATATATATATGCATATACATATATATACAAACTATCATAACTTTATCTAATTTGACTATGAAAAACTCGCACAAAAGATATTGAAACGGGTATTCAAGTCACAGTGGTTCCCACGAATAAAGTTACAGCACTACTGATAGTAACAAAGGAGACATTGAAATAGCTCGAAATTGAGAAAACAAGTTACTGTTTATCAAGATCTTCCGGAGCATGCACCGTAAAAGTGTTTCAGAGGTCAACTGACTCCATTGCCTTCCCTGGACACCTTCATATTCATAGATGACAGAAACTTTCAGACCATCCTTCATAATAAGTCTGCACACACCAACACCTATCTACACCTTAAATCAACTCGCCAAAAAGGCCTGAAAAATACCATCCTCATCATTACTTACAATTAGGAAATTTGCGCTGCAAAACTATAACTTGCTACATTACTTCACTAAACGGAAATTCTCACAAAGAGAAATGAATAACCAAATAAAAAGGTAATCTCAAACCCAGAGAAACCTGACATTCTTCAGCAAAACATAACTCATCGTATATCGATCATCAGCTCCATTTCCAAAACACTTCGTCTTTTATCACATATAATTGATAGATTTAATATCATCATCGTCATCATCAGCCTTTCATCGTCTGTTATTGGAGAGAGGATTCACCACACCTCTCCATCGTGGGGATCGTAGAAATATTCTTTTTCTGTACCTGTCCAAGTTGTCCTTCCAACTCATTTCCCGCTGGCCTCATTTTCTTATTTGATCTCTGGGGATTGATGTCGCGAGTTATGATGTCCATTGTTTGTCTGCTATTCTTGAAATATGACAAGTCCATTGCCGTTTGACTTCTGTTTTTCATATAATATACTGCATTGTATTGTGCTCTCTCCATTTGATGTCTAGGATGATTTTCTCATGTGCACGTTGCATGGTTTTTAATCTATTGGTCAACCTCTTGTTCCGGTTCCATGCTTCAGCTCTATAGGTGACAATCGAGATGATGCATTGGTCCTTTACTCTTCTTTTACGATTAATAAGTCCTTCATGTTCTCTCAGGTTGTACTTGCTCTACTGGAGGCCTGCTATTCTATAGTGACTTTTCGTTTGATATGTCCTTCTTTTGATGATTTCACAGAGATTTGTAATCTTAGGTAGATGTAGTGATCTGCTCTCTCCAGCTTCCCGTTTTCGATTTTGCTCGACTTTTGTTTTGCTGAAGTTCAGGTAAAGGACAATTTCCTCGCTTCCTTTGTACAGTTCGTCTAGCATTACTTGGAGGTCTAGGAGGCTTTTGGGAAAAGGACGATGTCATCTGCAAATATGATGGCATTTAAGTATTCCTTGTCTATGCTGATTCCTTTGTTTTCCCCATTTAGATGTCTGGAGATCTTTTCGAAGCAGGCTACAAATAGTTTGTGTGAGTCGGTATCACATTATCTCACCCCACTTTGGAGCAGACAGGACTGCGAGTCTCTATGTACCCTATAAGGGAACTCGTGTAACGGCAGATATGCTTCAATACTCTTACATGTGGTCAACATCTCGTATAGTGATAGAAACAATGGCCTTGGACATTTTCACTGAGTCGAAGGCTTTCTTGTAGTCGATAAATGCTACAGCAAGGAAAAATTTATATATTGTTGCTTTCTATTTCAGTCAATTTATCGAATGGAAATGGTCCATGGCTGGGTAGCTCCTTCTAAAACAAGCTTCTTCCTATGGTTAGTTTGTTTCCATTTTAGCGATTTCGTTGGTGATAACTTTGGTGAGATGCAGTTGTGTAGACTTAATGGTCTGTACTTGCTGAGGTTATCTGGGTTTCCTTTGATTTATGCAACAGCATTATGATCACACTTGAAGCAGAATTCGAAGAAATATTCAAAGAATCATGCATTATTGACCTCAAGATATTGATGATATGATAATCAGTAAAACGAGAAGAAATGACAGGGTCTCTCATAATAATACCACCCCTGAAACCGTCAAATTTTCCCCACTGTGTAACAATGAAAATAGTCTGTGCTGTAACAACCTTAAACACATTAACAACTTAAATAGCTCCTCTACTGATACAACTTTCCACATTTCCCATAATCCATACTACAAAAACAAAAATGTTATATACTTCTAGATATATTTAAATGCACACTGCATTATATAGGTAAACTGGAGTGGCAATAAATTAGACTTAATGAATGCACAGCATTGAATCTGCTAAACATCCCACTCTCAGTAGAACAACACTACCTACCCCTGCCAACAATTTCATCACAGATGCTAGATTAACTATCATCGAAATTATAGGGATATATACAACCCCAAGTCAACACAAATTATGGAACTACCTGAAGAGATGAGTATAAATAAACTTAGAACTATATCTTCTTACGGACTCAACCACACTGTGGCCTAAGCCGTAATCCTATCATTCCAAATTACTTCGTATCTAACAGTATACTTCTACCTGCACCCAAACATATGCACTCACTATCAGCATAAAATCTCAATACACACATTCTCTTTTTCCCCACAATATCCCTACTTATACAATCTCTGCTCCCCACTTGCATATATATTCAATGCTACATGTTATCTTAAACTACCCATACCTCACTTTCCTTTGATATACATTGATAACTGGGAATATCTCACATAATCTCGTCGACCCCTCATAATTGATACCTATGTATGGTCCTTTTTACTTGTACTATTCAAAGCTCTCTGAATCTTCAGAATACGATGATCATTAATGTTGATCAGGATTTTCCAACTAATATCCGATCATAAATGGCAAAGATCCCTAAATTATACCCTACATCACTTTGATTAATACTAGTCTCAACCGTATAGTCAACTACCGGAATTTTTCTAAATAATCCTTAATAATTCTCTCCTATTATTATCAAAACCTCAGCTTATACACAGATATATCATTACACTTATGATCTTACTCCGCCATTGATATCCATATATTTATACGGATAAGTAATCTGCACCCATTTTCCATTCTCAGTGTTATATTAAACCTAACAAATACTCCCCAAACACACTGCACGTTTTATATCTATCTATATCCAAATCACTGTATTTACTACATGTATGCAATATTTACCTGGATATAAGTCTAATTGTGAATAATCCTCAGGTTTTGAATCACCCACCAGTTTCTGCATGGTACAACATGGCACACTCCTTATTAATTGATTTGTCGAAGAATTGTACAACAAATAAAATCCCCATATACTTTTATACATCAATTTGTATTTTTCATCTCTCTCTACACCCCCATATACACCCCCATATATATATATATATATATATATATATATATATATATATATATATATATATATATATATATACGTGTGTGTGTGTGTATGCGTGTGTATATACATATGTGTGTGTATGTGTATGTGTATGCATGTGTATGAGTGTGTGTCTGTATGTTTGCCAAGAGATGAAAAGAAAATAACAATTAAATTTCGAAGGATATATAGCAAACTTGATAAATATGCGTAAGTACATGTGGTATTTTTTTCTTCCCGAAAACGGGTTTAATATTCTGTATTCAAGTTTATGAACAAAGTTGAATGTAATTGATTTCAAAAGACAAAAGACCTTTGTCACAAAGTTTTCATCACGTTCCATTCAACATCGTCTTATTAAATCTAAAACGAATATTCACTGAACATTTGTGCGAATATTCAGAAAAGAAATTCGAGTCTTTGAACAGAATTTCTAACATGATAAAGCAGAACAAGTTTGCAAATCGAATCAACATCACTTTCTGAACTTATTTTACTGATGTTATTTACCTCTACTGAGAAAGTTGGAAGAGGTATATATATATATTCCTCTGTGCTTGTCAATCTGTCCACCTGATATACCTAAAGGTTCTCAAAAAACTTTAACGATACCTTCTGGAAGGATGAGCCATTGGCGACGGAAAAGGTCGTTAGATCTAAGAACAAATACCGGGATTCGTTTGTATTTTTAAAAGATTTTTTCACACAGGAGAGACGTTAAAAACAGTCCCTGAAAACTCAATCCAAATAAAAAGGAGAATAACTCAATATTTGTACATTTAAAGTATTTTCCTTTGTTTCTCAATATTTTGTATCCATTATATCTTTAGTTAGCGGGCGCTCTGGCAGAGGTGTGTGTTCCTTAGTCCTTTCTCAGTCCATCTAGGATGCAACAGACGTAAGTAAGGTGTGTGCTGATAGCTTTATAGCAACTTATTCAGTAGCACAGCTATATTTATTCAGCGTAGCTTCATCCAGCCCAGAGCTTGGGGAGAAAACGAACCTCCGAAGTGAGAACGGCATGGGAAAGTTGAATCTGAAATCCCACTAATGCATTGGCCACTGGCTCGATTGGGAAAGAAATAAGCCACGTACTTGACCACTATGGCAGACCACCACCGTCCTTGAATGCATGCATTCTATTTGCATAATGATCGGGAAAAGGGCAAACCATATGATTCAGGAAGATCTATTGTCGGTAAACGGGACTCCCTCCAATTTCAAGACCTACTCCAGCAATAGCCATGAAAGCAAGTCACTTGTAGACCTAGCAGGCCACTAGCTCCCCTTCCACCGACAAAGAACCCGTATCTGAAATTTTATCGGCAAAGTGAAGTAATGATAGATACAAGGTGACCAAGAAAAATTTGCACGCATTGCTTGCTGCCTTGTTTTTAAACTGACAGTTAATTTGTCACCCCTCTGAAAAGAATAAATATTTTTTTCTAGATACCAGTTCATACCAGTGGAGAGAATCACAGATATATTTAAGTTTTTATGGATGAACTTCTCAAAGGAGAATAATGGCAATTTTGATTCATTTGAAAAGACCAAGGTTTCAAAAGATAAGAAATCTGTACTTCTTTCAGCAAAGTTTTCCCCCTGATGGAGAAAGTAAAGTAATACGGACAGCAAAATGAAAAGAAAGTCATATTGTGCATTATACTGGCTGGTAGTAACTAAGTATAAATTCGTATTGGACCATTAAACTGGGGTTTCTCTGATGATCAAAACTACTAACAACGGCCAGCAATACTCGTTGTTAATTGCTATATAACATATGTCCTGATATCTATTCAATATGATCTATTCGTTCATCTCAGCGGAAAGATTATTAGATATATTTGGATCAGGTAGAAAAAAAAATACTAAATTCGTTTCCTTGAAGTAGAACGTAGTCTGAAACAGTGGACAGGAGGTATTTTTCCAGCAAACCTTCGAACCCTCCCACCCACTGAAATAGTCCAGTGTTACACCATGGAACAGAAAAATACCTCCTCATTATAAGATAGTAACTTGCTATGAATTGATATCAGACAATCTATACTGGAAAAACCTACGAACAACGGTAAGCAAGATTAGTATGCTGATTCCTGCTATATGGCGTACTTCCTGGTCTGTTTCTTTTTTATAAAAATTATACGAAAAGCCAAATTAAAGAATCATCTTTATAAATGGATTCAGTTAGTTTTATTTTCTGAATACGTTTACAAAGAATAGTGCATAGTTTGGAACAGTGAGTAGGTAGTCTTTTTAAAGTCTTTTTTCAGTGAAAATGTCAGAGAGATGAACTAAATAAATTCAGAAAATACTGGCTCCACGATGTCCGTGATAGGGAATTGTAGTGGATCATGGGGGAAAGTCTATGTCCAATGACGGACGATAAAAGATTGATGATGAATGCCCGTATACTCTGGTGTTACGATCAACGAATTGAGAAAATAGCTCAGTTCATTATCAAAGTATATGGTAAGTTAGCATGAATTATACTTGGATATTTGAAAAAGATCGAACCCAATAACAATGTCAAGGAGGATTAGCATGTTGATTAATTGCTGTATGGCGACTGTCAGGGTATTTTTTTCTCCATATAATTTACTCATTCATGATAGTAAATGTATTGGGATTCGAATTTTTTCTTCATAGAAAGCATACTGAATATGTTTACTGGGCATAGAGTAAAGCAATGGACTTGAGTTATTTTTTCGGGAAAATTTCAACACACACACCCACGGTGGCATCGTCAAGTATTCCAACCAGCAGACCAAGAAAATCACTCTGACCATAATTTAAAAAAAAAATGATACCCCGCGGAGATATTGATCATGTTTCAGTTAAAAAAACATTTTAGACACATGCTGTATTGAATTCAGTTGTCCCCCCCAAAAAAACGATGTTTTTCCGTATATCAAGATATACAATTGAGAAGTGGATACATAATCCGACGGGATAATCATGGATGCATCATTAGGAACTATATTTGGAATTACCTACTGTCATCACACGGACAATGTGTCACTCGGCCCAGACAATGTAAATAGAATAAACATATAGAGAAAATAGGTCTGCTGTAGGGAATGAACAAACGTAGCATTGCTCTTACCATTGAGCAAGGAAGTCACAGAAAAGTATTTTAATCCACACGTATATCGGCCTTAAAGACTCAAATGATATAACACACACACACACACACACAAATATATATATATATATATATATATATATATACATATATATATATATATATGTGTGTGTGTGTGTGTGTGTGTGTGTGTGTATGTGTATGTGTACGTCTCTATACATGTGCTGTGTTCAAAATCTAAAATATCCTGCTGAAATAAAGTGATTATCATTTTCCAGTCAAAAACCAATATTTCATAGGATATCATATTATTACATAAATTTAGCTTTCATTTATGCGTTGTCTAGAATCAAAAGCAGAGTTCCCAACATCTTTGAACTCATTATTTTTGTCAACGTCTTGTCAATCCATTCTACGGCCTACTTCACCTGTATGATCCATTATGAGATAGGAGATTTTTTCTACATAACTCTAAGAGCATTGTCCTTCATTTTCTCATGGATTATATGCCTTTCGACGGCCGTAAAATGGATCGGCATAATAACATTAGCAATACGAGGAATTATTCCAGTCGTTCCAACATGCTTCAGGGATATATAAAACGTAGTGAGTATCCATACATCTAGAACTACCAACTTTGGGACATTTAAGAAAAAGAATTATATGCTGTCAATGGAAGGTTTGTCCGCAAAAAAAAGCAAACAAAAAAACACACACAAAAACAACAACAAAAAAAGGCATAAAGAGAGTTTGTCAGCCAAATGTTAAACAGCTTAAGTGAGAGCATCTATAGGTTGTTGGAAATCCAGATATCACAAGCATAAAAATCATTTTCTATTTGAAAACTGTATAATTACAAACACCGCACATTCGGAATTCTTTTTGAATAAAAAACAAAAATCATTTAACCTGCAAGGTAAATCGTCCATATGAACCACTCCTGCTACTCCAATGATTAAATAATTGATTTTATTCATGCCTAAAAAAAATATTCTTCAAAGAAAATCTAATCTAGTTATGAATTGACAATTGACAAATATGAATATGTTTCCCTTACATGTGTGATAAAATTTAACCTTAATATTTTGAGAATTATGTCATGAAAATGACGATATAACAGTTCATTCAAACTAAATTGAGACTATTGAATAAAATAAGGATGATGATGTCATTTTGTGACGATATCGTTTTGTTATCCTTTTCATGAGCGGAATCCAAGGAATAAAAATGTTTTGGTTAATTCTAAACGATGCGTTCTAATGGTTACTTTTAAAGTAATTAGATTAAAAGCTGAATGATACTCACAATTTAACAATTGGTTGAACTAAAGATCACGTCTCGGGTAATTTATCTCCTCGATATACTCTGATTCTTGGTCGGAGTCCCTGTATATACCTAAATAATCCAGTTACATTTTGTGCACACTACATATATTATTAAAAAATCTTACTCTGGTTGAAATATATTGCATTCTTCTTTATTCGGAAAACATCCAAAACTAAAGAGAATACAATTTGATATTTTGTGGATTTCCTAATTACAAACCATAAACTAAAACTGTCACCAAAACTGGTTTCCCTAGTTTTTGACTGAGTACCGATAGATGGCAGGCTATGTATGTGTAGCGTGTACAGACATCATCTATGAAACTAAAGAACTGAGAATGTAAACATTCACTGATTATCATGTATTAAAAAAGTAGATTTAATTTTCAATGTACTCAAAAGGTAAATTGTGCTCTCACGCTTGCTTTTTGGAGATTTAGATCTTTTTAGTGATCACCAACCAACAAAGGGTAAGAGAAGTGGATGATTCATTGATCACCCTTTTTTCGATAACATTGAAAACGATGTTGGTTGAGTTATTATTTTGATTCAGAAACTAACCAGATCTGTTATAGCTAAATTTTGACATGAATTGTATCGCACTCATTCGCATGGCCTTTGTTACTTACTTCCTGATGTTTTTGTAATGATCATCTTCAGGCAGAATGGCAGAGAGCCAATTTATGATGAGACGAATCAAGATTATAGATTTTCTGCGGATGATAGCATCACTAGATTGAACTTGATTGAACTTGAACAGGCAGTAAGCTAAGATATAGTTCTATCAAGCAAAGACCATAAGATATAATATAACTGTTCAGATAGTAATGTGAACTGTTCATTGTCACACGCATGTATCAAGCTAATCCCTTTGAATATCTTTTGCCTAAATGTTGTTACTCGATATCTGATTTATAAGACATAAATGAAATACATAAATAAACGAAAAGATGTATATGTAATTTCAGTTGAAATAAGCGTAGTATTGAGAGCTTTAGGACTGAAAATATTTCTATACCAATAGAAGAAAAAAAGTGTTCCAGCAACACAATTTTTGCTTGAAGCTTTAAAGATTTCCCCTCTCTCATATATATATATATATATATATATATATATATATATATATATATGTGTGTGTGTGTGTGTGTGTGTGTGTGTGTGTGTGTGTGTGTGTTATATTATTTGAAAAGATTTACCGTTGTTACATAGAAAATGAGTCTCCCAACCAAGTATAAACAGAATAAAGAAGCCAACGGGTGAGGTAGCCGCTTAAACAGGTGACGTAACGTTGGAGCAGCCACCTTATCAGTCGGGGTTTCGATTCCTGCAGCAAATTTCAGCAAATTGTTTCTTCATTCTATTCGAGCTATCTAGGGAAACGTATTCTTTTGGGATCATTTCAAACAATATAACGCTTTCATGAATATTCTGTCGGATTATAAATCCTTTTCTTCTTCTTAATAATAATGATAATTATAATAATATCAATCGTAGTAGTAGGAGTAGTAGTAGCAGTAGTAGTGGTTTAACAGAGGAGGAGGGAGAAAAATAACCCAAACGATAGTGGACGTGAGAAATCCTAGCATGGCTGTGAGGTGGAAATGAGATGAGAGGAGGGCTGACGACCTGAAGAGACTTACTGTCACCCAGCCTTCAGCGATAACCACCGGGCAACTGGAGTGAAACTGAAAATTTAGTACTGCTATGGACTGTGAGAGTGTGGAACAGAAGAGACTTGCTGTCGCTCAACCTCCGGCAACTTGTGTGAAATCGCTGATAATGGTAATATATATATATATATATATATATATATATATATATATATATGTAAGAAAAAGTCAATGATTTTCCGCTGGTCAGTCATGTTATTTTTTTCGTTGGCCGTACTATGTCTGGCGTGGGCAAATGAAGTTATGACATGTCGTTACAGAGGACTTTCGTCGTTGAAGAGTTGGTTGCATTTGTGCTACCATAGATTTAACATGTCTATTTTCAATTTGCATGAAGGAAGAACAACGAGCCGTGCTCTGTTTTTCATAGCGGCAAGTTGTACCAGGAACTGATATCATTCAATTACTTTCAGCACAATAATAAAACAGTGTTCCCCCCAGGAGTGTGTATGATTCCAAAGTTCAAAATGGGCTTGCAATTGGACGCAAACGCTGATGTCTATTGTCAAAAGGTGTTTTGCTTCCGTATGACGATGTACTCCCACATATTACTGTCCACACTGTCCCAGAATAAATAGATATATAATATACATAAGTGTACATCATCATAAGCAGCAGCTGTTAAAACTCCACTGCTAGACAATGGCTTTCCAAATCACTTTTCAAGCCGACTGTCATGTTTTCACAGGCTTAACTTCCGTTCTCATCCTTCCACCATCTCCGGACTTTCTACTGTATTTGCTGTCCCATGGACACCAATCGGTTAAACTTTGGCTCAATCCGGTGTGTTCTCCCTAAGTTTGCAACCCATTTCAATTTTTGCCCATTAATTACTTGTATAATATCCTCGTCTGCTCAGGGCTCCATGGAAACTTCTCTCCTATTTTTCAGATCCTTCACTAGCATTGCTCATTCCATTGCAAATCTGAGTTTGCCTTCTATTAGTTTTAATATGTCAATATGTCTATTTATACTGAATGTTTTCTAACCAATTGTTATACTTTGTTTCATCTCTCTTCCATGGTCTTTTTCTGGCTTCAATATCAGACCGTGACGTATTCCAAGTCGCCATCTCTATTCCTATGCTTTCTTTTCGTTAGCTTTATTATTAGACATTATTTTTGTCTTTGGTCAGTTTATCTTCAACCCAATTTTATCTCTACCTTTCCAGATCACTTGAGATATTATGAAAGTAATTTTATGCTTTTGATATCGATGATCTGTCCTCTACATATCTTAAATGGTTCATAAATTTCCGTCTATATTTTGCTCCTATCTAACCCAGTGTATTCTCCTGAAAGTGCCTTTAAGGCTCGTTGTAAATATTTCAAGTGAAATTGAATCTTATTGTCCCACTCTTTCACTAATGTTTATCTTATCTTATATTTTGAATGACTTTTATATAATTCTCCTGAGGACCATGTTAAAGAGTTAATATAAAGACTGCTGAGTGTTTTCCGGAGACATATTTTTTTCAAAATAAACAAAAGCAAAACAAGGAGATTAGGTCTATTCAGATGTCTTTTTGATCAGTTGATTGATCATATGTAGGTTGTCTCGTATTCATATGATGGGACCAAAGTAACAGTCAAGTCAATATTATTACACGGTACATTTGCACACGATTATTATTCCCAGGAGGAGGTGTACCTAACGAGTGCATTGAAGTACATGATCAATAATTCAGACCAATGCTGGGAGTTCCGTTGTTTTTTTTGGGGGGGGGGCTTAAAATGGCTAAATATGATTTTATTAATTTTGAACTAATCAGTATTATTTCATCCCTTTACATATTTGCTTCCTTCTCTCTTCCTGTCTCTCCCTTTACACACACACACAAACACACACACACATATACACACAAAATAATTCACTTTACTACCAAATAAATTATGATGAAGTTAATTGATAAGAAAGGTGAGTCTGATATGATCTGTAATATTTCCAGATCCTGCGTCATACTTTTCATCCAAGGCTCCCAGCACTATGTTTCCTTCAAACGCCCTGCAGAATATTTTTCCAGGGCGTGCAAGAAGTGAAAGAGCCCATTCTTGGAATCTTTTCTATATTGTAATAACCAGCTCATTTTCTTGCGTTGACAACTTGTCCACGGTCATTGTCACGCAGCATAGAGGGTGTTCAATATACTCCTTACCTTAGGCGTTGAAACATTCATTTCTCCTCCAATACTTGATTCAAACGAATTGGCTGATTCACCTTCGACCTTTCTGTAGGATCGCATGTGGATTGTACTGTATATGCCTACGGAAGATAAGTGTGTGTGCATGTTTCATGTATAATTGAGCGCACAAAATGCCCATCGATCTGTGAATGATGTGGTCATTTTTGACTGGAAATGTATGTATATATATGTATATATATATATGTGTGTGTGTGTGTGTGTATGCATACAATATTATTATTCGATTATTGTTAGAATTTAAGTTGATAATAATTTTATTTGTGATACATACTGATATGTACTATTGGATTAGTAATGATACTTGAATAGATTAATGTTTATATAGGTATTTAATATAATCAATATTCTCCATACAGCCCCAATACTTTTTACCAGTGCAATACTTATGCTAAATATATACATATACATACAAAGGCACATACCCTTGAAAGTGCACATATATGTGTGCATATTATTATTACTACTACTAATATCATTTCCGTGGTATAAGTATTCGTAAATCTTGACGTATATATGGAGCGCATAAGCTAAAGTATGCAGGCGTCAAAATCAAAAAGAAAAGGTAACCATGCGAGATCTAGTGCTTTCACCCCCCACACACACATATGTACACATACACACATATATATATAGGTATATATATAGGGAGAGAGAGAGAGTGAGAGAGAGAAAGAGAGAGAAGGGAAGATTGATAAATAGATATAGATATCTGTTCCAATATGTGAATATATATATGCATATAAATACCTATATCGATATTTACTATGTCTCTTTCTCCATATATATTGATATATATGTATATCTATCTATCTATATATATACATACATATATATATGTATATATATATATATATATATATATATATATATATATATATATATATATATATATATATATATACATATACATATATGTGTGTGTGTGTGTTCATTTATGTTTGTTGCTGTTTGTGTGTTTGTGTATTGTTTATGTTAAGAGAAGTCAATGAGAAAAGGTCGAAAGACAACCGTGAGTTAAAAGCTTTGCTCTACCCGGAAAATCTTAGCTGCTTCGTCTCCGAAATACATTAAGTCTATTTCCTTGAGTTTCGTGTCAAGATTAATATCCTAAGCTCCCAGCATTTGAAACCTGTCGTTTAAAGAGCTGTTAGAATTACCTCTTCTTCCCTTGCAGCATGTGTCTCTCTCATCAGACTCCGATTGTAATAACCAAAAGATCTTTGGTCAATCTCTTATCTCATGTATGTCCGTTGCGCAGACCGGCGCCTCCCAGCTATTAATTGCTGGTATTTTGAACAGATATCTGTAGATACTGTTGCCCTTTCGATCAATGCGAAGAAGATTCAGAACATGACCGAGATTAAATCGGACCGTCACTGGACAGAAGCTAATCTGAATTCGTGGTCAGCCATCTTGGGACGTTCAACGAAAGATCACTGGTTTAAGATAGCAAGTCCCTTCAGGAAATTCCTAATCAATTCCTTACGGCAAATTTGTGTGCGTTTATGTGGAAGTTAACATGTATGTCATAGTATATGTACATAAGTGTGTATATCCCTAAAAGGATAAAAGTTACTCCGAAAAACATACATGCTGATGATCGATATTCAATTGAAAAACAAAGATTCATGGATATTAACCTATCGATTCTTAATTTTTAAAATACTCAGAACGTTGTGTATGGAAGTCTTTCCAGATAAAGCTAATCGAACACGCTGAAAACTAGGTTTTATAGTGGATAGTACTTTCATGATTAATTACCCATAAGTTTGTTAAATTTTCTCCAGCAACGTGAAGAAAAACGTACCTTTTTCATGGTAGCGTTGCACGACACCAAGAGATTTGGAATCCCTTTTTATACCTTCGTAATACCGATAAGATCACACTATTTTAGTCAAACTCGAAAACAGAGGCCCTCTTTATCTTTATTTTTTAGACAAAACTGAACTACCACGACAGAGAAGGTGGGTACATTTTATCGATTATAAATCGAGGTTTATAAAAATTTGATATAAAATCGACGCAGCCAAGTTTCCAAATATATATATATATATATATATATATATATATATATATATATATATATAGATAGATAGATAGATAGATAGATAGGCATATATACATATAAGTATATATATGAATATATATACAAATAGATTGATAGATAGATCGGCATATAAATATGTATATATGTATATATATATATATATATATATATATATATATATATATATATATATGCTTACATATAGACACGATGCAAGTTAGTGTAAGGACCAATGTGGTAAAGAAAATATTCATAGGTCAGTGTTTGTTTCCTCTAGATCAGACAAAGTGGAATAAAAGATCCATTTGACCGGATTAGCAGCGATAAGAAAATGTTCCCATCAATCTCTAGAGGAAACCAAAGATGGAAATAGGTTATGAGGGTGACCCTAATCGACAAAACACCAAAACAAACACATACACAGAGACAGTCGCACAAATGTATGCACGCTCATGTACGGAAACACGCATACATCCCCTAAAGCAGAAATAAACACACGAAATCACGCACACACAGAAACTTGCATACACCAAACACACACACACACACACACACACACACACACAAACGGATACACTCACGAACATACGGACACATATGCACACACATACTCGCACATACAAGGGATAACACACCCTACATTTAAAAACAGTTCTCCATTATATGAAGGTACATTGATTATCATTAGAATAATATTCATTTAAGTTCAATTAATATAATAAACATTTATTTTCAAATATGATCTGCTTAAATTTGGTGGTTAATACTAATCACATACATTCAATAGTATACACAAGAAAATTCTAATCAAAAATCAAAATGTATGCGCAATCATAAATGTTAGAACGAAAACATTTATTACATTATTGTACAAAGGTCGATTTTCGGATAAACAAATTGTTTTTTTTCAATGTTGACCTCACCCAGAACCTTAAACAGTTTAATCAGGCCCAAATGGGCTGTATATGTGTACAAGATTCACATATGGTTTTTCCTTTTGCAATAAAATCTACAGTCGTTTTCACTCCGAAAATAAAGAACTGGTTCGAATGATATGATACTAGAAATCTGATTAGCCAAACGAAATGCGTCATGCATATTTAATGGACCTATGGAAAGGTTTGAAATAAAATATATGTGACACTACAATGCCAACTAGTTCACACTGAAATAAATATCGAATCATTGCAGTTAAAACTATGACTCCTACTATATATATATATATATATGGCAGAAACATAAACTTGCTATTATATAGGGCAGAAACATAAACTTGCCATTATATTTCTTATCATACTCCCAGCTCTACTCTAAACCAGCACAAGTCTCAGGATATAAAGTTGAATGTATCGAGCACTCTATGAAATAAATCTATCACATATCAGGCATTGCTTTATGTTACATTATATCATACTATATTGCAAACCTGATTTATACTATATGTACTATGTATTCTCCTATGTATAAACATATGTATGTATATATGTATGCACCTCTGTTTGAATGCCCGTGTATGTCTATACACACACACACATATCTATGAATATACACACGTATATAAATATATGTATTTATATAGAGAGTGAGTGAGAGAGAAGGAGAGAGAGAGAGAGGGGGAAAGACCTATATACACTCAATATGATGACGGAAGAGCGCATCAGTAATCAAATTTCATTAACTTCTTTGGCTGATTTAATGTTTGATTTGAATATAACTATGTTGTGTGCGGAATCATTTTCACAATCAATTCTCTCAGTCTACAGGCGAAAATGTCGAAATGGTTGACCCGGCCGATCTCCTACAGGGGAGGCTAACATCTTCATCATTGTTAGCGTCAATGAACCTAATTTGAATTTTAACGAATTGATATCCCCATAAACTATTTGATGGATGTCTTCCCTCGCTTTGGGGAATAAACTGCGAGTTTGGAAAATGTCACATGGCGTTGTGTAGCCGATGAAAATATTATTCTTGTCAGCTAGTGATTTTCAAAATTCCTCAATTATGAGTTACAATCCAAAACAGTCGGACGCACTCACAGCACCCCTAACTCCCCACCGAGCGGTTATGATTTTGTCACAACCAGAATCCTGCAGTGGCCGTATTCACAACAGAGAAATCTCAAGATCTCATGGATTTGAAATGGACAGACATTTTCAAGGATCAAATTACTCGTCTGTTAAATGACTTCCTGTTTGGACAATCCCACTTGGTGCAAATTCACGTTTGATAACATGCATATACATATTCATACACAAGAAAATATGCTAGGTTTGTCTTGCAGTATATGACCATTTGAGAATGACAAGCAAGCCAACTTAAGGCAATGGCATTTCGGTTCTCGAAAAAAATTCTAGGAACTCACACATTCCCCAGTATTCTTTCAAATTCGAAAAACAGTATGGAAATCCCAATGATGTTGCTATCATTTGTCTGGTCGTATTTTCTTTAACATTATTTTAGGCTTAAAATCTCTTCGGGACAAGCAGAAAATCATTAGAATCAACAACTGGATTATAGGAGGTTGAAATCTCGGGTAATACAATATTTTGCAGCAAGAAACCTGCATAAAACTGTACAAATATTTATCTCACCGATCTTCCTTACTTTAAGCATGCTCATAGCAAAAATGAAGATATGAAATACTTATTAAAAGTAGTATTCTACATGATATGACTGAGGCCGTGATGTCATCTCTGATACTGCAGTATTTAGTTCAATGCTCACTTCAAAAAGGGTACCCTGTGTCAGACTTGGCCAAGATTCTAAAATTACCATACGACTGTGGCAGATTGTAACTTTCACTAATTAATTAGTGTGATGTAACATTTGAGAATTTTATCCATAAAATCATTCCGAATAATCATCTCAGCAAGGAGACGTAAATGAAAATGTCAAACAGACTCATATTCGATCCCCTCCACAAAAGATGTTTACTTAAACAATGGTTTATTCTTGATTTTTATATCTAAAAATGCATGAACCAATTACCGTCCGAAATCACTTGAAAGATTTCAAATAAGAATTGGAAGATTTCAACAGATAAAAGGCATATTTGACTACTTAGTTTATTGTGCAGTGAAAGGAATTCAGTCCCTCTAACAGTAACATTGATATTCAATGTTCTAACACATTCTACCGGTAGTTGTGAGACTATTTGTAAACATTGACGAATGTTTTTTTGATGATGTAAGTAATGTGAGTGCATGAAAAATATCAAAATGTAGCGCATCAAAAGAAACAATATCAACAAAAGTTGAAAACAACCAATCAATTGATTTGAAATCCCAAATCATTGAAAAATATTTGGTACGAAAAGGTTATAAAGTATACGTTAAATGATTTAGTATTCTTGTAGCCACAATTGTCTCAATAATTCGGGGGTGGAAGGAACAGTGCACAACTATAAATAAGCAGAGAACATACGGCAAATTATCGGTATGTAATGTCTAGAGGCGCCAGTTCTTTCTCTAATTTTCATTTCTGATAAGAAGTAATTGAAATATTGCCATTAAAATAAAGCTGTGTAGGCATTGTTACTTGGTTTAAAAAGTAAATCAGAGTATTTGATCCAGTAATATGCCTAAACAATCCATTGCATTCCTTTGTTTCTGCATAGAAATTAAAACTGATTCAATTTATTGGGCGCCATAGAGATCCTCTTTGCATGGATTTGTTTGAGAATGAGATCGGTGACTTCTTTCTCTTCAAATTACGATTTAAATGAAATGTTACGATTCGAATGGAACTGTACATTCTTTGTTAAAAGATTACCCATGGTGTCAGATAGTAAATCTCAGAATTGAATATAAATGTAAGCGTATTATTCTAAAGCATTGCTCAGATTCTGCATCTAAATTCGAGTAGATTTCGTTAATAAAATGCCATAGTGACATACTTTTAAGAAAATGGAGAAAAAGAATTCTCTGTCTATGCAGTTGTTTGTATATTTTCCACACGCTTCACCAAGTGAATCACTCCTTAATTAATTCCGAAATCAAGCGTTGATGTCTAAAAAGGAAAGATATCACGAGTCTGATTTTGGAGCCTGACTACCTTTGAAATCATTAGGGAAAATCTCTGACGCCTTGATATACTTAACTGAAATTCAGCAAATGGCAGGACTGAATGCATTGTGTCACCCGATATTTTGTATTCCTGGTGCCAAAAGTATAAAAAATATCAATTATTCCCTTCGAAGCTTGTTTTTATAGCTAAGACAGTGATATTCGTGTGCATATGTGTGTCTGATATTATGAGATTGACAGTTTGCCTGCGTCCGATTGGAAATGACTGTCGTATTGAACTGGAATTTCATCGTCTCCCTTGAGTGAAGGAGAAAATGAAGTAAATGACAAAGCCTATATTTTAGGGAATAATTTACAATTCAGTTGGGAGAATCGTATTTTTAAAAAAATCAAAGATACATGAATTAGTATCATCTCTGTGATTTTGTTCAGTTGGCTGTCAGAATAATATATACTAGGTTGGCAATCAGATTATCATTACTTGGCAGTCTGTCTATCAGCTGTTACTGTATTAAAAGAGATGGCAGATGATATCATCAATTCCGAAAATAATCTGACTACGCCACGCCTGGAAGGGAGATGTCTGCTCTTTAATACATACAGTAATTACCTAGCAGTTCAGTTATTAGAAAACATCGACAAGAACTGTTGCAAAAACAGCCAACATAACTCTCTCCTGTTTTTAAATGGGTGTATCTGGCTGGCTGGCTATGTTTCTGTCGCGAGTTCAAGACAAATCAATCAACTTAGAAGGTTGACAATTCAAACATTTACTGTTCATTATTTAATAAAAACAGACATTTCATGAAGGACCTATTCCTTGGCACCAATTTTATTTAGTATGAAATCGAGCGGCCTTATATCAAGTAAATAAATAAAGAGATGGGCATCGTACGAAGATAAAACAATGCATGCACTTTTGAAACACCCTCAGACACATGATTTGCTCTCGCCATAATAATTTTTCTGAGGGGTATTAAATTTACAATGTACGTTTATGCCTAATTGGTCCTTTACTATGCTCAGACAGCATTAATGCTTATTTGTTTTTAAATTTTGACTTACTTACCATCGCCAATCAAAAGATGACCCCTTTCACTATTTTTCCTTAAATTTTTCTCATTTTATTTCAGAATGCCGCCTGAAGACATTAGTCACTTGACGCTTTTTATTGAGTTAAAAACCAGACTTGTTATCCGTGTAAGTTTTTGTTACTGCTACCTTAATTTTATGCCAAGTTGGTGCATTAGTATGTTCATGCAACATTCATAGATATTTTTCTTTTTAAATTTGACTTTGTGATCACTGCCAATCAGAAGATGACCCCTTCCACCAATTTCTCTTAATTTCTCTTATTTCATCTCAGCCGCAAAACTTGACGTTTCTATTAAGTAACTAACCAGACTTGTTATCCATGTATTTTTCTGTTACTGCTGCCTTACAGGACAATGGATGGGTCTCCACAAATTATTGAAGAAATGGAGACGAAATCATTGCTTCATACGTCGTGCAACAGGGGCAGCAACTCTGCGTTGCTTTTCATCATCTTAAAAGGATTTTCCGTCGAATTGTGGAAGGTTAGGATACATGAAACGCCTTTTAAGATGGCGCTGTTATAAATAAATCCAAGATTTGAATAGGAGATTACTAGAGCTAAGGACAATGTATGAGGTGACAGTAATTGTAAGCCGGTCTAAAGCCTGTCTTAGAATGGATAAAACGCTTCAATATCTCAATTCGTCTCATCGAGTTGACAGAATGAATATCTAATGCATCATTTGATTCTTTGCTGTTCCCCATTTCGGTTTTGTACGACTTCCAGTGACTGGAAAGCGGAAGGGTTTCTAAACCAATCGATCCAACTCTCCAGCGTGGCTTTTCAACTCTGGGTTGACAAGGCTTAGCAGAAGGATTTCAATTTATGCCTGTCACCGTCCGAACGGAGGTTGTTCATATGGTCGTTAACGAAAACCGGCAGGAGGGAAATAGATGTGAGCAGAATGAATCGAAACGTGTTTGGTGGGCCAGAAGAGATGCCTAAGCAATCACAGTTACCCTCGTCTTCGACAACAACGATGACAAAAACAACAGCAGCGGCTGTTTCATAAATAACTGCTTGAATGTCTGCCTGGTGACAGATGGTCCGGGGGAGGTCCAATATTCAAAACCTGGCATTGAGATGCATTAGCGGGCCAACGGCAACTTCCGCTTTTATTTACACATCAAAGACTCGGTTGTTGATTGAGGAGAAAACCGACAAGATACATTGTCAATTACAAAACTACCGATTTCCTGAGGTTTTGTTTTTGCCCGGCAACAGGCTACACTGACTTGTTGTTGATATTCAGAATCAACTGCAAAGAGTCTATTTCCTTCATTGTTTGCATTCGCTTCAATTCGTGCCAAGACAATTTGTCTGGGTTAAGAGTATTAGACCGAATCACACGAGGTCCTGCTTTCCAATCAAGAGGATATTTTGTGCAACGTCCCTTGAAACTACCACTCTTCGTTGTGGCATAGCATTGGCTGCAACAGTTTTAGAGATTTTATAAAATAAGCTATACTTAGAGTATTTTTTTAGGAAAAAAAAACACGATCAATATGAGTATGAATGGTAAATGAAAATTAGGCGTGCGAAAGAAACTTTGTTAGCTCTTTCGCCATTTTGATTGATTTTCTGTTTTTTGCCCGGTCCGGTAAGTGATTCCCCTGACAAGCTACTCGTCATATCAGCTTTTATGCATAGGAAAGGTATAAATATATGCATCCAGCACAAGCATTGCAGACACAGGAATCAACACAACTCTTTGGAAAAAATATAAATGTATACGCGTGTGTAATAAAAAGAAGTGAATTCAAATACTGGAATCCAATCCTTGCTGCTTGATAAAGTTTCGTCCCTAACAAGCCAAGTTTCTTGCCAAACGAAAGTGAAGTTTGGGTCAAGAGTTCTTCTCAATAAAGTTGCTTATACTGGTTCTACGTTATCTAATGCTACGTGTCATATTCTCCAAACCAAATAACAGGCTCTAAAGGTAGATTGAAAAAAAAGTCTGGCAAGTAGATCTGGTGCAAACTACATAAAATACTACAGCCAGTACACATCAAAATCATTGACAATGGCTTGCAAGTTTAGCTGATATCCTCCTTCGACAGCAGGTACTCATATTTATGCACAATTCAATATTTGACATACGTGAAGCACTAAGTGAGAGGTGGAGTCAGCAACAAGAGTTGGTATATACCCAGACTAAAATCATGTACCATGTTATTCAGATTTCGTACGTTGATCTGTTGGGACGCATAGGAGACCAGCGTGCATCACAGAAAAGGCTAAAGTTTGTGCTGCCTCTATAACGACTTGTTGAGAACAAAACTTACACTATTTGCAATTTTGCCTTTTTTCCATAAAAGTGCAAAATCGGTACAAAGCCAACTTCGGGAAAGCAATATTCAAGTGTATACTATTTGCTTGTTGAAATAGTGATGCCCTTTGAGGTTTTTTTACTATCACAGAGAATCACATCAAAATGTTTGAAAGGTTAGTAGATTGTGATATATCACATTCCTTCGGGAAATACTTTCGCTTAAGGCGGATTTTAACTCCGATATCTGGAGAAATGTCGCTTTTGTTGAATTTGCTCTTTTCATTCATGACAAGGTCGCCTACATATAGACTGTATAACTAAATAATCAGATGCCGCTAGCAGGAGATGTTCAACCATTTGATGGATCTCGGGGCGTATAGCCTAACCTTAGCAGTTTTGTTATACTATTCCTACGCATTGTCGAGAGAAACCAGTATCGAGAAGCAGTTTAGGACTTATCATTCTATGAGGGGCCTCAGCAACTGACATAGGTCTTTGAATAATTTGATTCAAAAGTGGTCATGACACATTCAAAGATGTGCGATTGCTTGAGGCAACGTGGAGAAGTGTGTTGTATTCTAAACACAAACGGTGACTCGGTTGGGTCCGAAATTTGATTTAGAGATTAATATGTAAAGTCATGATCGACAACCAAAGCTCAGCCCATCTGCATACGCAACCTTTTCTTACTTCCAAATGATGATAAGCCACAAAAGACATTTGATCATTTTATGTGTAAAACGTGCGTAGAACTTCACTCAAAAACATAGTAGATCAATTTCGTAAGGTTTGGGCAATTTTAATTTACTTTCGTTTCATTTAATGCTAAACTGTTTTTTTATATGCATGTGGTTAAATCAATGAGAAAAAATGCAAATATACATCATATCGTTCCTTGAAATCTGAGCATTATTTTATCATTCTAGCTGGAAATAGAAGTGAGTAAAGTGTCAATTTCGAGAGATATAGCGCTTATTTTTGAATTTCTTCGTCATGCACTCACTTTTTGGTTGGGGTGAGATCTTTTCAGTTTTGTTTTACTGACAACACGGAAAAATTAGTATTTATATAATATTGATGAAGCCAACCATCTCTCATTTCAAATGAAATCAAATTCATTTGTAAAATGACGCTTCAGCGAGTGATCAAGTTGCAGCAGCAATTAAATGTTATACAATATTACCTGCAGTAAATCCTGATATAACCGTTCAAGTACCTATTACATTCGACAAAGTGTTTTTGTCAGGTGCCCACAATCAAATTATGAGACAATCAAATACTCGCACCTAGACCCTAAAGCTGATGAAGAAACAGCTATCATGATATAACATATCTAAGACTTGAATGTTTGATTGATTGATTCTGATATATTTCAGTCAAAAAAAAACAACAAAAAACGAACACAAATTATCTCTCTTATGTAGTGAAACGTGCTGTTAACAAAGATAATCATTCCTACCAATAGTTAGAAACATGAAATTAGCGCTATTTCTTGAGTAATTGACACCAAATGTACCCGTAGATAGATTATGTATTAGAGCTGTGCTATTGACAGTTTTATAGAAAGGGTGGGGATATAGTTCTCTATCGCTCTTAAATGTTCTTTTGATTTGGGGATCTACGTGAAATCAATAATTGATGCAGAATTACTAACGCACATTTAAACATATTGATGATATTTAAGTTGTTTTCATGACCTGAACGATAAGGCACCAGGCTCAGAGAAGTGGGCTCTCGGAGATGAAGAATGCTTCACAAAATTTCATCAGAAAGACACGATCCATGCTGCTTGGTAAAAACCGTTGAATGGCAATCTAGAAGTTGTGATAAAATGCAACTGAAATTAAAAAATACTAGTCAAAAATTTAATCTTTTACAAAATTGTTTTACTACCCGTGATCAAACTTATCATTTAGTTCTGATAAATCAGGCATGGACATATAAATTTGACATATGGATTATTAGTAAAATGTTTCTCAACTTTGGACCTGTCACTGCAACTGTTCCATACAACGGCCCAGGCAAACATCACCATCATCACAATTCTTTCGGTTCATAAACGCTAAAAAGATATTTTACCGAGCGCATTAATGGTAATTGGTTCTTTGCTTTACACCATTCCGACTGACAGAGGGTTTTGCTCCCGGATAAGAAGAATGCGTAACCCTGTTGGAACAAAAAAAAAAAAAAAAGGCGGTCAGTTGTGTACCTAATACAGCCCTGTGTAAACAGCCTACTCTTTGGTTATTGGATTTCGAGCGAGAGTAGTTTAGGGACACTTTTCATTATACCTGATTATTTGACGAAACTCACATTAGTGGAATCACTTTCTTTTGTATCACTTTGTAATTCACCCCAGGTGTTTGGAGGACGATATTTCCCTTTCTTTCTCCCAGTCCTTTTTTTTGTCTTCTCTAAATAAAGAGTGCAGCAAAGTGCCTTCTCAATGTTATTATCCGAGTAGTGTACAAACATTGTTTCCTGAATGGTATCTGTTGTTTTCGTTTTTTATTTTATGTTATTTCTAAGCTTTTTCTGTAGTTTCTGATTGATTAACTAATTGATCTTATCTAATAGCTTGTTTGCTGTGTGTTGTATATATAAACATCCATATATACATCCATATCCAAACATATGTATGTACAGATATATATATATATATATATATATATATATATATATATATATATATATATATACACACTTACGAATACATATATACATGTACATATTTGCATACACACATATATCTATACACGTAATATTATTGGTTGTATATGTATATATTTACATACAAATATATGAATATATGTAAGTATATATATATATATATATATATATATATATATGTGCATAAAAATATATACATGTACATATACGTGCACTCATACAAACACAACCACTTAAACGTACACAATCAATCACACACACCCTCACACACACACTTATATATATTGAGAGAGATATATATCGTACTTAAATGCGCATCTGTCTATCGTTGGTGGCGCCAAATTGATCAGACGTAAATAAGACAAATAAAATAATAGATGGACCGCTTTAGGCCGTGTAAAGAAAGAACAACAGGAACAACAGTTTCGATTGCAAAAATGAAAAGAATACCAATCACAACAGACACAACCATAAAACAACCAAAGGCGATCGCAGAGGCGTTAATGAATTGATAGACCATTTTTTATGAGTTGCAGAATACTCAACATCGAAAAAGTCAACACTCAAACGCGGACGGTAATTGATACTTTGTAATTAGCTGAGCATCCTTACAAACCAAAAGAGAAGAACAATAAATCGAATGCTAGTACTATTGAAACAGCCAATAAGTAAGACATTAAGTAAATTGAATAGTGTCAGAAACGTTTTGTTTATATCAACTTATTCAAATCCTCGCGCGCTGCACACATTTTGAATACCATGAACCTCTTCTCTCAGTAATTATTGCATGATTTCCTGACCTCTGACAATCCCTTTCCTTCTATATTCTATTGCCACCATACATACTAGGTTTGAAAGTATCTACCAATTCACCATTAACGAAAATATACCCTGATGATGCTCAAAAATATCTCCCTCGGGATCTCATGTATGTATCCAAGCAAACTTTTTACTCTCAAATCAGGCAGCAATGTTCAGTTTAGAAATCACCATCACTGCAATCTTCTATCCATTGTCAACGGCTCCAATTTTCTTTAGGGAAAGGTAGAAGTCGCTAAGGGCTAAATCTGGACGGTATGAGAAGTTTCAAATGACTCGCTTGTGACTGTAAATGTGACTGCCTTGCAACGACAGCATAATCAACATCATTTCCCCGAAGTGAACATGATATCCCGTTCAAATTGATTCGACATTCGCGTTTTCGATAAGGATAGACGAGGTGTAACATGGTGTGTAAGGAGATTTTATGTCTCCGTACAAAGTCACTCATTTTTTTAAAAACTATGTTGAACAGGAGTGATATCGATTGTGATCTATTAAAATTTGAGAACATTACCATGATAGTTAGATATTATCGACTTAGAACTATTTTGTCTTTGAGAATCCTTTACTGTTAATCTTGGATTTTGAGTAGCAAAAATACATCATCGATCATCGAACCGGATATAACTGAGCAGATTAGTAGGGTTTGACGACAAAAATATTTCCATTGTAGACATTGTCACAAATCTATTAGGTTGTTACATATGAAATATCATCATTAAATAGTTACACAAAGATGATATGAATAACAAAAAGACGGTGAATATTTATCACAAATATGACACTTTTGAAGCAATAACTTCCACAAACGATCCTGTAATGATAATAGAGCATCTCAATAATTCAGCAAAAGTATGAATTATAGCCCCTCTATCCATTAATATTTTATTCCAGGTATGGAAATCGAGATTCTCGAAAAGATGATAATTTATGAGAAGTGTCAATTGTATAAGGAGAGTTCTGCAAGTCTTAAGCTTAAGCACCAAAAACTACTAAGTGTGAGAGTCTGAATATGTCCTCAACATCTTAGTCAGTTCATGTGGTGATCCATTTTTGATCTTTTTAACCTTCCCTATTGGCTTGAATTGACGTGATATAGTCACTTCCAAAATCTAAAAGCCTCAAGAAAGTGCTCAAAACGATGCCGAACAGTTGGCCACTGTTGTCGATAATTCGTCGTCATCAAGGACAGGTTTCCGACATCTGTCAACGTTATTCACAGTATACATATTTCCAGACTCGAATCAATTGAACCAACGCTGAATAGTTTGCACTGCTGTAGCTTCCATCCATAATGGTTCATCAACGTTATCAGTAACTTTCATTTGAAATAGAAAAATCGAAAATTATTTTCCAATACTATTGAAGGCTCAAAAACATCCAGCGCTAATGAATTATGGCTATTTACATTAAATCTGCAACAGAAAATGTAATAACTCAAGTAAATTTGTCACCGCAGCATTACTCTCCACATATGATGTTGAAAAACGATATTTCATGTGCAGCAACCTAGATGCCTTTATCTATTCACAGCATTTTATTTGATATGGATAATTGGTAAAACCTTGATGTTCGATCAATTTGCCTGAACAGTGGTAAAGTTAGGGGGATAGGTAAGTGCCGAAATCAATCTATGCATATGATTTAATTTGGTATTTGTTGGAATGCCTTTATCATACTATTGTTACGACAACCGGGGTGCACATGGGCGCATATGTTTCTATTTATCTCTCAATATACGTTACTTAATTAACAGAATTAGACATAAGTGCCCTACATTAATCGAATCTGATTGTTTGGCAGCGGGATTGACTGAATGAAGATAAGTTTTTTTACGTCTCTAAAGAGGGGGAAACCATGCTCAAAGATAAATTTTATCTTAGTTTTTTTTCCCGAAAATCAACTCTTTTCATTGGAAAATCGTTGATCACTCCCAAGACGCTCTTGATAAGTCCGGATACATTTTGAGCATGAATTGTCAGGAGGTCTAGCTTGTAGTTTCCATCAGTCCAATATAAACTGGGAGGAAAATACCTACTTCGGCTTTAGAATCCTCTCTTTCTCCCCTTTCCTCTTTCTTTCTCTCTCTCTCTCTCTCTCTCTCTCTATATATATATATATATATATATATATATATATAAAAAGAGAGAGAGAGAGAGAGAGAGAGAAAGAGCGAAAAAGAGAGAGGGGCAGAGAGATTGCATTTTTGTACGTGAACCATTATGTGTACAAGCAATTAATATAATTCATGTTGTGATCCAAAAAAAAAAAACAAAAACAATTTTTTTCCTTTCTAATTATGTTAGGACATAGCATATTATGGTGATCAAGACAAAAAATACGGAATAGAAAAACAAAGACAAATACGGAACGTATTCCAGGTTCAGTTACAGTTGGTGATAAATGTAATCGTACTTTTTGGTTCATAGTATTGAGTGGAAATCAAATTCAATTCCATTTCGAACAAAAACAATGTTTTTATTCTTTAAGGCTTGCATTATTCCTTGACAACTGGAAGTAGATTTTAGATCGGATCTTCAATCCAAAACTAAAAATATCTTGCTAAATCCCGGTGAAAAAGATATCATGTTAGAAATTGTGAAACTCTCTTTTCAATAATCGACTTTATTCTCAACCACTATAAATATTTCGTTTCCACTGCAGTGGATTATAGAAAATGAATGAATCAAACGATTCAGAGAGTACAATCAAAGGAAGCGTTCTGCGATTAGAAAAAAAAGAGAACCCATAACGGGTACACTTGACGATAAACATAATCATAGTTTTTGGTTTGTATTCTTACTGATCACCAAAAATGCCGTTATTTTAATTGATCACAAAGGAAAATGTGTTGACAAATTTTGAAATGGTGTCATAAACTACATTAATTGTGAGTAAACATAATGATCTACATATAAAAACGCTCTCTCTGTCTATCTCTCTAGATGTATAACAAAGGTTTGTATGTAACTCTCGTCAATGAGCATGTACGTACTGCCTTCTGATCATAATCAGAGTTGCTGGGGAGCGAACTTTTGATTTTAGGCAGCGTAGACAGAAGTGACAGACGAGGAGAAGAAACTCATATAAAATTCATTTCAGAGCATAGTTTTACCCTCTCCCTCTCTCTCTCTCTCTCACACACACACACACACACACACACACACACATATATATATATACATATATATATATATATATATATATATATATATATATATATATATATATATATATATATATATATATATACGCCTGCAAATATATATGTGTGTTAGCAGAAATTTGGTTATTTCAAAGGTTGAACGCGCTTGTACGTCTATTGTTGTTAACGTCAAAATTCAGTTGCCATGCAAACTAAATTATATTTGATATCAAATGAATAGGGTGATTACAAAGGGCCTTAATTTTCCTAACGCTAATTGGTTCCAACAATGAGACTAATTATATCTCATCCCTCAAGTATCAAACTGTTGCAAAAATAACAATACATAATTTGATTCATAAAAACACCATTTACAGATGTAAACTGAAATTCATCAACCAAACTATCCGAGAGATACCCACCATGGAGAAAAAGAATCAACAGTAATTATACAAAGAGTTAATTTGTATATTTCCATTCTTCATTGATGTATCCTAATAGGAAATTAATAAAAAATGTTGGTATTCTTCATTTAGAAATGTTTATATACAGAAAAAAAAGTATATACCAATTTAATGTTGGAGAATCAATCGGCCGAAACATTGTAGATGATAAAATAGCTAAATCGAGGTTAAACTGTCAGAACCAAAAAAAAAATGACGTGATTTATTGGAATTATTTGAAGCAATACACATGCATATTTTATGAATCTTATTAAAATAGTGTATATCAAGGTTGAAAGTCTTTCATGAGTTGTCTCCCTTGCAGGATTGTCAATTTAGAGTTGATTTTCCCCCATTGGGTTGGAATGCCCTGAAAAATGGTAGTTGGTCGGAGAGAGGCCTGGTGAGTAAAGCTGGGTGATTCAAAGTGTCATAGGCTACCTAATTGAATTCCTGCACGGTCATTTGCGCAACGTGTGACTGGAAGTTGTCAATGGGGAGAATCGGCACTTTCCGATTGATTGATATTAGACGGAAACGTCAATAGTTCTCGATCTTTTCTGTCGATTTCCTGGCAATACTTATTTGTTGTGACGGTTTCATCAGAGTTTCAAAAGGAGGGATAGAAACTCCAACATCAACAACAACTGGAATTTAAAACTTCACAAAAATAAATCATTCTTAGTAATGACAAACGGTGGTCGACTGATCTTAAATTCACAATCTCATAACTTAAAAACTTTTCATACGCACCCACACACACACTCTCTCTCTCTCTCTCTCTCTCTCTCTCTCTATATATATATATATATATATATATATATATATATATATATATATATGTGTGTGTATGTGTGTGTGTGTGTATGTGTGTGTGTGTGCGTGCATTTATGTAAGTGTGTTTGTGCGTTTAGAAATTGAAAAAAGGATAATAGAGAACAAAAGGGAAAAATAAGAACTTCATATGAATAGACACAAACTTTTTTTCTGCTTATATGATATTCAACAAATAATTATTCAAGCTTTGTGCTTCTGCGTAGAGATAACGTTGTTAGGCGCAAAGATATACATAATCCGAGAGCATACTGATTTATCTTTTTACTAGTAGAAAAAAAAAACAAAAAACAAAACAGCCTTGTTCTATAGATTAGAACCTCCGAAAGCCAAAACAAATAATGAAGTTAAAATGAAATGTATTACTATTACGGTATTGTTTGTGGGGAAACATAATCCTCAGATATGCTCGATGATATTGCAAGGATTCGCTTAGGCATACCGTCCCCCCCTTTCCTCATCCTTTTCTTCCCAATCAGTTTGCTGCTGCTATTATTATTATTATTATTATTATTATTATTATTATTATTATTATTATTATTATTATTATTATTATTATTATTATTATTATAATACCCGTAAAAAATGACGGTATCATTTATGTATGGATCGACACCGAGGGGCATAAAACTAATTCATAAGATATTTTTTCATATAATTCAAGTGTTTTAATACTAAGTTTTTTTTTAATTACAAGATGAGAGGTAAGGTGGGGTCTATTTGGTCAACAGGTAGACATCCCTTTTTTCTTTATATCATTTTTCCTAAAACAGCTACACGGTTATTATAATAATTCATGTAACCAAAGTTTGAGTTTTTTTTTCCAAGTCTCAAATTGACTTAACTCAAGCGGTTTTAATTTGTGATCAGACATAGATTTTTTTTAGAGTTTCTATGACGTACTCCTTATTGTTATGTCATAATAAGAAAGTGAATCATCCAATGAGATGTATGCAAGCAAACAAGCAGAAAACAAATAGCATCTATACCTATTAGTTTTATTCTTCTTATTATTATTGTTGTGGCTATTTTTAGCACTTGCCTAGTGGTTACCGCTGAAGGTTCAGTGACAGTGAGTCTCCCCCAAGGTGTTCAGCCTCCTCTCATCTCATCTCATCTCTCCCTCACCTATCACAGCAGTGCTTCAGTTCGTACCTCCACCACTATCTGGGTGTTTTGTTTTATTCGTTTTTTTTCTCTCTCTTTCTCATCTGTTAGGTCACTGCTGACAGCTGGGTTCGTAAACCTTAGATTTCTAGCCCTTCCCTCGTTGTTATTATTATCATCAGCAATTTTACATCAGTTGCCTGGTGATTACAGCTGGTGTTTGAGTGACAGCAAGTCTCCTCAAGTCCCAAGCCCTCCTCTCCTCGTTCTCATAGGCAACAATAATAATGCAGTTCACAGTTTAACACCGGTTGCCCGTGGTCATTGCTGAAGGCTGAGTGACAATAAGTCTCCTCAGGTCTTCAGCCAACGTCTCTTCTCTTTCACCTATCATTCCAGTGTTTTGGTTTACATTTCCAGTTTCATTTCCCTTCCTCTTTTGGGTCACTGTTAACATTTAACGTTGCAGTCTTTATATTTCCAGCACTTTCCTCAGTATCCACGCAGTTCCAAGCAGTGCTGTGGTCTGTACAGTCTCGATCCTTCCCCTTATCCTGATCTCACCCTCAGTGTCTTTGGGACAGTTCCCAGGGCTCCTACTATGACTGCCACTACCCTGGCTTTCATGTTCCACATCTTCGGTTCCCTCGCTAGGTCCTGGTATTTTTTCTGTTTTTCACTCTCCCTCCTCTTTATTCTATGGTCCGCAGGTACAGCTATGTGGCAGGTCTTTCTCTTCTTGTCTACAATAACCAAGTCCGGTCTTCTTGTCTGGATGAGGTGGTCGGTTTTGATGTCAGATTCCCAGAGTAGTTTCTGGTTGTCATTCTCCAGGGCTGTCTCTGGTTTGTGCTGATACCACTTTTCTGCATGGTTGAATCCCATTCGTTTACTCAGTTCCCTGTGTATCATTGTTTCTACTCTATCGTGTCTGTACTTATACTCCTTCTGGGCAGGTTGACTACGCTCACTAGTTGTGTGATTTACGATCTCATCTCTTTCTCTGCATAGGCGGCACTTGCTGTTTGTCTGTGTTCTGTCGATTTTTGTTTTTATATAGCTTGTCTTGATGCTTTTGCTTTGAGCTGCCATGATGAGCGATTCTGTTTCTCTCCTCAGGTTTTCTTTTAGTGACAATGTCCATGATCTCTCGTCTTCCATATCATGTATCTGTCTTTTGAACTCTCCGTACAATTTTCTTTTTTCCCATTTTTCTTTCGTAGTTTGCTGTGCTGTTCCATTGTTTTCTATCTTTTTGTTTGTTGTGCTGTTTCGTGCACCCTTCATGATTTCTTCATTGTTTGCTTGCACGTACTTTTCAGATCTGCTTTAGCTCTCTGGACACATTCCACTATGCTGATGAGGCCCCTTCCACCTTCTTTTCTCTTAACGTATAGTCAACCCGTGTCATTTCTAGGGTGTAATGCTTTATGCATTGTCATAAATTTCCTTGTTCGCCTGTCCATTGATTGGAGTTCTTCCTTTGTCCATCCAAGGAATGGTCCTGTGTATCTCACTACTGATACAGCCAAGGTGTTCATTCCTTTTATTATATATCTGCTGTTTAATTTGGTATCTAATATTATCCTTATCCTTGTAAGGTATTTTCTCTTTATTTTCTCTTCATCTCCTCCCGTTTTATCGTGTCACATTCAAGGACCCCAAATTATTATTATTATTATTATTATTATTATTATTATTATTATTATTATTATTATTATCATTATTATTATTATTATCATTTCCTTTTTATACTAGTGTTCTGGTGGTCATCGTAAGAGACTGAATGACAGTAAGTCTCCTCAAGTGTCCAGCCCTTTTCATCACACTTTCAAAGTCGACAGCAGTTCTGTGGGTTACTGTTATACCCAAGTGGCCTGTTTGTTAACAATGTTAGCAGAATAACACAGAGTTTCCTCAGGTCACCAGTCCTCTTCTCATATCGTCCTCACCCGTCGTAGTAGTGCTGTGATTTGTGCTGCCTTCACCATGTCTTTTCCTTAATTGTTTGGGGTCATAAGACTCATATTTCCCGTACTCTCGTCTGTATTCGTGCAGTCCCTTCCCCCCAAGTGCCGTGTTCGGTATAGTGTAAATCCTCCTTCATATCCCCAGTTCCTCTAATCTCGTTTTCTGTGTCTTTGGTACGGTTCTGTATGCACCTACTATTATTGGTACAATCGTGACATCCATGTTTCACATTTTTTCAGTTATCTTGCCAGGCCCTGGTATTTCCTTAGTTTTTCACTCTCTTTCTTATTCACTCTGTGATCTGCAGGCACAGCCACGTCTATTATTTGGATGGCCGGATGGCCGAGCAGTCTAAAGTGCCTGACTCAAGGTTCATTATCTTAACCAGGCCCGGTTTTCTCACTTGGATTGGGTGGTCAGTTTCGATGTGAAAGTCCCAGAGTAAACCATGGTTTCCATTTTCCTGGGCTGTCTCTTGTTTGTGATGATGCCACTTGTCTATTTGATTCTATCTCATTTCTTAGCGCAGTTGTCAGTGAATCAATGTTGCTACTCTGCAGTGTCTGTTTTTATATTCTTTTTGTGACCTTAACTGAGCTATCTGATAGCAATCGATGCAATCATGAAAATCAATAAAAAAATAACCTACCTTGGGACATTTCACCTTGTTCTTTTTTGAAACACCCTTTTTTGACAATTCATCTCAGCATCCCTTCTGTTATTCGAATCGTATGTAAAGTCCTTTTTCGCAATCGCCAATAACTGCATTGTCAAGTTCTTCTTAATCTCACCCATAGGCTGAAATTTCGTCAAAAAAAAAAAAAAAGATAAAAAAAAGATAGATCACGACTGTGAGGGGGCTTATAGACATAAAGGATGCAATGATTTGTGAAAAATGTGGATGCAACGGTCACACTCTGCGGCTCATTAATTGAGTGCCCCCAATGCCGACTGACTGACCACAATAAAAAGTGGCTTTTCATGTATGCTCAGTACGGACCCCTTTGATTGTCTATATGTTATATTACGGTCACGTAACAGGCTCTCAGAATATTCAAATACTTTGGGTCAGACCATGTACATTTTTAAACAATGGTTTGTTGAAATTAGAATCAGAATTCCATCAGAGAAATACGTTTCAGATTGAAAATCAATCCTGAATTTCTCCTTGATATCAACAGGAAGAATTATGATGTGTTTGATACCTAAAGTATAAATCCTAATCATTCCAATATTTATCTACTGAGCATAACAGTTGCACCTATTGAGGATCAAACACACCACTCAAAAGTAATGATCTGCAAACCAGTTCGATAACTGCAGTGTGTCGCTGTCATGCGCATTCCAGTAATTCTCTTACAATCTGTAATCATCATCATCATCATCATCATCATCATCATCATCATTCTTTTAAAAGTCTGTCGTTGGACATAAACCTTCCCCAGGATTCGCCACACTTCTCTATCATGGGCATCACAGAGCCAGTACTTTCTAAAGTTGTCTGGTTCGTCTCTCCATCTAATATCCTGCTGGCCTCAGTTGCGCATGTGATCTCGGGGGATCAATGTCGTGAGTTGTAATGTTCATCAGTTGTCCACCATTCTTGCAACATGGCCTGCTCACCGCCCTTTGAGATTATTAATAGATTCTATGATGTCCCTGACACTTGTCTTTTCTCGAATGTACTGTGCTGTCTCTCCATTATAAAGCTATTCCTATAAGCTTAGAAAATGTTTCATTCGATTATTGTTAATATTTATTGGATGTTTTGCGACTTTAATGTATGTTTTGGTTATGAAACACCGAAAGAAAAGAAATTACAAGACCCCAGGAAGAGGAAACAACTTTCTTTTATGTGTGCACACTATGTTTGCATCCATTGTCGCTGCAAACGCTCATTGTTGGAAAAGCTGAGTTAGAAATATCAACACCCAAAATGAGATGATTCGACTTATTTCTTTAGGGAACTTATAAATCTATTTGCTTGCCACAAAAATTTTTCATATAAAAATTATCGAGAATAACTGGATTAAGAAGCACAAGACGGATATTTTTGATACTGTCTGTTTTTGAATAGAAAGGAGACGAAACAAATGGTAAAGATAACGGGGAAATACTATGTGGATAAGAGATTTTAATGTAACACCTAATCTAGTAACATTATTACTGCGTATAAATGAACAACACTGTTGATTATAAAAGATTTACGAAAAATCAATGGAATCTGGTTTAAGAGATTCATATCCAACCGGGGAAACTAGCCCATCAAGTGCACGAGAAGACAGAAGCAAGTATATCTGTGCGAATTTCCCCAACAATAGCAAGGTGTGACACAAGGTCATTTTTAATGTGGGGTTCGAGTTTCGACAAAGCTGCAAAAATTGTTCTAGTCCCTGCAACTAGAGTTGCGAAGGAGTCAGAGCAAGTCCAACCCATCCCTTTTAGTGCGATTGAACCTTGCTGCCCCAAGAAATACTGCTCGCCGACACTTGGCCGAATATTTTTAAGGCCAAAGGTTGAATCCTATGCATCTCGTGCATAGCAATACCGAGCTTCAGTAAGCCGTAAGCGGTTATGTTGTTACACAGGCATAGAGCAACTAAAGCGAGTACTGTAAAAAATACTACGCTCTTATTCTTATCCTGAGCAAAAAAACTTGATAGAAAAAATGCCATCCCCAACCACAACAAAGCACCAGTTGAGTTCAGTCTTATAACATGCTTCCAAATGATTTGAAGAATCATAACAAGAGGGCTTGCAGAGTAAATTTATTACTTGTTAGGAAACCGAAGTCTTTCACTTGGACAGAAGACCGAAGAAGAATCGGAAGAAACTTGCAACTTTGGCAGCAAAACATCAAATTACTTCTCGCAACAATGATTGTTGGTTTCCAAACGCCAATCTTCCATTGACAGTGGGTTTTCAGAAATAGTCAGGGTATGTGTCTTTAAAAAATAATGTGTAGCAAAATTGTGTACTCATTAACATGAATCTTCAATTTATAGAATTAATTCCTCTAGCTGAACGCGCAGGAATTAACGGTTGGAAAAAGGCTGATCCTATACATAAACGACACACGTTAGCAATGTCTATTTCAATGACTTAAATTATTTCAACATATCTAAATCCCATGGATAAGCGACATAAAATCACAATTTCTGCGGGAACGTGGTAATTATTTTTTTTTTATATGTCGCATCACCTCCGATTATCTATATACTTTTTGTTCGTCTTCCAAATTAGAAATTATAATGCTCACTGACCTTCCCGATGGTAAAGTCTCACACCCTTGCCCACTCGTAGTTGAAAACGTCGCATATATAGAACATTTTAAAAATTTAATTTACTCGAATTAATAACAATATAATTTAAATTTATGTCTTTAGTTCTGTTTATCCTTTCATTAGTTTTATAATACTTTCATTTGTACGCCGTTTTCAACATCAAGTTATAAGGGTGACGTTAATTAAGTTCTTCATACACAAAGCCTTACTACTATAAATCTTATACTATTCAATGTTATTTGTCTTGAAACTGATAGAGTTTATTTAAGATATGTGGAAAAAACACTGCTCTCACATTCAATTTTTGAAAAAAAACAAAACAAAATGTAGTGTTTACTTAAACACAGCCTCTGTATTTGATACAGAGTGGAATAGTAAGAGCTGAGAGAGAAAAATATGAAAACATCACCAACCCTCTCTAAAAGAGATACTAAATTCAGCAGCCGGATAATAGCAACAAAAATGTCACCATATCAGATTAGTTTCATCGCATAAATCGACTAATCCCTTGAAGCATAATTTGGGGGTGATTAAAAAAAAACTCACTAAAACCTGTTCAGGGCTCCCAGGTTACCAACATAACATTTCATGGGGTTACGTGGAATGGTATTTGCGGTAAGCTGTCACATCCAGACCGACAGATAGTCGACGTATATTTGGTAAATAACAATAATAGATGCATTCGAGGGGAAAATTCTTTTTCTCAGAAAAATTCATAAATAAAGATGTTATCCGTACAAAGATAGGGAAAACCATCATTACATACAAAGGAAAATCGATGATTATATCAAAATAAACGATTGTGTGAATATGTATCTGTTTGTATAGTGTATAAGATGAGCCAAATTCTTTAATCATACACAAGATACACGTGCAACAACATTGGTCAAAATAAACTCGAGGTTGGTGTGTCACCAGACTAATTGAAAACAGACTTTAATTAAACAATTTATTAGGTAGGAGAAGCTCATTAAATTTAATTACAAAGTTAAACAGTTTTGAAGCTTCCTAGCGTGACTCAGAACACTTCAATCGATTATACGTTGGTATCATTACAGTTTTACTTAGTCTCTTGGGTATTTGTGAATGTGGCTTAATGGTGCCATAAACCTGACGAATGGGGGTGCAAAGTGGCTTAACAGTTAACCGAGCGGAAATGTCATAAAATTGATGCGTTACTTTGTGATGCCCTTGAGGAAGACACAAATCCACTTTCCTTTCCCTCTAATATTGGTAAAATAACAGTGTATATAGAGCTTTGTAGCCATGTTAGGGGAAACAGATGCAAAGAAATGCAGTTTGGTAGCTGCCTTAGATGTCATGGTCCATCAAATGAGATAGGAATGACATGAAGCCTAAAGGATAGACTTTGTGTGTGCAAGCCAATCTGTAGTTGATTTGAGTAAGACCTATATAATTTTATAGAGTGATTTTGAAGCGGGAGGAACTGTAGCAGTTTGGATCGTACTTCAGTTTACAGATATCAGATTAAAGGAATATGTATATAAAAATAGTTGTGTTGATTGAGAAATTGGGTTAAATCAGCTTTGAAAAAGAAGGCGAGTTTTTGATCAACAAAGGTGACCAAGTTTGAAAGAATCCTTTTTCACAGACTGAAGTCAAACAGAGAAGATTTATCTAGAATTACTATAATTGGAATTATAGTTTTGCAGTTTATCTCTTATATTCTGGATTTTCTTCCTATTTAACAAAATACTATATGAAATTTTTGGTATGCACCTTGAGGGCGATGCGAATTACAACTTCTTGCAGATCTGTCACTGCGTCTTAACGGGAAATGTACGCCCAGGATGTTTCTCAATATGTTTTATTCATATGTGCATGTACATATAAGTATCTCTCTCCTTATAGGTGCACGTCTCGTCTTCCCTCTTCTCACTTCTAAATAATGTCCGTCTGTTATATTCTTTGGCCACAAAACGATGTCCCTGGAGTTGAACATGCAAAGGTTCAACTGCAATGCTTAACAAAATTCTCATGAGATTCTGACAATTTAGGGGCAAAACAGAAATACATTACTCAATTTGAATTTGTAGAGGTTGTATTATATACTTAATAATCTGGAAAGCTGTTGATAGTAAGACATTTTCTACAAAGTGTTCCACTTTTATGAGACATTTTGGGTGTCTTTGCTTTTGTTTTAGAAGTATGTAAATTAGGCTTTTCTATGCTTCAGGTGGTTACATGATTTAGTGATTTCAAATCACTTAAAATGATTTTGAACCATATGTAAAGCACTGCAGTTATTTATTTTAATGAGAAAATTAATCGATATTCAAGTGTACAATACAGAAAAAAAATATAATTACATTCACTATTGAAATACTTAATATTAACGGCAAATTACAAAATCCATTTTATTAGTAGCCTGCGAGGAGGTAATGCACTTAAGAAAGAATTCAAGATCGATTAGATACAATGGAATGGAAAGAAAAAAAAGGAAGGAAACACAGAAGGAAAGAGCCAAAGAATGATATAATGGAAGTAAAAAATGAGGAAGCAAGAAGAAAAATAATAAAAAAAGCAATGCAAAAAAAACAAAACAACAATGAACATAAAAGGAAGAAGAGAGTGAATGAGAAAAATACAGGAATAATTCAAAAATGGAAGAACAAAAGAAAATAACAAAAAAAGGTATGATTTTTCAAAGAAATAATAAGAACGAAGACAAAGATTTCAGTGAAAAAAATGAAATAAAATAACCTATGGAAATAAGAAGAATTGTTGCTATTACAGTTAAAAATTGAATAACCGTAGCGTCAAAAGTTGAAATCATGATATAAAAAAAAATGATCGAAAAACGAATATGGTCAGAATTTATTCATGATATCACTGGCAATTTCTCATGAAAAATATCAAGCTTATCAGAATAAGGACCTAAAAGTGCGAAAAAAACATTTTAGAAAGGGTCCATGGGAGTAATGATACCAATTTCAACTCAATGGACAAAACAGTACAGTTTTGAACGCAGGAACATAGAACTACATCAATAAATACGTAAACAAACATGTGCATAGCTAAAATCAGATAGAATCCTTCACCAAGGAAAATAAAGAAAAAAAAAAAAAAAGAAAAAACATAATTGAAAATCTAAGGAGACAAAAACCAAACTGAATTGCATAAAAAAAAAAAAAAAAAGGAATCGGATGAATAGAATTCTGAGAGGATTAAAATATATAAAGAAATAAAAACTTGATCCTTATCATGGAAAATTACAATTCCCAGAATTCTCAAATTGAATAAGCGAATGGACATGCAGTTGTTGACCATTTTCTTGGCCTCATATAAGCTGTACTGTGCATATCGGAATATTGTAAAAACAGGTCTGATAAGCCACTCAATAGGAACCGTCATGCAACCAATGCCTTTTTGCAGAATGCAGTGTTAGGTTGAGTAATTAAAAAATGGTAAAGTTGTTATCAGTGAATAAAATTTATCTCTCACACATCGTTGAGCTGTGACAAAAAGCAAGCGTGAAGCCAGCAGACACAAATTAAGGGACAAATTTACCATAACACACGTTGCAAATTGAATCCATACTTAAAAAGAAATAAATTAGGGGAGAGGGTATTGGAAAAAATATCAAACGATGTTTTTCTTGACATTGTAAGAAATAAATAGCCCAAACTTTTCATTCTAGCCATCCCAACTGATAGACTGTCCCAGCAAGAGATACTAATTGGAGTATTTCAACTGTTTGAGTCGTTTTAGATATCATTTTCCACTTGTCTCTTTTGTATTTAAGTTACAAGTATCTCCATTTGGCCTCTTAAGTAAAAAGACAACGATTTGGAAATGCTCTTGAACGTTTATAAACGTAGTCATGGGAGTTCATAACAACATCCTTCTTCGGAATTTTGAAAATTGATTTTGGTAGAACAACTGATATGAATCATTTCTCAAAATATTTTGTCAATTACATATCTTTTTATTTATTTATTTGGGTAGCTAATCAATGTGTGTGTGCATGTGTGTGTGAGTGTGTGTGTGTGCGTGTTTGTGTGTGTGCTTGGAGGCTGATGTTTGAACTCAAAGGTGACAAGTACGCAGAAGGACGAAGGTCATCTGATTGAACAACCAAGAATGCAATAAAATGAATGTGGAATGTATAAATTCTCAGCTGGGATAGCTCATCTACTGGGATGCTTGGGATAAAGAGTTGTGTGAAGAGTAAATGTTCAAACTGTCAGCCAATCTGAAAACTGATGGGAACTATGTCGACAGTGTTGATGACAGTTATGGTTGACAGTTTTAAATAATGCACAGCTTGGAAACCATTGCCAATTTGATATTCTACGATTGATACTGAAACATTTGAACGTCTCAGTATTCTCATCGCAGGCCAAAAAAAAAAACAAAACAAAAAACAAAACAAAAATGAACAAACAAACTGTATCGTCCTATAATAGCAATTTTTTGAAAAAATAAAACGAAAACAAAAACATTTATAGATGATTTGGAAAAACCTCCAGATAAGAATACAGGTAACCCCCGTTATCCGAAGATAAAGAGTCCAACCATGAAGGAAAAAATGATTCTAAGTCGAAATGGCGTAAAACAAGGAAGATATTGACATCAATTTTTATGGAAAATATTTTGAGCACTCCTAGAACCCCAAAATGAGGAGAATAGTATCTTAAGGTGGTAAGTTAGGCTCAAACGCCGGAAATTCAGATGGTGGGAGGTATGGTGGGACTAGTTGGAAGAAAGGAGAACGAACACGTGAACGCCGACTCTTTGCTGACTCGAGGAGAAATACTACTTTTCGGTTTTCGAAAAATCTGACGTGAAGTCTTTCTCAGAAGTAAAAGAAGTAAGAATTTTTTTGTATAAGTAAAGAAAATAATGTACAATATCATCCCATCAATCGATTAAAAGTCATTAATTAAACTGGTATGAACAGAACTCCCAATGTCTAAATTCGACCCCGTTATATTGACTCTAATTTCTTTCTCTCAGCTTTGAAATGCGGCGAATAGCATCATATTTCTTTGTAATTTCTTGATGCTGATGATCTTTTGAATATTCACCATTCATGTAGTGAACGAAATAAGAGGCTTTGGACACCCCCCCAACAATAAATCTGTCTCATCATGAAAATCACTTTGTTTGCAACTGACATTTTGTTCTGAAAGGAGTGTGTAACATTGCTGTAAATTGCAAACATATTTTTCTAAGACTTTCTTGACGTTTCTGACGCGATCTGAGCATAAACATAAATAATATGCCTTTTTATGAAATTTGTTTGTCGATATATCGCGTGTGCAACGTTCTGAGTTGTGTATCGTTTTGATTGTTTTCCGAAAGTATAGACATGACAGGTTGGAAAAAAAACTAACCTGGCTGCAATCCCATGGGATAATAAAGACATCATAAAGGCGCATGTTTTTTTACTTACTCGAACATCAGCAACTTATAGGTGATTAGCTGAGTTTCTAGAGGGATCAAAATCGTCCGGGAACTCATGTCACTCGTTTGAAAGTAGGTTGGATTTCGTGAAGGGTTCTGTAGGGAAATCAATGGAAAATATCGATAGTACCTACTAGGGCCAGGGAGGTAAATGTTTAAACCAAGATAAAAAGTTGGAATTTATATACTGAAATGGTTGTCTGATCGACATGACAAATAAAAGGCCAATTCACTGTGAATCGAACTCACTACCCAGCTGAGAGACAAGTTTTTAAACCATTACGCTACCGTATGCATTCAGTGGCTTTGTTTCGATTATAGTGATTCCATTTTTTATGGTCCTTGATTCTTAGACAATAAAAACTGGATTTTTGAAACCATATTTCTTGCTCAACAAACAGATCTTGGATAGTGTTTGAGTCAGGAAGTCGTAACTCTTCTGAAAGAGTCATAAATAAGTTCTAATCATTGAAGTCGTTTTATCTCAATATTTTTTATACTAGCAATAATACCCGGCGTTGCCATGAGGATAATTACTACAAATATAAAGACTCTGTTTCCCCTTGCTTCAGAAAATGAAAAATGAAAAAAATTTGTCAAAAGTTCCTCCTGACGCTTGGCTGATGAAAGAGAGGGGAACCTCCCCTTTACTTTCGACCTTTAAAAGTACAAAAAATTTCATCTCGATTCAGCCCTTGAAAAAAAAAATCCAGTTCGTTTCAGATTTCCTCTGCCCAAATTGACCCCTAATTGTGGGGAAAATGTTCCCTTTGATCACGATCCTTGAAAATATATATGAAATTTCCCCTCAGTTTTCACACACAGAACTCGTAAAAGAAAAAAATGATTCTCCACAATAATGAACAACAAAAATGGATTAAGGTTCAACCTTGATTGTAGATCCTAAAAGTGGAAAATGGTTTTCCTTGCTTTTCAACCCAAGAAGTGAAATAAGATTCCCATGTTTTTAGACCCTGTAAGTGGGAAAAATCCTCCAGAATGTAAAGAAGATGCTCCACTTCCATTTGAACCCATAGAAACCAAAAAAGCAGCCTCATTTTTGAACACTAAAAGTAAAAAAAAAGTTCCCCCTTCACTTGACCTTTTTGGCACAAAAAGGTCCACATTGATTCAAACCTTTAAATATGAAAAATTAATGTTATGTCCCAATTTTCCCCCTCTGAAATTAAAAAGAAAGTTTGATTTCGATTCTCACAAATGAGACCCCCTGCATAAACTCTCATCCTCAATTGGAAGTTTTGGAAAAATGATTTATCAGTGAATAAGGTGTCTAGCAGTATAGTTACATCGTAAATAAAAACTCTTTATTCTACCCAAAAGGTGTTGGCAGTTTCTAATATTGTACATTCAAGAGATACATTGAAGAGTTTCTCGGGTGGCAATGCTCTGTCTGGGAGGAGAAAAACACCATCATCACAAACTTTCACCAAGACGAGATTGTCGAAGCAAAAGATTCCTTGTTGTTTCTTGTTACAGTTTATTTTGTGCTTAAACAAAGAGATTAGCCAGATAACAAAGTAAATGTCATTCCGGAATGTTATCATTGTCTTACTCAAAAGCAAAAAGTACGTGTTGTATTCTGGGCGGAATTATCTCCCTTTGTGATTATTCGTATTTCAACTAAGTCATAGTTCTTTTGAATGTCGTTATTATCTTAAAGGAAATAAACATGTCATCGGAATTCAAAACTTCTAATTACGGTTTAACCATTAACATTCAGAAAAATTACAAAAAGGACATCTTAACGGGAAATTTAATGACATTTCCAAAAAATACTCAAACTGTTGAATAAAGGAATTTTTGAAAGCGTGATTAATGTTAAGGGAAAATCCTGAAAAGCACCCATTGATTAAACTTCAAAACGGACAAATCCCATTCTCGAAGAATAATGTGAATGCTGAGTAATGCAATTGAATAATTTGTCTTCATAACTTTTATAGAATACAGCAGACTGTAAATTTTCGAAAAAAAAAACAAAAAACCTTTAGAACATGCTAGGCTGCTGCACATTCAAAATTGATTCTTATTTCTCTCCCGATTTAAGATGATAATTGCAGCTTTTTTCTAATGTATATATAAATAATATAATATAATGAAAAATGTTTTTAGTTTAGATATATCTATTACCAGAAAAATTGAAAAAAACTTTAGCGTATTCATTATGGGAACTTTCGTAGATATGTAGGACCTGTCAGTTTTGTTCAGACGGTAAAAAAGCCGCCAATCGATCACTGGATAGTGATCATAAATCACAGTAGAAAAATGATAATTGTATACACTGGTTTTGATTTAAGTGGTACTAGAGACAATGAAGAGTATAATCCCCTAAAAATGTGAGGATTGTTATTGTTACGATAGAAAAACAAACTCAAAATTGAAATCTTTGACTGGATTTTACAATGATCAAAAGTAAGCGTATATTAGATGGATAAACAAGTTTTTTTCCATTTTTTTATGACTGGAAAATACTTCGTTTGAAACTGGGTTTTTGCTTGAAGGTATTGCACACACTTGATATTTTTATCATCATTCACTTCAACAATGTAAAAACATTTTGTGAAGATATCCAATATTCCAGGGGCTAATACTGATATTTTAACAAATTGGTCCCACCCGATCTCTACAAAACATCTCTGGGCAATTTTGTTGACTTTAGTTGCGTTTGTAGAAGGTAGGTTCATTTGACAAATCTCCAAATAGGTCATCAGAAGCATCGTAGAAGCTCCACAACTGAGTCTTAGCGTGTCCTGGTTGTCTTGAGTTCTTTGAACATGGCTGACTTTCAACGCCAAGTGAAAGCACTGACTGTATCACTTCCCGATAATGAGCACATTCCAGTCAGAGCATAACAGACACTCTACAAGCTTAATAATTCCAGTGGACCTTTTATGGTTATCAGTGCACAATGCTTGGTACATGGGACTCAGTATACTCTTGCTTGTATTCTTATCTATTCATGCATAAAAGCATCTCATCTGAATCCTCTGCTGATTCCATTATACCTTTGTAACTTGATTCAGTTGTATGTAAATCATGGAATGGAAAGCGTAACTCTGCTTGTTCCTTCTTGATAGCACCGGACACATATATGCTAAAAAGTAACATGCAGTACTTAGTATTTCCTAATGGTACCCTTCCATTCTTCCACCAAGGACTGGATGAGGAGCGTTTTTTTTTCTTTGTGGAGCTACCCAAAAGCCTCCCCAAGGGTGTTTATTGAGGCTTGGAGCAATGCACCTCAGCTGCATACTTAATTCCGTGTCTTCTGCTTCCTCCAAATTTTCAATTGGCATTTTCCTATGAACATCAAAGACAGTATCAAATCTCCTGCGATGACAACCTTCGTGGATGACTTGATTCAATACTGATTCTGTCAAGTGAGATAATATCTTGTATTTTTCTTTCCCTCTTTCGTAAATGAAGGCTAAGGGATGGTTTCTGTCCGGGAAACATGTTTCCCCGATTCCCTGGCATGGCTTGGTTGTTGCTTTTATGAACTGACCAATAACTGTTGGCAAAAGCCCAATGCAAAGGTCCAAATAGATTAAAACATCACTCAAGTGCAGCTGCCTGTTCTCTACAACAAGAATCAACTGCACAATATTTCAATAATGGATACTTCAGTTAATTTTCGCATCTAATATGAATGGTTAATTAAGTTCCAATAGCGTACGGTCCTTACAAAATAAATTTCTAAATAGAAGTTAGTGTATATGAGGAAGTCACAATGATATCTATCTAACTATCTATTTATCAATGTATCTGTGGCGTTTCCCTATATTTTAGATTAAAAAAACTAACGTTTACACAGATCTAGAATTTGAAAATAAACTATAAAAACACGAAATACATAACTCCTAAGCGAATGTTGATATAAACAACAAACTGCGCTTTACAGTATTCATTCTTTTTGGCTTTCTAGGAATGAAGAAGATTTTATTAATCTTACGTATCAAATATTTACATAAAATTCATATATATATATATATATATATATATATATATATATATATATATATATATATATATATATATATATATATATATGAAATCGATTTGTTTCCTGACTGAAGGAGTCAGATGATCCCAACTAAGAGCGGAATATGTGATGGCTATATGAATTAATGTTAGTAAATGTGCACTCGGCAATTATTTGAATCATTTAATTATAAAAGGAAAATCATATTTCTCTCCAGACGTTGCATTACTGAGTATATCTTCTTATCATAACCCACCATAATCCTTTATGACACAAGTTCTTAATATATACTTGTATATAATATCTTTTCAAATACATACACAGATATAGTCGTATACACTGTTATTAACATTTTGACAAGCAATAGAAGAAAAATGATTCCCGTTCACTTTTGGTCTATTTACATTTTCGTGACTTTTATTTTTTCGTGCGAGACAACCACACATCTCTCTGAATCCTCGTACACAGTACAAGTTTCTATAAGTCAACGTGGCAATTGAAATAGGAGAAAGCTTAAATTAGACCTACTTAAAATTATATAATATACCAGCAACCCCTGATGTTAGGCTCCTTATGTTAGACTATACACAATTTAGATTCAATCCTAGAGACTGTCTTGTTTTAAAACTCAGCTTTCTAGGTTCGGATGGTTCCTCAGTATCTCGATGTACCATTCCAACATTATGCAATTTTAAGACCAATAACCTGTTTTCTACGATATCGAATATTTTGGCATAGGTGGCACCCTTTTTATTAACCCCTTTGATGTAAGCAGTGACCGAAAAACCAGGCTTTTGATGACTAATAGCAGAGGAAAAAAGACTTAACATTTGATGCAGGATGATTGCAAATTATAAAACAAAGTTTTGAAGAAGTGTTTACAGCATAATTATCACAATGTTTGCCTTGAAGTTTCTAGAGAAAGTATATAAAACAAACAAAGAAACGAAATATCAACCTATTTTCTCTTGCTATGAGGTAGTATTTATCGGACGAGACCTGCAAGCCACTATGATTTTTCTTTTGCTTCGTCTTTATTCGTTTTTTTCTCGCTGCCTTTCTTTCTTTCCTCCTTACTTTCTTACTTCCCAGCCATTCATTCTCTTTCTACTTCCTTTCTTTTTCATTTTCTTTTCCTTTTCCTCCCTTCTTTGTTTCGTTTTGTCTTTTTATGTTATCTCTTCCTTCTCCGCTTCTCTTTGTTCGTTTGTTTTTTCATTTCCTTCATTCTGTCAGCCTCAATCTCTCTTTCTTTGCATCGTTCCTTTTCCCCTCTCTTTCCTCCTAACTTTTTTGTTTGATTTCTAGGTACCTTTTCCCCTTCCTTCCTTTCTTTCTCTCATTCTTTCTTTCTTCCTTTTGAATTACAATCACACCTTGTTAATTTGTTAAGCGGACAGAAGTTTAATCGAAATCCAAAATGAAAGAATAATTAGCTTCAACGCTGCACATAGAGAATGCTGATCGCCAATAATTTATAATTAAGTAGCAGAACTCTTCGTGATTTATAACTTCATTGCTTTAGAAAGTTGCTTAGAATCGCATAATAAATTAAAATCTGGTATTGCTTCATGGTTGCAGCCTTACATAATCCGTTCAAAAGATCGAGGTTCAATTCCTACAATAACTCAAATATTAGTAAGTGATTCGAAATCGGAGGCTGTTTTTTTTTCATCGTTTCAACAACAGCAACAACAGTCCCACTGTTTATAGTTTTGAGAAAGGTAAGTAACATCTGAAGATTTCTTTCAGACGATTGAATATCCCCTTATTGCTAGTGTTACTAACACGACGTACCGGTTGATCCATTCTACAGCCTTTTTCATATGAACTATACGAATGTGATGGTAATCGGAAAAAAAAATCTTTTTGATGGTAGCAATGCTATATTGGATTGTGATGGTATATTTTCTTTCCCCATTAGGCCTCAATTTCTATATCGTGTGTCTGTTGAGTGATGGAAGCCACATGGAGTTGAACTGCACCCTTGTCTGACATTTACTCAGTCGACATTTTGATGTGCACTGCCTCCTCAATTTTCCTCAGTTTTCAACAGTATTCTCTATCTGTAAGGATAGTGTCAGCCTTTCTCTCTCCATACACGGTCAGCTAACCCAGATCTTTCTATTTCTCTTTTATTATGGTTATTTTGTGCTTACAAAATCGAACTTTGAGAGGCCTGCCAGCTTCTCCAGGATAGATTTCCCCACATTTTAGGGAACAACTCAAATACAGTTATTGGCAAGACTCGTCTTCGTGTGGGGAACTCCATTTACGAACTTTTGGGGGGTATGGGAACCAAGTGATCCATACCTTGTGGTTGATTCAGGCTTTCTGTATTTTCTGTGCAGTTCCCCTCAAAGAAGGGATGTAGATAGTCGAAACTAAGGAGGTACCTTTCATGGCATTTCTCGCGTTCACCGTACACATTTCTTCCTTATAATGTAGTGCTCACCTCAATTCCCGACTAAAATTCATCTTTCTCACCATATATAATATTGGAGGGAAACTATTTGGAACAAGTTCATTCATTAAATCCTAACCATGATAAGAAGTCAGGTCATTCACTCAATACAAACAGTCTAGTGACCAGCATCTTTTGGCTGCATACCAGCTTAGGGTTGACCAATAAAAATTGAAAGAAAGGATGATCTATGTATTTCGAAGTTAAATTCCCCTTACCCTTTGTGAAATCCCTAGCATGTCGGATTCTCATATCATAAGCGTGAACACTACCAGATACAAGCTAAGGGACCGATTTAGCTTAAACTCACATTGTAAACTTAGATCTTTAAAATTATTGGGATGGCAAATTTTCAACTAACGAACACAACGTGAAAATTCTATTCCATAGCTTTATCGGTACGGCCCGTAGGCGTGACACATACATTTCATCCCTTTAGAATCAATTAAAGATTGGAAAAACCTATGTTGGTAGTTTTGGTTGTTTTTTTTTTGTATATTGCATATTGAATAAGAATGTTGTATCCATCATGATATATACGAACAACAGTTTATAGGTCTATTGAAGCTTAAAACAAGAGTTTTCAACATGGTTGAGATATTTGTGAGTTTCTCACTGGCCTAAATGGTAGATGTTCGACCAGAGCTAAAATATTAATTTCGGATGCTGATAATCAAGATGAATAGGGCCTGTTAGCAAAAAATAAATAGATAAATAAATGAATTTTCCAAGATAAAGTTCCCCCATTGCCCAGTGCCAGAGTTGGCTAAACGTATTAATTACCTCTGATTGATGCAAAAGAGCCTTGATATAGTTATTCATTTACGTGGGGTAATGGTTAGTAAGTTGGACGCACATCCTAACTTCACTGCGCGATGGGATCCATTGTTGCTCTTCACTTATGTTAGACTATGCTAAGCTTGTGAATATCGGGAAGCATTTTGAATGGACTTCTTTGGTGACTTGTGTTATTGCATATTTCTTGCTGGTGGAAATTGTTGATTTTCAAGCCAATATACTACAGGGATTTACGTAATCAAAAGGAAGAATCAGGCTATCAAGTAAAAATGGAAGTCGTGGTGAATGTTTCTGGCTTAAGGGTAGTGGAGATATGTGATGCCAGCTGGAGTGTAACTGTGCCCCCAAAGATCTGGATTTTCCTCACGGTGTTGTTTATTAAAATTATTTCAAATTGAGTTATAGTATTAGCATTTTTTTATTGTGTTCAATTGGTTTTATTAACTCCAATGGAATTTAAATTTCAATTTTCGTAAACGGCCATGACATTCGCTTCCCAGAACTGATTTGAGGTAATTCAATTTTAATATAATAAGTTGCGACTATCAAGGACTCTTGCCAAAAAGCCACATTGGTCGATAAAAGGGTCTGAGACTCGAAATCTTTCAATTTTCAAAGAGAAAAACTATTAATCTTATTAATAAAAGTAAGTCTTGCTATTGTGTTATGATCTCGTCTCGCATATTAGTAATGGGTACAATTCTCACTGGGTGCCTCATACTTGTGTGTTTGTACCTAAACTAAGCCAAACTTGTAGTATGACTATAAGCGAATACACTTGAACATACTGCTGACACAGAGAGAGAGAGAGAGAGAGAGAGAGAGAGAGAGAGAGAGAGAGAGAGAGTGAAAGGTAGGGGAGAATGGGGGGATGACAGAGAGAGAATGACAAAGGGATTGAAAGAACAACAGAAATTGAAATAGAAAATATATCTATGTGTGTGCGTGTGTGCGAAAGAGAGAAGCGAGGAGAGAGCAAGAGAAATGAATGGGAGGGAGAGTGAGGGGATAAGAGATTGAATGGCGATAGAAAGAACAACTGAAATCGAAAAGAAAATATGAGCGTATGTATGAGTGTGTGTGAGAGAGAGAGAGAAAGAGAGAGAGAGAGAGGGGGGGTAGAAAGGCTAAAAGTTGCCAGCGCTCAATTAAATAGCTTATCATAATTTGTAAGCGAATTTGTATCGATCGGTCAGTCCTCTGACTCGATATAGAAACGGTAAACAAAATGGAATAGAGAGCTCAAAGATTAGAGAGAAAAAAAAATTAATATAACGATTCTACCCAATCCCACAAACCCTTGTCAACACGGCAAAGTTTATAAGGCAACTTTATAGATTTTTAGATAACAGCAAAACACAAGCAGTGGGGTTGGCACCGGAATGGGTGGAGCAAGTAGAATGCTGGAATCGGGGTGGGTGATATTGAATTGGTCTGGGCTGGAAAAATCGCTTGTTCGGCCGCAGCGTAAGTGTTATCATCACATGTGCCCGCGGACATAAATTACACCTCCATTAATTAGTGTTATTATCTACAAAGAGCTGAGTCGGTCTGTGATTGCATTTTTATAAACTTACTCTGGCTCACATCCAGCGGTGAAGTTGTTACTAAACTTGTTCATTTGACTCCACGAAATAAAAGGAAACAACAAAAAGCAAAAATTGTGCAAATAATTCGAACTTATTTCAGTTGAAAAATACGCACCAAGAAAATCTGTAACAGGAAAAGATCAGGTTGGTCACTAAATAGAAATTCACATTATTTGGCTGCGAACCATGTTGTAAGTGATGAATTAAATGAAATGGAAAAGATGGGTGATCAGTGAATACTCTACTTCTCCCACCTTATGGATGATCATTAAAAAGGTTTAAATTCTCAAAAGGCAAACATGTCCGCTGCTTGATGCAAATAAGATATTAATTTAGCATAAACTTACATTGCAAACTGATCAATTCCATAAAAACCTATTTTTTGGGGAAAAAGTGGAACAGGGAAGACTAACTTTTTTTTTAATAAGTTTAAACTGAAACTGAAGTCCTTTAGATTCACTGGTTTGGTGTACATGCACGACATGCACGCAAATAGCCATCCAGTTAGATCAAATTCAAAATTGAAAAAAACCATGTTGGCATTTTACGTGACGGTCTTCTGAAGTTTGGTGCCTTGCAATTGCAACAATTGAAGGTGGAGTTCCCTCTCTGACAATTACTTGTGGAGTAGATTCGATCCGCAGTGAGTTTTTCATATAGTAAACTCATGTCAGATTATGATGAATTCACCACATTGTCGCACATAAGGCATTTGTCAGCAAACATATACCATAGAACCATTGCTTCTGGCAAATCTGTAATATTCTTCGGAAATCAAATTAGAAAAAATATATTAAAAATTCCCATATTTCTGTTTTTAATTTGAAATTGATTTATTGGAACCTTCTAAGAATATTGCCCATCACGCAATAGGAGAAAAATTAGAATAAATAAAAAATAAATTTGATATACATTAGCCTACAAAATGGTCCCAATATACATATTTTCCAAAGTTTCCATTACTTTCAAGATATTCCGATGAACAATTGATTTTCAACGAGATTTTGAATTTTGATGGGAAACTTCCAACCAAAATTTCGTGGTAACGTTTATTCTTGAGTTTGTTTTTAGTTGCTTACTCTTCCGTGCTTATATATATATATATATATATATATATATATATATATATATATGTATATATATATATATATATATAGAGAGAGAGAGAGAGAGAGGGAGAGAGAGAGAGAGGGGGGGAGATAGGTTTGTGTGCCAGTGCGTGTAAGCGTGCATACCAACGTGGGTGTGTGATGTTGATACAAAAATCTAAAGTACAATTTTACTCAATCTTAGGAGATTCTGACATGTATCTTGGAACATCACAGCGTTCTTTGTTGTTTATGCAACTAATCGACCGTAATGCACGTACACTCTCTTTTCCAGGAGGAAGTGCATGATGAGTGATGATATTTTCTTTTGGTGAAAGGAATAAAACGGCTGAACATGAAATGCACATATAACTTTTTTTTTCACTCTCCATGATTGATCAGGAGAAAACGTTGCAGAGGAAATCACACAATGGATCACTGAGTCTTATGGAAATGATGCAGTCGGAGAGACATACGAAAGTAAAAATTCTGATCACAAGAATCGAAAACGATAAGGAAGATATTAGAACTTGAAAATATGAATTGGAGAATGTTTTGAAGGAACGAGTCTAAATAGTCACAAAATAGAAACCAAAGTCTCTCTGGTAGCGTACCACAAGTTGGTGATCAATGAAAATACTTGGAAAAAGGGTGATCAATTTTTTTTGCTGTAATAAAAATAAAAAAAACACGCCTGGACACCACTGGACACAAAAGAACAAGCTAAAAGACCAATTTAGCAAAAACTCGTATAGCAAATTGAATCCTCACTGAAAAAAAATTTATTTTGAGGTGAATCTAAACGTTTAACATTTTCTAAGATATGGTTGGCGAATGTTGGAAGTTCAAATCCTGTGGCTGCATTGGCATAGGTTGTTCGTGTGACACATCCATCACCAGCCAGCCTAACTAAAAAACAGATCATGTCGAAGAGTACACAGCCAATGCATCTTCCCGATAGTCATTTATGGAATAGAAACATTGAACCTAACCAAGAGACAAGCTCACAATATATCAGATTAAAATGGGAGTCTGTGACATCAAAGAATCTATTAAAAATCTAAATGGCATAAGCTGGTCATGTTGGAAGAATGACAGACAACCAATGGACATCACGACTCGCAACATGGATCCCCAGGAATCACATACGAAACCAAGGCCGATAGAATAGAACGTGGAGAGATAATCTAGACACATTCCGAAAATACTGGCTCCAAGATGTCAATGACAGAGAAATGTGGCAGATCCTAGGGAGAGTCTTTGTTCACTTACTGACGTTAAAAGAATGATGATGATGATCATGATGATGATGATGATGATCATCATCATCATTATCATCATCATCATCATCATTACATGTAGCAGGAAAAACACAGGAAGTCTCAGGAAAATGAAAAGAGAACCACTCAACTCGTTTAAGTGATGCATTAGAACTTGGGGAATAAAAAACTTTCCCGGGTGAAGAAGTCGACATGAAATTATGCAGCATGACCAAAGTCGCCTTCACGTTGTAAATGCAATCATCAAACGGGGATAGAATGTTCTTCGATATGAAGTGCAATTTTTCTCACAAGTTCCAGATCCAGACCCCCGGTGGTTTAATTCAAGGCAACACGACTTGTTTGGTCATTGGTTGTTCGGAGACATTCTAGAAATGTGAATTTTGCCGGAACAGAGTCACGTCGTTCCGAATGAGAATCGTTCTTTAATAAAGGGATATACAATTTAGCAAGAGGCTGGTGCAAGAGAAGATCACATAGAGCCAAAAAATTAATGTGAAATGCGGATTTGAATTTAAACAAATGGACGATCAAAAAGAATGAGGAAACCTTTGCATCAGACACATCAAACATACACATACGTACATAAGCGCGCGCACACACACACACATACAAATACACATACACATGACATACGCATATATATATATATATATATATATATATATATATATATATATATATATATATATATATATATATCTTAGTGACTATTTGAAATGATATCGCCTTATTAAGCTGTGAATGTATCATTTAGCCTAGACAGTCCATATAGAATAAAGAATTAAAGAAGATGGGGCTGTTGTAATTAGTGAGATTTTACAGTAAGGGGCCGATGAATTTGAAAAAGGTTAGTGGGATTTACAAATTTTCAAGTAGTCCTACTTATCTTAGTTGCACCGTCGGCTAATTGTTGGTTGAAACGAACTTTAACATTGATAGTTTAGACAAACTATTTTTCTTTTAGTTAGATCTTCGTGCCGTGTTGATATATATTTTCTGTTTTTGGAATTCCCAACAGTTACTTGATGATCCCAACAAAAGATCATTCATACATCGTACCATAATGACTAAGTATATGGGCAACAAAAAAAAATAATTAGATAAATTCTATTAATAGATATTGGGAAATAGCAGAATGAAGACATTTTTTAATGTTAATTATCTAAAACTGTGAAGCTTCACATATGTATATATATAGGTATATGTGTATATTCGTCGTATTGGTCTTCAAGACTTTCTGACTTTTTTACGGCAAAGAGTACGAATGAGCTGTCTATTCATCTATTAATCTGTTCTAGGAGCTTTGAAGTGGAATATTAAATACCGACCTTGTCCCTGCAGACTGCTACCTCCATACTTACATTGATCTACAGTGGGTGCCACACTCTTGGGGCTTCGTACAGTAATAAGATAAGCGTAGTAAATCTCTATTTATTTATTTTTTTTTCAATTAAAGCTGTCTTAGGGATTACTGCCACAGCATACGCTTAGGCATGCACACTTTATCATTCTGATAACACTCAAAATATAAGGTGTGTGCAAAAGTTGACAATATTCCCCTTTTGAAAGCTAGAGACTTAACAAACAATTCTAAACAGTTTTTCTGTGGATATTTTTGCGTACACCCAATACATATCTATAAAATCATTGAGTAATATATTTTGTGGCCTGAAGCTCTCTCTATATGAAGATATTATCGGCTTGGATATATAACATTATTTATTAATCATATGGCATATGTAATGCCGTAAGGAATAGATATCAACGTTAGAATGAACCCGGGTCATTGTGTGATAACGTGTCCATAGATATTAGCTTTTAAATCGGCAATTCAGAAAAAAAATTAAGAAAACTAATAATTGCTATTTACTGATAATAGTGGAAGACTATTCTTGTCTTATCAGAAGCTCAGTGGATATAAAATATATTTTGTGAACGGCTTAGTTTTGTGATATCGGGAGTGGCTAACGTGTAGAAACTTATCTTCTCCTGTTGTTATTCACAAGAATGAACAAGTGTAGTTAAGACCTCAATAGAAACTGTCATGCAACAAACGTCATTTGGCAGTGAACCTTGATGAGGGGTGATCAATTAAAAATCAGTTAATGGTGTGTTCATAATAGGTTATTTTTCTTGCCTTTTGCTTCGAATAGATTACTAAAGAGTACCAACTCTCGAAAACTCAACGGGAATGCTGCCTGACTTATAATAAGGGACCAGTTTAGCGTAAGCTTACTTTTTCAATTGAACCCTTCCCATAAAAAAAATAAAAAAATAAAAATAAAATGAAATCTCAAAAGTGTTTTTACAGGGATTTAGATAGGCATTTTTTTTTACATTTTAAGCCCAGTAGCTTCATCGAAGCAGCTTGTATGCGTGGAACACAGACAGACAATTAGATAGTCAGACCCGCGAGAAAACAGAAAAATCTCTTTGGGATTTGGACTGTGTTGATGATGAGAGTTATGGTTGATGGTTCCCAGTAAGTGCAATCTTCTGTCGGTGCCCCAAATTGGACACTTCATTCAAAGCTAATCTGAACAAATAAACGTAGGTAAACAAACGTGGTTTTGAATCGTGTTATATCGAAACTCTTATTTGAAATGATCTCCCGTTATCACCCAATAAATGTATCATTTGGCCTAAACAACGTAAATGGAATAAACAATCAAGGAAATTGGGGCTGCTGCAGGAACTGAACCTGCAACTGATAAAATAGCCGTTATTCTGTTGCATTATCCTCACTATGAAGCTAAATTCTTACCAGTAATGCAAAGGCTCAAATAACTGTTTCAACTCCATATTCTTGCTTGTTTACGATTTATATATCTTTGATATGTTTCTTTCAACGCAACTAATATGTAAACGCAACTAATATGTAATTAAAAAATGGATATATGATCTGAATTTTCAAGTACCATAATTGTTGCATTGAAAAGAACATATTGTATCATGTATCCATTTCTCAATATCATGTACCAGCATACAAAGTGCCTTCTACATAACTAACGTAATTGCTAAATTCATGCTGGAGATCTCTGATCCAGCAAAAGGTAAGGACGTTCCTTCTTGGATTACTGGCGAAACACTATTTCCCCATCCAATCCCCATTCATCTAACTTTATATTGTATTAGCCAAAGGTTCGTTTGAGAATAACATCCTGAGTTATCTCCCTTACCAGAGATCAAAATCAAGAACGTTATCTAAACGCTTGTGCATTACTACACCACTGTGTTTGGAATTCTCGGCTCATTTATGAAGCACAAATTGAATTTATCTGCTTGGTTCCCCGGTCATCCTTTACACGAGGCTCTTATATGTGTAGACCTACTTTCTAAAGATCAGTCTCTCATTCAGTAGCTTCCAAATTACACTTGAATCGATAGTGTCAAGACAATTCCCTGGAGCTTAAGGGGAATATGCTGATGTAACTAGTTGATTTTGTACTCACTGACGTTCATTTGTGCGTAGTGTCTTACATCGGAAAAGGCCAATACGTTGGTTAATGCTAGATACGCCCTTTAACATGCAGCAGTGAACAAAACAGTAGTGTATAGGGTCAGTCAGAAATAGATCCAAGTACAAGCTTGACATACCTGAAAATATTATTCCAGCAATCATTTCCAAATATATGTTGTCGTTTTTGAGCTTCAATAAAATTGATTGGATATTGTGTATCTCATTCTCACTCTGATGCTGGTTAAGTATTACTGAGGGTTGATGCATATCGCTAAATTTTAAATTATTATCTTTGTGTACGGATTCATACTCATACGCTCGACACATCAACCATAGTGTACAGTACTCTGTCTTCTAGAAACTGTCAATGATGCTGTCTTTTATCATTACTTATTTCTGAAATGCAATAATGCTGTGTTATTTCGGAGACACATTTCAAAGAGAGCTCTGTAGAGAATGAATTTTAAAGTGGGTGGAGCAGAGACGGGGGTAATACTGTATTAAAGTAAGAAGATGTCTGAAAAAAAGTAATATAAGCCATTGTATTTAAAAAAAGTTGTAATCATTTCATTTTACTCAGTAAACACACACACACACACACACACACACACACACATATATATATATATATATATATATATATATATATGTATATACATATACACACACACGCACACACACACACACACACATATATATATATATATTCAATGAAACAGGCACTGCTTTATTTGTTACGGCAAGCTATTTTCATACACGCCTATACACATATAATGACCTAACACATAATTTCAACAAACATATATGCATACATACTTACACACACACACACACACACACACACACACACACATATATATATATATATATATATATATATATATATATATATATATATATATATATATATATATATAAGCTTCCATTAAAATCCGTCTATCAATGAAATAAATCTATTCATGCGGAAGAACTTATGCATTAACGTATCCACATGAGAGTCTAATGCAGAACAATTTAGACAAGTAACCCATTTAAATTCGATCCTAAGTAAGATTCATTTGTACTATTATTATCGACTACACTTTGATGATCTTTCAGCTGTTAACCGTATGATTGACTATTAAAAAAAAAGAAATTATTTCATTGTGTTGGTGTGAGATTTTAAAACTGTGCAGTGGACACATAGTGTGCCGTAACTTGTACCATACATTTATTTTGAGCCTCTAACATGGCCAGTGCGGATGTTATGGCTGTCACTCTTCCACCACAGAACTGTTAGTACAGTGGTTTAATTGCCACCTATCATGAGATCTTGATCTTTTTAGAGACGAAGGAAAGGGGAAAGGCGTGATGGATACGGCCAACTACTGAACTGTTTCGGTTTGATTCTTTCCCTTTGTACTGTTGGTGTGCTTGCTTAGTTCAAATCCATTTTTCGGTGTGCCAATGTACAATAAACATTGAGAACCACTGGTGTAGATCAATCTTGGTTATCAGAAAAGTCTAAGACAAATACTTGAAGAAAAAAATCTTTTGTAAAATGGCAAATTTGGCAGAATGAGTTGAAATCAGCCCAAGACTGACTGTGCACTATTTTTTTCACATATGCCATTATGGTAGTGAAGCTAAACAAAACTCACTTCTTTAACTATTCAACATTCAAAAGAAAAAAAACATTGAGTAATTGAGATAGAAGAGTGTCGATTGGCGTTTTGGCACGATGAAATTTCCTTTTTTTTTATGCATTTGCTAAATTTTTGGACTGTGGTCGCATATCTGTTTGGAGATTGCTTAGCGAAGAACTTTATTTGAATTACCTGCATCCAACGTCAGAAGAATACATATTCATTCTGAAGAAGAGATTTTCCTGATATTCTTGGTGAGCTTTAATCTAGGAAACTATTTTCATGAAAGATGAAACCTCATGCCTTACAGTTGACGGGGTTCATGAATGACAGTTCTAAGCAGTATTAGGCCCCTCTCATGACCTTCTGAAAAGATTGGATATGTCCGGGCCATTCAGGATTATGAAAAAAGGAAAATATTCAAACTAGAAAAAAAAAATTTGTACATTTTTCACAATGAGCATTGGCCTGGATATTGCTTAATTAAGAGTTTTGCTTGAAGTGCCTGCAGACAGCAATAAATCATGCAGAATTTTCGATTGTGGATTTTATGAATTAGGGATCTCACCCAATATTCTCTGCACACAGTTTGAAAAATATATTTTGACGGACAAAAGAACTCAAAATAATATAGATAAAGACAATGAACCGGACATTGGCTTAAAAAGGTCGAACAAATCGCTTTACATTGTTTTACGAGGAAAATATCACGGATATCTTCTGCCAAAAGAATTCTCTCCATGTTTAATGAAATCTGGTCAGAAATACTGCAAGATAAAAAAAACGAAAGACAAAAATATCTGCGATTTATTAGGGGCATACCACTGGAACAATCATCATCATCATCATCATCATCATCATCATCATCATCATCATCATCATCATCATCATCATCTATATTCATGAACCATCTGACTTCTCTCTTTTTCGATGTATCATCGAACTCTTCAACTTGAAAGGTAACAATTTCGCTGATAGAAATCATCTCCAACCAAACTGAGTCTCCCACTAATATGAGTCCATTAGTTTCTCCTCAGGGGGAAAAAAACAAACCAAAAAAAAACAAAAAAAAAAACAGAACATCTCATGCAAATTCAAACATTCTTGTAATTTTTTTCGTCTCGGGAAATAACAGGTTCGCATGCTAAAATCCTCTTGAACAGTTCAAATCATTGAATAAATCTTGTCTTTCTTGACAGTAGAGTGCATTATGCATCTTGACACACGCACACACATACACACAGAAGAAATAATGTTTTCGTTTCATTCCTCTAATGGTGGAATTAAAAAATAGAATTAAAAGCTCGCAACACAAATTAATGTTTGCCCTGATTGACTGACTGACCCTAACCACTCATCCTGAACCTCATCCTCCACTGGAGGCTATTCAGGGCAGGGGATGGTAGGGAAATTTTACAACACACATTTTATTGATAGGTTACGAGGCAATAGAGTGGTGTGTGTGTGTGTGTGCGTGTTGGGGGCATCCGGGGGTATCCACAAAGGCATTACAACGATAATAACGTCAAAAATTGGAGACAAGACATTATTGTTGTATTTTGTCGACGTTAGAAAAATACAAAGGTACTTAAAGCTGGACCATGAAACCAGTTTAATGCCCAAAGATTTAACTTTCATATATATATATATATAACTTTTTTATAGATGGGCTAAAGCTGAACAAGTTGATCCCTGTGCCAAGAATGGTGGGTTGTCAGCTGCCACTGATGCCCTTGTGGTTCTGGTCTTCCTAATCATCTCAAAAAATTAATAAAAGCTTAGTTTCCGAGATTATCTTTTCATTATCCATCTATATTTATTAACTACAACAAAATGGACTGTGATAGCTATAATTATTCAGTATACAGGGACAAGCAAAATAGAACTGGAAATGATATGTTTTGCATTCTGTACATTTTTCTAATGTCAGGTTTCAGTGCAACATCATTCGTAACGTACATAAACATTTTCTAATCATTGAATGTGCCCATAACAATCGGATGGTTCAAAATGCAAATCAAGCTGACGAATGCAAAATAAGCATGCACGTTTGTTATCGCGAGTAATGCATGTAAAGATGTACGTTTTCTTCGTAGAGATATTTGCTTTAAGGAGATTATAAAATCGAATTATTGAATTAAGCGTTCAAGTCAGAAATTGTTTTTTTTTCCTTCTTTGTCATTAAAACATGTCTAAATTGATAAACGTCGATTAAATGCATAATAAATTCTGTGCAACATTTGCAGCTGCAAGCAACTTGCTTTTGTTCCGTTGATGTTTTTTCCTCTTTCTCTCTCTTACGTATTTTTAAGAAAGTAGAAACCATGCCCTGAATAAACTGAATTGATAATGTCATACAAACAAAATTTTAATATCATACGCTTTAGAATACAAAATTCATTATTGTTTCCCCGAGTTGTGAAGAGACAAATAGATGCTAAAGAAGATAAAAGGGGAAAAAACTCGAGTTTTCCTATTATGTAATATAATATTAGCATGGATACTGCCCGTTTAAAAATGAGAGGTTTATTCATGTATGGTTCAACATTTCTGTTTTGGGTCGTTTTGTATGCTAAATCTGCTTTAAATCAAAGTGTTACTCCCTGGTCCACTGCCTAGGATCATACTGTAGTATCTGCTCGCCATGCCTCTGATCAAAATATTGCTTCCCATCAATTATGCCTAAGATCACAGTTAAGTTTCTGTACGTTCACCGTATCTATGCCTCGGTCGGTTTCCCCACCCACTGTTCATTCACATAGAACCACACACACACACATGCGGACTGAATGAGAAAATTAAAAAAAATAATTTTTGCAGGAATTCCTTTTTGCTCGGTATCTATTCTTCCCATTTACAAATCGAGCGGCTTTAAATCGTATAAAAACATGACAAAATGGACGTCATACAGGAATCAAATACGAGTATTCAGACTCCTTCTTAGTAATTCGAGTTGTAGTTTGCTCAGTTGGTAAGAAAACCTTATGTATTTACTCGATCTAAGGCTGCTTGATTTGCTACCCAGTAAAATGGGTGCTTGGCAAAATTAAGTTCCTCCAAAAATGTAATTATGATCATAATTTTTCTCTCAGTCTATGTCTGACTCTGTCTCTGTCTATCCGTCCATCTGTCAGCCTCTCTCTCTCTCTCTCTCTCTCTCTCTCTCTCTCTCTCTCTATATATATATATATATATATATATATATATATATACATTATATTTTATATATATGTTGGTTTATGGAGATTGGGAAGAAAAACACAAACATGAATCTGCCAGAATCTGCAATACTCTTTCAAATGACGAACAGCAACATTTTCATTTATTCCTTTTAATTTTGAACTGCTTCCTTTTAAATTGATTTTTTTTATTAAATTGCTAGAATTTGGGTATGTGCACCGACAAATCATTTAGTGAATCTAAAATTCCATCAAAACAAAAATTGCAATTTTTATTTTTTCAAAAGTGTTTGATAAAAGATTTGAGTATGGCTCCATAAGTTTGCAAAAATGTGAACGAAATTTCGACGTTTGAAGAGAACTTGATTCCAGTTTTCTGAAAGCTTTAATCTTTTTCATCCCCATGCTTCTTATTAAATAAAATTTAACCGAATAAGATTGATTCGATTATTACAACGTAATAGAACGAAGATGGTACAAAGAATTGGAGAAGAAAAAGATGGCAGAATAATTATTGATTTGTGCTCTACTTATTTAATCTTTGACTTTTCTGTGTCTGAGTTGGCATCCACGTAAGACAAACCCCCGTGGTTTGGAATACAAGTTCAAGTCTTGTCAGGAGCCATTTTCCAAAATTTCAAATCCTGGACATTTGCTCAATCAGTCAAATAATATACTTACGCTGGGCACGACAACCTTTGTCTCTCCCTGTAGTCCTCATATCACAAGTTTCTCTTTCCTCGGCTTGTGATTTATAAACTCAACTCAGAGGCAACAAGTACCTACAGAGACGTCACACATGTCACCATTCTGGTTTGCTGTACTGTGAGTGCTTAGATTGTAATCCAAATAGGTACTGGCTAGGCTCAACGTTGCTCAACTTCAGTTATCGTACGAGAACTGGCGTAACCAACGTGATTTGGTCGTAAAGCAAAAAAGACCAAGAATTTTCAAATAAACAGCAACATTAATAGAATCAACATTATAAGGAAAAATGCTTCATGTTTTCCGTAAACTGAGTCTTTTCAATAAAGGAAGGTAATGTGTAATTTCCCATTTATATGTGTAATAGACTGGAGCATTCATATTTTTTCTTTTCCCCGATTTGAGAATAAGATTATAACTCGCATGTTATGTAATGTACTCACACAGTGCATATGTACCATCACATACAATGAAGATTCAAGTTTTAAAAAAAATTAGGCTTTTTTTGTTGGTAAAAAACTGAATGAGAGAGAAAGAGAGAGAGAGAGAGAGAGGGGGGGGAGAGAAGGTGTGCTATTTGAGTGAAGTGTGTGTCTATTTACTCAGCATTTAAACATCTTCTCGTGTCTCTTACTAGTGATGTTTTTTTTTTTGTTCTTAGCCATCAAACCTTGGCTCATTCAACTCCCAGCACGAATCGGAGCAAGTGTGCCCTGGCCATAGAGCCTTCGGGTACCTCTCGTTCCGACTGCTTCTCTGTTTCACTTCAGCCTTTATTCAAACCTAACGTCTCTCTTTTTTCTGTTTCTCCCTTAACCACATTCCAAAGTGCGGAAATGTTCTTGATTATAATTGATTTCATTGCCTTTTGAACAATCGGTTCCTCATCCAGATTTTCTCGATAGGGTGCCGTTTTCAAGGCAGTCAAATTCAGACAGACTAGGAACAGAACACTATAATGGCCTTGAATCGCCAATACATACATACATACATACATACATGCATACATACATGCATACATACATACATACGCGTTCATTGTCTCTCATACACATACATACATACATACATACTTATACGTATGCTTACCCGTGGTGCAACATAATCATACATAAACATCCACATACGTTTTTAAAACTCCGTATTTTCGAAAAATTTCTCAAAACCAAAGTGTAGCATTGTCCTCTGCAAATCAAGTTGTTTACAAGGGTAATCATTAATTTCCCCTGTTCAAGTCCTGGGGGGGGGAAGAGCACACACACACACACACACACACACACACACACATATGTATATATATATACACACACACACACACACACATATATATATACATATATATATATATATATATATATATATATATATATATATATATATATATATATACATATATATATCCGCACATATACGTACATGCACAGTATACACCTTTAATGTCCCTCATACCTCGAATTATATACCTCCGCCTCCACTGCCATATGTATTCACACAAACATGAGCCCCACTTTTAAAAAACATTTGTGACTTCATTTATTAAAAGGAAAAAAATTAAAGAATGTCTGATTTCTGGAGGGTTCGTATATCAAACAGACATAACATATAAGTGCATCGTTTACTCTATACGGGGCTCATTACTGGGAATTGAATAGAAAAATCGTCTCAGAATCGCATGTTACGACCGAATCACGCAAAATACATAGGTCTTCGTTTCATCAACGAAGCCAAGTAACACCAAACTTGGTCAGTACCTAAATGGGTGACTGCATCCATCCTACGGGGCATCTTCTGCAGTTATGCTGATTTCCAAAAGTTTTGAACATTTTCTTTATTTGGAAGGCGGCTGTATGACTGAGATGGGACTTGGAACTTGGGTTCAACACTCTCTTCACACTAAACCCCCAAACAATGTTAATTTATAATATTCATCTAAGGTCTACCTTGACCGATCAGGCCCTTGGAATGGATTGCCGTTAGATATACTTCTATGTAACAAAGACATAAATTCAACGATGAGTCCACATCCCAACCGTCATTAAAGCAATTCAATTCAATGTCTTGGCATCACATTTTGTGACACATTCAGGAGATTCTACATTCAATATGGCGTCTGATGAGATGAATCTTCACAAAGAAAGAATTTTTGATCAGATCTTTTTTTTCAAATTTTCAGAACATCATCAGATATTTTTTGTTTCTCTGAAGTTTGTAATTTCCATGGAGTCAGGGCTCAGTTTTGCATTGTAATTTTATATTAAATTGAACAAAACCTTCTGATGCATGACGGTACGGGTGCAAACTACCCAATTTAGTTTTTGTTATTAGTTAGAGCACCGTGAATAAGTTATTCCTACTCCGTATCGAAGAAAGACGGAGCGACTAACAGAGACTATCATAGAGATACATGTGGAATTATCTAAAAAATCTCTTGTTTTATGATTGATGCAAAAAGACAAATATGACAGGCATATTGCAAAATATTGACGTTGGTATTTTCAAAACGTAGAGATTTGTACAGATTTTCTAGTTGTGCAGAAGCAGATCATTCTGAAGAGTTCATCTTGAGTCGAAATGGAGTGAAACGAAGGAGCAATTATGATTAATTGATATGGACAAAAACATTTCGACGTTGTCACTCTATGTCTATCAGTTTCATGATAAACATAACACCCTTATCACAGGCCCTCTTTCCTTATACTTTAGAACAAGTAGTGTGTAACAAAAGTATACAAACTTACATTTTCTTACTTTCGCTCATAATCATCCAAGTTGTAATGATTGGAAGAAATGATGAACACTATTAAAGGGCTGATATCCGATTTGACCCTAATGCAGTAATTGAAACAAGCATCGTAAGGGTGCTAATCAGAATAGTACATAAATAATGACAACATTTCATCTTATAACTTGCTGGTTCGAACAAAGCGGAACTGGCTTCAATTTCTATTTAAATCATCATGGATTCATGTATCAAATAATTTATATTGTCGACTTGAACAATTACTACTGACTCAAGCTAAGAAAGTGAGTATTTTTCAATCGTAGATAAATGACATTTTGAGGGCGTCATCTTTCATGAAGTTGATCAAAGATCCGAGCTAGTACTTGGAATGAAGAAAATTGGAAGGTCAGAGAATGTATCGACCAAAAAGGATGTTATTGGAACAATGAAGGTACATATATTATGACGACTTATTGAAAGAATGATGCCAATACTTTAGAAAACACTCCGGAGAACAAACTGATCAAGTCACTGTGGCCAGAATATTGGAGACATGTCCCAGTTTGAATATTAACACCGTTTTGGAGATCCATACAAACTATTGCTGATGCCCTATACGCATTTTTACTCTTATAAAGACTGAACCAGAAAAAAAAATCAAGATTTAAGATTCAAATTTCCATAACCTGGTTTAACGTATGCTATCAAATGTTAATAATACGTCTTGAGCAAAGAAACCTCTGCCCAGTCAATCTGCATTTCTATAATATTACAATAGCGCTATACCTGCTATTGCTTGAGGACAAATACGATTCTTCAGAGACGGATCTCGTATACTGTTGGTCGATGGGAAGAATGCCAAACTGCTCTGGTCCACTCTAAAAGCAATTCACGTTGAAGTCATAAAGGTGATGAGAGCTAAGTAAGCTTTGTTAAATTGCTATGTTCATGATTCTGTTGTGTGAGTAGCCCTGGGTAAGCGGTGATAAGCAATGGGAGATGACGCCGGTGGAATCTGTATTTGACAACAGCTGGATTGTCAGCATGTAGAGTCAAGATTAGAATGATTTGTACAGCATTCGAAATTCCCCGTCGGTGACTTACATATCATAACCCCACCCCCCAGCAAGGCTTACTCTGACATGCCAATAATGAATGTTCAGAATGAAGTACGGAAATGATCAATCTTGAGTATTATTTTGTTCATCCAGTCTTGTTTGCATTCAAGGCTCTTGTTCCTTTGCATTCCACGTCTGGCGATTAAGCATGGAATTGAAATAAAACGAAGCCTTCAAGAATATTTGAACCCCCACATCCTGCAGGGCCTGTTTGACAGTAGGATACTGATCTAACCTCAGAGCCAAAGCGAGAGGTGAATATCAAGTTCCATCATTCAACTATATCAATTCTCATCCTTTCTCTCCACGTCATATTGTTTGTATACAACTAGCAGTAGAAATAAGCATCAAGAGATGGGATATTGACTACTTTAAATTCATAAAGAAAATCCTCCAGAAGTGCAAAGGTAGGAATCGGACGGACGAAAAAATCAATATGAATCTATAAGTGTGTGCCGCGTTTTGACTGACACCCGGCTGTATCGGCATAAGTGCTGGTTAGCGAGACGTGAAGATGGCAGTTGAAAAAGTAGTAGTTTAGAATTTCAGGCAGAAAAATGGGTTTCGATTTTTTCTCCACAGCCAGTGGACTAACAACAGTCGATGAATAAAGAAGGAAAGAAAAGACAAAAACTTAAGCAGATGGCTTATTTTCGCCCAACAGCAGATAAGTTGAAATTGATAAAAGCCTGGTCTTATGACAAAGGGAATTATATATACATCGCTTAACTGAAAATAAAATTCGCTAAAGGAAGTATGGTAGCATGGGGTTTTTCTTTGTCCTTTGAACAATTGAGAAGGAAACACTGCAATTTCGAGAAAAAAAAAACTATAAAGAAAAAAGATTTTATATCCCCTTCTGTATATATGTAAGTGTATGTAAATAACCCTACGTATTTTCCTTTTTTTCATAATTCCATTATTATTATTCCATTTATTCATACACACACACATGCAACACAACGCAAACACACACAAATATGTATTTGCACGCGTGTCCACACATATACATGCATTGGAGTAAATGCTGGTAGATATCTTTGTTCTGTCTGGATATTTTTCTAGCTTTTACCACATCATTTCATGCAGGAGAGAATATATCAAACCGAACCGCCCAAAAGAAAGAAAAAAGAAACGAAAGAAATTAGACCCATGTATAAAACATGATGACTACGATATGAGTTACACACTTATAGCAAATTGGGTACTATAATTGCTGATGAACATGTTTTGGCGTATAGGATATACTTGCAAAATTAACTTGCAGAACAGAATCGTATCTCTGAGAATATCCATCAACACATAACGAGTAATAACGAAATCCTTGTATCGTAGTCGGACCCACTTCAAAAACATCGGTCCGTACGAGCATGTGACGGATACAAAAAAAAAATTAAGATTATGCTCACACAAAGCTTGTTACAAAGATTACTGTACTTGATCAGAGAGTTATCTATAGATCATCATACCGAAAACGATAAGGGGCTTCGATGCCAAATTAGAGGGTTCGGAAAGGTGTGTTCAGAGCAAACGCTTAGGCTTCTGAGCCGAACCTTTGAAGCCGGGGGAATGAGTATTTTGCACTGAACAGTATTTTCTCTCCTGAAAGGGTCGTATTGATTTAGCTTCGCCTCATCTGCCTTTGGGCATGGCATCTGCTCCGATGATGCAGTATCCAGATTCATTACATGACCTAGCCCTTTATTTGTGAATTCAACGTACCTTTGTGATGAGGTGACTTTGAGTACTCAAAATGGAAGAGTATCAACTGCTTTGGACAGTGCAGAGTGTTTGTGTTGATGATTTCAAAGATTCTATTGAGGTGCAGCTTAACTATTCCGGGGCCAAAAATTGAAGCAATTGCTAGTATTATCTTTCAAATGGATGTCCCCACTTTTATAGAGGAGATGTTCATTTAGTTAATTAATACCTGATTCGAGTAAACAGATTCCCTGGAAATTCTGGCATCTGCTAATGGTGAGACTGGATAGGTGAATAGATTATTTCTTTGGTGTCGGTTGGTTGCATAATCTGGGAGGTCACATCGGTGTTATCCTAAGCCGTTCCTATCGCTAGATGTAGTGTTGGGTGGGACACTTCACGCAGCTTATCTTCTCCCAAAGTAATACGAGATGAACAATACTTGGTAGCAGTAGTAGCGAAGAATTCACGTATGCGAGATGCTTATTAAATAAAGAAATCGGTTTGGAATCGTATCTTGTCAAAAGCTTACCCTCGTGAATTTGAACAATATGCAAGAAACATTCGTTTGATATTTAGCACTAATCGAATTGCTAGCACAGATACATGCACACGCTAACTTCCTCTCTTTCTCTCTCATGCACTCATATATATATATATATATATATATATATATATATATATATATATATATAAGAAATGGAAATATTTGGTCCTACAAAATGAATTATAAATTGTGCTATATCATACAGAAACTGTTTTTTGAAATGATATCTGATCGTTTCATAGTTATTGTATTAATTAAGACAACATGAATAGAAGAAACAATGAAAGAAAATGGAGTTGCTGCAGGAATCGACCCTGCCATCAATAGGGTGGCTGCTTAATTGTAATGATGCTCTCACCATTGAGCTAAACAGTCACTGGTAATGCAAAGGTAAAAAAAAAAATAATTCCTACCCAAATTCTCATTTCGTATATCCTCGGTTCATTCGTCTCTTTCAACGTAACAAGTGATATACTACCTGTGTAACAACAGGGTATCATTTTAAATATTTTTTTTAATGTAATATAATGGAATTCATAATTCATTCTATCGGATCAAATACAGCTGTTTCGTTGTATTACAACTCCTCAGTGTGGCTATAGACTATCCATTATCCCATCCAGTAACACGATGTAAGATAGAAACCTTAGCTTCAGACCCAAAGGCGAGCATCTTTCTCTGCCCCACAGAACTGGACGATCAGTAAAGTTGAAACTAAGCGATATATTTACTCACACCTATAATCACCATCCATCAAACTGCTCTATTCCTACATTAGAAGAGCATTGCATAAGCTTACGAATTACTTCACTTAGAGAGAGCTAAACCCTGAATAAGGGAGCGTATGTGTGTGTGCATGTGTGTGTGTGTGTCTTCTATAGAATATCAGTATCTATTCATCAAGCGATGGAAATATACATAACCTTTGAAACCATTTCTGAACCGTTACCAGCGAAAAATAATATAGCTGTATGTTCATACAATAAGTCAGGATTACATAAAAAATGTACAGTACCATTATTCTTTATTGACTATAAGGTTCCAACTTTCTAACCTCTTAACCATAGGTGAGAAACCTTGGTCAACAGTGGTGGGGCAATACCCTGTTTGCTCCCTTCCCCATGGTTCAGTTCATTAATAAACTCAGTTTTCTTTTTCATCCAAATTTCTCTTAGAACTTTCGACCAGAATTGTTTTCACTCTCCCTGTTCTTTGAACGAGAACCTAGAGAACTCCCAACACAGAGGCACTAAAGGTAATTGTTCATTTGTTCAGCATGCCTCGTAACCTGGGGCAAGCAAAATGGGTCGTAATTACAGCGTATGTAATTTTGATTCGAAGCTACTTGAAATCAAGTTGATGCGGGAGGGCTTTTACTTTGTCTCTTTCATTTAGACGTTAAACGCGACACAGTAATCATACGACATGGTATTTCTGAGAAGGATCAGAGCGGCTTATGTAGGATTGGTCGAGTAAGTTAGAACAGCTAACAAACCAAGTTCAGTTAGAAATGCGTACACACCAAATATATCAGGAGAGCAGAAATAGAATTATTGTATATATAAACTAGTAAGGATATCTATGTATATATATATATATAAACTCGTAGGGATATCATCAGTAAACGTGACGGTGTTATCGTCCTTCATTGACAAGTGACTGCAATAATGATAAACTAGGAACTTGAAGCCTTTGATTTTCAAGGAGGTACCGATGAAAGGAGAGTTTATATGAATTATCATCTCTTCGATCCCATTTTGCTTTGAATAAGTTTTATTTTTTTATTTTTTCAACCGTGCAGCTTGCGCCATTTTAAACATGAGTTATGTAAGCTATACTTACGCCCGTATTTTCATGAAAGTGGCAAAAATTACGTACGTATTAGTTTAGAATTATGGTTAAATTATAATTAGAAACCCCTACTCACTGAAAGCATCAATTCATTTTTCTTGAGACGAACAGAAAACGGATGGCTCGAAAGTCTGATGGATTGAATGCATCTACAATTGAAAGGAGAACATCTCCTAAAAGAATGTATTTAATTAAAGTATTATAGGAAATTACCCAAGTTTTGGCTGTACCTCAATTGTTAAGTGTAAATGACCTTAAAGTACTTGTAATTAACTGATGGATTCTGATTTTCAAGTGTTGTTAGGATCCAGGGGTTTCTATTTGCATGAAATCCAACTTGAATGTCTTTACAGGATTTTTTCAATTTTTTTCCCGGGATACATGTATTCAAAATATAACTACTTCCATATAAATATAAATGCAACAACCCTGGTTGCTGCAAGGCCCATCTCCATTCCTTCTATTCCAACTGAAAATGAGACTGCAGCTTTTATATTGTGAATATGATGAATGAATTTGAAGATATATTTGCAAAGTTGGTAAAAAGGCACCTAACAATCTCTTGACTGCAATTTCAAATCATGTTAGGAAAACAGTTCTTTTTTTCTTTCATATTGATTTAGTTTAACATGATGAGATAACAAAAACTGAAGTGCTCGCTCCTTTGAATTTAGGGAGGATTATTATCGTCAAATCTAACATGGACTACAGTTTCAGAGAACTTTTGTTTTTTGAAATACAGATTAATAAAATTGACCGTACATTTCAACTCGTATATTTTCAAGATAAAACGATGGGAGCAAAAGTTGATCAATGCACCACTTGAAGCTTCATTTGAAAACCCTGCCTGGCTTATAGAATGAATATAGCACAGAGCTGTTCGGAAAATATACAATACTGAATTACACACGCTTATGCAGGGGTAAAATTGATGACTGTATACGTCAAGCTACCGTGTTTCACACACGTTAAACTGTATATAATAGGTCTTAGAGGATTAGGTTTTTGATTGATGAAAATCAAATCCTTTTATCTCCACTATTGTCCAAGTTATTTACTTTCAAAGGCATGGGTGTTTGGCTGAATCATGTCGTTTTTTGTCAAATGTGAATGAATGTTTAAAACACTCAAATGGTAGAAACCACATCTTACTATTTTTGACAATTCCCGAACCATGGGGTGACCAATACATTTGATAAGATTCACTTTGCTGTGCCACTGTGAGCAATTAGCCTGCTTGAAAGGTGCAACGAACTAAAAAAGTGATATGTTTTTGGTAAAGAATCTGATTGGTGATTTGTCTGAATGACGATTCCGATCTGCGAGTTGATTTGCAAGGCAACACAGGATCATTGAAATAGTGTAGGAGAGTATTCCAAGAGCAGCCCAAGTCAAATCTTCGGCTTGTTCACTTCCATGCAACACACTTAGTCTTAACAGTGGTTCCAACAATTTGAAGATTTCGACGATGAACAGAGATAGATAGATTAATAGAGAGCGATTACGCAACGAATATATAATTACTTCAACCCATTATTACCATAGTGTATCAATAACGTTCAATGCCAAAATAAAAACTACTCCATTAGACTATAAAATAAAGAAAAACCTACGCAAAACATATATGTTCCTCAATTTAAAAGTGACATTTCTTTTTCTTCAAACTAAAATTCAAAATATGCTAATCTTTTTGTTCCGGATCGGTCAAACGGATGAGTGCAACAATTGACTTTAGAGAATCTTATATGATAGCCAGAAGTCCGTCTGTTTGTCTGTCTGTACTCACCTACCACTAAAAATTACTTGATATATATCCGTGAAAAAATTCAGTTGGCCTTGATTTGATCCCTGGAAAATGTTTTCTCCTAATCAAATTCAATCATCCTGACATTGACCAGAGCATATTTTTCCATGACACTTTATGACGTCATTTATAAATGTAAACAAATAACACATAATTTCGGAAGCTACTTCACCTTCAGTGAAAACATTTGTTTGAATGACGTCATGCAGTATCAAGGGAAATATGTATCCATTTACAAAGCGGTCAATCTTTGGGGGGGGGGAAGTATATCTTGTCCTTTTATTGTAATTTATATTACCATTGAACCACCGAAAACAATTCCATTACTAATGTTAATTATTCTTAAATTGTATATAGATTTCTTTTCACTCACACAAGGATACTATCATAAAAATCAAAACAAAACCACATCCACCACTCACTGTTTCATTCCCTTTACATTATGCAACCATATGGACAATTATTCAACCATCATCCACCAAATCAGCATATATATATATATATATATATATATATATATATATATATATATATATATATATATATATATATATATATATATATACTTTAAACACGACGAAGGAAGTTTAACCCTCAAAGAAGCCTTCAACAGTAGAATGACTAAAAAGCCCAGAACTGAAACAATTACTTTCCATATGCAACACATTTTAACACTCAATAGGTTTAACTTTGATACTAAACACTTCCCCGGAGTGAAAGGCTGCAACATGAGTACTATAGTGGCCCCCTCCAATGCTAACATTTTCATGGATAAATTTGAAACCCACATATACCTCGACATAGCATCTTCTATGTTAGATATGTACATGAAATTCTCTTCGTTTACACAGGAGATAAAGCCAAACTAAAGAATCTTTGCACTTGTAAACTCTGCACATGATTCAATTAAATTTGATTTTGTTACATCCACAGACTCAAAAGCCTTCTTAGACACCTGCACTTACATAGAGAGTAATAGAAACCTCCAAACCACTCTCTACACCGAACCCACAAACACAAACGATAACTTCTACTCTAAATCAGCCCATCCCCAACATCTAAAAAGAAGCCTACCATTTTCATAAGCACTTAGAAGATTTTGCTCTACAGAAAGTGAACTCAATAGATATAACCGTAACTTATTACAACATTTCACTAAATGAGGATATTCACAGGATAATACAGAAAACCAAATAAAAAAGGCAACTACAATACCCAGAGATGAAGCACGCTCTTCAACAATCATAAACCTGGCCGTACGCAACCTATAACCACCGTCAACAACACACTTTCACCCTTAGCATATATTATCAATTATCAGATGGAAAATCCACACATTTAAAGCAGATATCAAAGTAATATTTGTAGATCCGTGTGTCATAGATTACTGCAGACTGCAAAACATTTAAAGACATTATTAAGAGCAACAGTATAATATACAATAAAGTCTCACATGAAAACATCTTTCAGACCCCTAAATTCTGTCAACAGTACGATATAAGAAATAGTCTACGTTGCCACAACCTTAAGTATACCAACACTTCACTAGCTCTACCACTAAGGAGAGCTTCTACATATACCATAGCACTAACTGCCGCAGCAAAAAAATATATATACCTCCTAGAATGAAATGGGTGTGATGTACAATACATTAGCAAATCCATGTTGCAATTCAGCATTAAACTTGATATCTGCAGACACAGAATTAAATCACAAAACCATCTCAGTCTACTTACCATTGAAGTACACTTTTGCACCCCCCGACACAATTTTGCCACGGATGATAGATTCATGATCATTAAAAGAATGGAAAAAAATACACCCACTGACATAACTAAAATTCTACAAAGACATGAAGATATGTGGATCCACAAACTCAAAACCCTCTCCCCTAATGAACTTGACGCTAAACTTAACAAGCCAAACAACACATATCTCTAAGTCATAATCCTCCCACTGATAACTACCAAAGATCCACACTCTAGACTCCCCCAGGTACATCTAATATTAAGAACCATAACAACTAAAATCTTTGTATGGTATTCCACTTGTACAAATCAGAGCCAATGATCTGTACAAACAATACGTATGAAGTTCCTCGACCTCATCACCCCACCATCTATCCTATCCCTACCCTCCTACACAATCCAACACTAAACCACTTCCCTTCTACCCTGACACCATATGGCCTCTTCAAGACCTACTACTGCTGCTAATTACCGCAGACAAGCACAGACTTCATCGAAGACTGAACTCAGTCCCACACATGAGGATGACCCTAAAAGATAGGAGATTATTTTTTTTTGCTCACAAAAAGAAACATCTAATGGTGAATTTCATGTTCCACAGAAAACTTTTAACCACTTAATGGTACATACACATACACACAGCACAGGCTACTGAAGATGGGAATACCCTCTGAAACTTGTTTAGCTCATCAATGAACATATTTATGTATCGATAAACTAAGTTTCCATATACTTGTACTCCCGAGTCTGTCTCACTCCCTATTGTTCACATTATATATATATATATAGATAGATATATATAGATATAGATATATATTGATGCTTCTCATAGTAGACAGCATCCGTCACAAGGTCAGTATAACGTGAGGACCCACATGCGTTTGTACGATAAAGAGGTTTACTTAAGCTGCATTCTGGCTGACGCCAACAACACTTCAGAAGAACACATACTACACTAGCATCCTATCTGAGGGGCTTGATTGCTATCCTCTAAATAAAGGCTGATGTGTCTTGTAACGACATCTCAGCCCCTAAAAAGAGTACACTTACACTTTGCTCTGATCATTGGCAGAGGACCGATCCCATACATAAATGAAATGCCTATCCATTATTAAATAACCCTGTCATCTTCGACTAGTTCTATGTTGGTAGATATATAAATAGTAGTCATTAGAGCGATAGCAATATCATATTTTCTTTTTCGTTTGTTAACCGAACAATCGAAAGTCATCAGAGTGATTCGGACATTTTAAATCTGTTAATGTCTTCTGGCATTAGATGTAAACAATCAAATAAGGCACGACGTAGCTATATCATTAAAACTTGATTGTGTCTGCTGGCTGGATTATGTGACCAAACTGGTCAGACAGGCCGCTGACGTTGCAGATTATCAGTCCGAATCTTCTTGGTGAATCATTATTTATTTTCAAATCCAATAATTACCTGAACATTGCAATAAGAAGTATCAGAAATAAGATAAAGGTAAAATTATCGAAAAATAATAATTGCAACAGGTCAGATTAGTAACTCAATAGAAACTTTCCTGTAGCTGCATCACGTGTTGGGTATGATGAACTAAATAATTGGAAAAATGTGATCAGAGAATTAATTACTCATCTCATTTTTTGGGTTATGCCCACTATGTTGTTTGACTTTTCAGAAAAACAAAAATTAAAAAAAAAACAGAATTATCAAACAGAAAAAATGAAGTAGCGTTAAAATACCAACATCACTCAATTTTTATGAACAAACCTAACTCAATAACCCACATATGGATGGACTAAGAATAACCACCATAGATATTTCATTCACACAACCACTTTGAAGAACAACCGAATCATGATAATTATCTTAAGAAATTTTGGAACAGACCAAACCAAGAATAATCAAATTACCAACTAAACTCATATAAAAGGGAACCCTAACATTGAGGAACTGATTTAAATGAATTATAGATTGCGTTATATCATATAGAAACTTATTTGAAATGATCCCCCATTGTCACACTGTTAATATATCACTCAAATTAGACAGCATAATTTATAATTCATTCTGTCAGACCTAATATGTCCATTTCTTAAGTACATACTGTCGCAGGGAAGAGAAAAAAATGAGGAAGAACGAGATGAGAATTCGGGTTGATAGCATTATTTGGCCTTTAAATTACTAGCGGCTGTGTAGCACAATGGTAAGTACCTCACCATGTTGAAGAGTATACCTTGTCGATGGCAGGTCTGATTTCTGCAGCAGCTCTATTTTCTTTAATTTTTTGTTCTATTCACGTTGTCCGAATTGTATATTTTTACCGTGTAATGAGGGGAGATTGTTTCAAATAAGTTTATATTATATAACGCAATGTATGATTTATTCTGTCGGACCAAATGTGTAAATTTCTCAAACAAACGGATACATGTGTATATACACTTATTTTCGAAACCTCCTCACATGTGTTTATTCATTCTGTTATAATGCTCTATTTCATTAATACTGAGGACTATCTTATATATATATATATATATATATATATATATATATATATATATATATATATATATATATATATATATATATGCCCACACTTAGTTTTGCACATTTGTTAAAAATAAATAGTGCTCTATATCCTGCATAACATTCCCAAATATACAGCTTCAGATATATTTTCATCTTTTGTATATCACTACAACGTAGCAGATTATTTCACTGATGTTTTCAACTTTTCAAGGTATTGAATATTTCCAACGTTTACTTTAACGTTTACAAGTTCTTTTCTCTCGGGGTTTCGTCACGTCATGCAACTTGTATTCCCTCGTTCGATTTTCACGTGTTGCACTGTTTATCACTCTATTTTCCGAAATAAAACATTGAACATATTCCATTTTATTTATTTTGTTTTCATAGGTTAAGTATTTCTCTTTATTATATGGGTGTAAAATTATCTGTAACATTCTAAGCATATATTGCAATACATATTTTTAGTATTAAAAATCATTGTCTTTATTTGCGTGTTTTACATATATTTTTTTATGTCTGCATTTAAAAATCATTCCAATTCTTGTATCAAGTTTTCTGAGTTTTTTATAAATGATGTTTAACTTTTCTTTTGGGCAAAGCATACATTTTTTATTGATTCTGATCATTTCCCATTTGATGATTGTCTGTTGCCTTATTTTACTTTCCATGTATATTTGGATTGTGTTATTGATTGCTTCGATGTGAATTGTTAGATTATCATTAAAAATAGTTTTTCAAGTCCTTTTGGTTATTCCAGTATATACTTCACAGTTATTTCTTATTGTCTTAGTTATAGTCACTCTTTATATAACCTATGGTGTAAACTTTGTTCATCTGTACCGGATTTTTTTTTTATTTCAGAGGTTTTGTGAGAAACGTTGTATTGGTGCTGATGCTGAGTCATAAATTATCCCTTGATCCATGCTCAATTGTCTAACGGTACTTAGCATGCTAATTTCAACAGTATTATACAAACTGCTCATGGAGCCGACAATTGGAATGTGTGTGTGTCTTAAGTTGACAATAATGGATATAAAATTAGTATATAGATTATAAGAAACCACATGAAAATATATTTCGAAAAATCTATATATAAATCAATTACATTCAAATACTTGGCGTTCGCTGCTGACGCGTTATAATTACATGAGAAGTTCTTTCTTCGAATCAAGGAACATGTCATTATTGCTCAATTCAAAATTGCAACTTTTAAAAAACCTGCCGTAGCAAAAAAAAAGGTGAAACATGTTAATATAATTAATTTAGTTTAAATACAACTATTTCCCTCACATGTGTGTGCGTGTGTGTATGTGTGTGTTTTCATTCATACTGATCTGTATGTATTTATATACACTTTACATGTGATTTTTTAGAAATTTTATCACTGTTTCAAATTTATGCACCTATGACTTGACATGTACTAAGGTATATTTCTTTAAGAATTAAAACACACAAACACACACATACACACATACACGCACATATATGTATATATAGTCATGCAAACGTTTCTGGTTTCTTGATACAGAATAAGGAATTATTAGATTTTTTATTGCCCTTAAGTATTTACGTCTAAGTGTTATGTAAGTCAACTTTAATACGATACGTGTTATTTGAACATATCATCCTATAACTATCATTGAATTGATTTTGTGATATTAGTGTATGTGATTTAAACATATCTTTATCTATATTTGTTTTTTTATTCTTCTTTATTGTGTTCATCAGATTTAGTACCATAGCACTGTTTCGTGAGTATTTGAAAACAGGATAGGATCATCACTATAGCACTCCAGTCATATTCACATATCATTATAAGTATATGACTACCCAATTTATATTCACGTTTATGAGATACGTACAGTTTTAATTTGTTGCAAAGCACACTTTTCTTCGTGTTACATTGATGCTTATATGAGTAACATTCTGAACATGCACTAATTTATGGAGTTTATAAATACTCGGATTATATTAAAGTAAAATCCCATCTATGCTTGAATTTATGACTTGCATTATAATTCACCTTGAACAGAACTCGATAACTTCCGTTGAGGTAATATTCTTGTTTGTTTGACAAGGATTATTAATAGACTTAGAAAACAAAATTCGTTTCAAATATGTATTGTTTTATGGATATCATAAATACAAAGATTATGTTTGGAGCAAACATTTCCCTCAACCGTTGATATGTTGAAATTTCTAGGTGTGTTTCTTTCCTCTTAGTCTATTCGAACCAATATATATGGATATACCAACGGGTTTGCATTGGACTAGCTAAATAAGTGTATACATTTATTATGTTTCAATTAAAGTAATCCTACGCTCTTCCTGCGTGCAGTGTAATAGACATTTTATAATTTACATAAGTCATTATTCAGTGGTTTTGATAGTTTTGAGCTATAACTACCTCTTACTTACGACCAGGCGCTTTATGTATCATTTCTATAAATTTATTCGTTTTTGGTCGGCATGCTGTGTCTGATACTATATCGCATATTTATTTCTATTGTGTTCTTTTTTCTCCATTTTCCCTTGTTTATATACGTGCGTCAGAGAACATTATACATATATATATATATATATATATATATATATATATATATATATATATATATATATATATATATATATATATATATATATATACACCAAAGTACAAATCAGTATTTCAATATCGATGTCTGGTATTTTTTTCCCATAAATAGCTCGATGCATTTTCTTTTTAGTCAGGTTAAAGGCGAGCTTTGATTATTAATTCACTTCACTGTTTATATATATATATATATATGTGTGTTTGTGTGTGTGTGTGTGTGTATTGTGGATGTGAAGTGATCCGACAAAATTCTGTGTAATGCCTGTGACATATTCCACATCAGAGAGACATCGAAACCTCTTTAAAAAATTATACGAACATAAGAGACCCCCCCGGAATGGATGAGAGGACAAATCCCCTGATCGAACTCAGGAACATACACAACAATTTCTAATTTCACCAAGCCCATCTCAATAAGAAAATTTACAGCTCTTCGACACGCAGATGCGTCGAAGCTGCTCTTAAACCCATTTCCAATAGAGCAACACAAAGTTTGCAAACCCCCTAGAATCACATAAGCATAATACATTACAGCACCAAAATACAGGGTATTAACGACCAATCGACTGCCGATTCGAAAAACTGTCCAAGCACACATACACCACCACTCTGAGAAAAGTAAAATAAGTCTCACTCATCATCGACCCGAAAGATTAGATAAAAGCAAATTACACATTTCAATTGCACCAAAATTATACCAACACTTATCCATTAAATGCTAGACACTGCCTCTCAATTCTATAATAATAATTTAAAAAAAATAACAAAATCCACCTTCCCGTAGCCTTTTACCACCGTTTTTTATAAGACAAGCTTAACAATCACAGAGACAGGAAATATTCAACCCCCTGACCCCATCTCTCATTGACCCATCTCATTCCACACCAAATGTTACCCTCATTTACACGGACACAAATGCCTCCCCTTCTCCTACTAAACAACCGAATACACATTTTCTTCTTCAGCATTGAACATGTAAACTGCAAATTTTTTCTCTATGGACCACTGAAATATTTCCCTTCTGGAGAACATGGCTGGCACTTTTTGAAATGCATTGAACCACACCAACAAAATAATTGAAAAAAAACACGAGCTATAAAAGCTATCTCTTGAGTATTTCTCTCCACTTTCCAATCTTCCTTTCCATCACTCTCTACATACACATACACACAGAAGGCCATGAAAAAGGGCTCAATACCCCGAGCAACCGTTAGTGGCGTGCGGATCATCGGGCCCAAGCTTGGTCCAGAATGAAAAATGGGGGCAAAAGGGAGAATGACGAAAAAGAGATGTGAAGTGAGAAAACAGGACGAAATCCATTAACTCATACCGTCGAAGTCATGGAATATCTATAGTTTGATGTATTTTTAAAGGAGGTAGAAGCGGAGTATCCATTCTTTTTTTTACAGATATGCAATACAATCCCTCTTCCTTAGAGCCAAATAAGCCAAGGCCAGAGAACAAAACCTCTTTTTTCTAATGTCAGGGTTTCAGATAAGAACCTTAACAGTGGGAAAAGTGAAGAGAGAAGAATCTTTAGAATGGTTCTAGTATTCAGTTGCATAGTGTATGGTTTTGTGTTGCAAAATGTTAGCAAAGAGACGTCAATAGAAAGAAAGCAGAAGACACAGAATAAAAAAGACAAGAAAGATTGCGAATGGTTGCCGTGGAATGGCTCTTCATCGAACGTCATTACAGCAGATATGCAAAAATCAAATACACGCCACATACACCTACTTACACACGTGCCTGCATTAGCGTATATAGCATGTGTGAGCTTACATGCGTGGGTGCATAAGTGTGTGCATGTAAAACATTAGAGTAAGTGTATATGTGTGAATGCGTGAGTTGTTTATGGCGGATGATTCTACGTTCATTTTTCGTGCGATAAAATGTGAAATGCAATCTGCATTTCATGGCCAACGAGCTTAGAGAACGATCCACTTTTGCCGATTAAAAGCTAAATTAATTTAGAAATTTAAATGAAAGCAAAATAAAATTATTGAACTAACAGTTGAAAAAAATTATTGAAACAAAACCCACAAAAAACACAACTTTCTCGATAAGTAAAAAAAAACATTGTGTTACTCAAATTGATTTTTTGACATTTTATAAAAAATTCTGTCTGAAAATATATCTTGTATTTCTTCGCCACCATGAAAACTTTATTCCCATTGAATATTTTTCTCACAATAAGCGCCAACAAAAGTCTTCAATTCGAATATTTGGAGACATTGCGCCAATATGCTTATATTTTAATTAGATTTTCGCTATCGATAAACTTTTTTTTGCTATATCTATAATCCAATATAAACTATTTTTTTATTCAGATCTCAAGTAATGTTAACATGGTGGTCTCAAAAATGATGTCCACCATACAGACATACGATAGCCCCCTATACAGCCAAAAACCACATTTCTTTTTCGAATCATTCTCTCTCAGACCCTCCCCAAATCATTTTGGGATCAAAATGTTTACAATGAAATTCAAAGAGGCCTATGTATTGACGCATTCCGTTACCAATGTTGCTAAAATAATATCTTTCAATTTTTTCAATGAATTTCCTGGGAGGATAGAAAATAAGCTACAGAATGAAAAATTCGACGGTAAACCTATCATCACAATTATTCCCCTCACCTTTTAGTTGCATACAACGCAATATCCATAGATTTCAATTAAATTTGAAGGAAAAGTTTTGTTATGAGCAAATGAGGAGGTGCATAAATTCTAGGTGCAGATTCATGTACAGAATGGATCTCCTCCGCCAGTAGTATTTAGTGACAGCAGCATTCAGCAGAGGTATGCTCTTTCTGCATTCTTCTTAGTTCATTGTATGCTTACCTCTTATGTATTTACAATCGAAGTGAGTGATTATCATCATGAATCCAGGACTTAATGATATTTGAATCCCCTTTTTGTGTTTACGTCCATTCCCTGCTTGAAAATTCATTTATCATTCTATGTTAGGTTTTCTATTATTACACTGAGATTACAATTATCATGATCATTGAATCTCAAATGCAAAAAGATATATCCTATCTTCCACGGTAGAGATGTGACAGAGCGTACACAGCAACTCTTTTCCCTGGTAAAAAATTGTGTCAGGGGTTGAAACAACATTTTTGGGGGGTCCTAGAAGCATTCTCTGCGACCATATATATATATATATATATATACATATATATATATATATATATATATATATATATATATATATATATATATATATATATATATATGTGTGTGTGTGTGTGTGTGTGTGTGTGTATATGTATATATACATAAAAGTAAAATGTGGATTTGCTACAAAAACTAGCTCATGTTTCCACCCTCTGCAGGCCTCATTAGGCCACTCTACTCTACAATAACTTGATAAATCCATTACATATCAGAAGTGGCTTTGTATTATTGATATATTATCATGAAACCTATTAAGTTATACTGATCGCCCGATTTTTTCCACACGTACTATATATATATATATATATATATATATATATATATATATATATATATATATATACATATATATATATATATATATATATAATATATATATATATATATATATATATATATATACATATATATATATATATACATATATATATATAAGTATTTACATATATATATATGTATAATAAACATAAAAATAATACAAGAAATATATATTCATTTTTATAAATGTTTTTATGGCCTTTATTCAGTGGTTTTCACCTTGAATTACGTTAGGATTGTTCTCGTTGTTCCCGCAGTTTTTGGGTTACATCAGGAAAACAAATTTAACACCAGACTTTTTACTGGAGTTTGTCAATGAGACGGATTGATTATTGAAAGCTAAAAAGAAAGACTAAATTGTACCAATTGAGTTGTACGTTTAGCAAATTGTTCAAAATTGCAAAAGCGTTAGAAATTATTTGTTTGTCATTACTTAAACATTGGTGCCGTATTGAAAAACAACCATTTTCCTTGCGAAAGGGGTGGCAACGGTGATATATTGATGAGTGGGTCACTTAGGGCGAACACCTTGCACTACAGACAGAGAAAAAATATGAACAAAAGAAAAGTAATAAGAAGGAAAGAAAGTTTCTGATTAGTCACTCAATAGACACCATCCAGCGACCAATACCGTTTGGCCCTATGCCGTTTTGAGGCTGATGAAATAAAATCTTGGAAAAAAAAGTGATCCATAGCTGTTAATTCTTTTGTCATTTGTGGGACAGTGATCACTAAAAAAAGACGAATTGAAAAAACAAACAATCGTGAATACAGACAAAATAATGGATCAATTGATTATTCTTGCATTACAAACTGAGCCCCAACATAAAACGTATCTAGGAAGGTCATTCTGTTGGAAAAAATCGTTTTTCTTAGACATGGTTATCAGCGAATGTGGAAAAGTTCGGCCCTCTGCCTCCATTGGCGCTGATTGTGCGTGCAATACCAAATCAGACAGACAAACCTAAATACCAAATAAACTCATGTTGACAGTTTTGGTGACAGTTTTGGTTGACAGTCTCTGAAAACAGATCAACAATTTTGATTCGATATTTTGGTCTATCTAACGGAATATACCGCGAAGATTACTTTCCGTTTTCTTTTGTCAGTACAAAAAGCTATTCGGAATTTTTTGTTGATGCTTTTGAACTATTTCTTTTTGATTCTTATCTCTGTTCGACGAATCTTTTTATACAATTTTATGAACCTTTGCATTTTGCTGATTCGATTGTTCTATAATAAGTAAAAAAAATCAATCTTTGATTCTTTGGGACCGTTTATGTTAGAGTTCTACGTCCCGATTCTCCTATCGCAAAGATAATCACTGAAAAATAAACTACTTTGCTGCAGTTTCTGTTTCAGTCTATAAATGCAATGTCTGGTTCATTGGAAACTCATTATTACTGAATCTCTTTCAGGAATCGTATATAGAATAAAGAATGTAAGCTTATATTACAAATCTTCCTCAGACAGTTGAATATATCTTCCGTATGGTGTTATCAATACAAACTTTCGGACCATCTTTTCTCTGGGGCTCGTCAGGTGTATAGTCCTAAAAAAGTGCTCAAATCTGTGCTAGCTCAAATTATACATCCGTCCAAAAGCCGATATCTTCTAGTCCCTCCAACATCCCCAATCCCCAATGATGCATCCGGTCGAGTACCTGGACCTTAACCGTAAAGGTTGTTATTCGTACCATTCCCACTTATATGTTCTGCGCTATCAGATTTCTCCACTTCTCTTTTTGTCATCGATATTTTTTTTCTTCAAGTTGAAGATTGAAAGCGTATATATCTTTTATGCAGTCAAGAGAGAATCCAAATAACTCTGGATTGAATTAGGGTAATGAGTTAACTGGTCTAAGTGATGATATTAATTAAAAATCACTATACGTAGTAAGTGTTTGTATTTGCAAAGCATTTAAGGTTTCTCTGGAACGTATAATGAAAATAGCAGAATAATGGAAGTAATATCTAGTTTCTGTTTGTAAGAAAAGCTGTATATTACATATGATGTTCAAATTATAGAGTACGTCAGAGGGAATTCCAGAATAAATGATTATACGTTCTCTTCTTAATGAAACCAGTAAAACACAACATTGCTAATTATGTCTTAACCACTCGATACGTAACTTTGCTTATGATGAGGAAGATGTATATGATATTCACAGGTAAAGTTATCGTTCAGTGCATCAAAAACACTTAATTTGGAAATAATTTAAAAAAAGGATGATAATTATAATTTCTATAATGGTGTTTACAACGATGAATTCGAATACATAACAGCGAATGTAATTTGTTTCACTCTTAAAACCTTTACTTAATATTATTATCTATTTATTGTCATTCCAAAGATCTTGAACCAAAACAAAAAAATACTATGTAGCTTCTACATTTGTCACTTTGTTCTGAAAAAGTGACGTGTTACATTGCAAGAAATCCGTTTGTCTACAAGGGAGATAATCTGTGCTTCATCTGAGAAACCTCCCTAAAACAGGGTTGAATTAGGGCATTGAGCAAGAGGTAGAGGCTCAATATCAGCTAAGTGTCAATATTAAATTCTTTCCTTTTTTAGGCTTCGTCAGTGGTGGAATTCATTCTTGGCATTTTTATTGGTCAAGGATGGGAAGAAATGTTCCGGCATATAATCATCATATAAATTTGATGAAAAGTAACTGACTTTTGATAACTGTCAAAGGAATTCCTTAGACTTGCATTTCTAGCAGAAATTCCATTACAATCTCGGAAATATATTATTTTTCTGAAACTTTGCGTGTTGTTCATTGTGATTAACACAGAAAAAAAAATTCGGTAATGAATATAATACATTTTTCATAGAGCAGTATTATCTCAGGAATGGCTCATTTCTTTTAGAAAGTATGTTTAGCCATTTCGTTTGGAAAATTGCCAAGTGATTAGTCGTAGTGTATTCATTCAAAAGCAACTATTTCACAGAAATCAATCTGTAATTTTAGAAATGTTTTCTCTCGGTGGAGATAACCTATACCTTACTTTCAGGTATCACCGTGGCAATAAAATCTATTTTAATGATTAACAGGGAGGTTTGGAAGTTGTAACCTTTCATGTTTCTCATGGACGCTAACGATAACCGTAAAAAACACTTCAATCTTCTGAAGAGTACGTATACGCTTCCCACTAAAAATGTACATAATTAGTTCTCGTCTCCTTCTGAATTCCTGACGAATGAATAATTCAATAAGTTAAAAAAAAAAGCACCAGCTTTATATTTTATTTCTCAAATAGTGGGCCATCTTTTCCGGAGGCCAGAAAAAAGAGACGAGATTTGATTTAAATCATTTGCAGAATGATTTGCTCCACGCAAAGACTCTTTAAAAGACTGACTCAATTTTAGAAGCGTTAACATAGTTACTGTTAAACAGGCAAGTCCAAATCGAGGAAGCTGCGCACTATTGAATTATTTCTTTTGGCTCTCGGTGATAACGAGTTAGAACTTGCTGTTTGAACTCAGTGAACAACGGTATCGGGGAGTATGGATGTAGTAGACGTATAACAGAAGATGGGTAAGGAGCTTGAAACACTTTTTACTTCCAACGTTAACCTAGTAAGTTGCTTTATGCCTGAATTGAAATTTCCCAGTACACTTCTAAAAGAGATCAACAGGTCAAACATTTCAAAGAAGGCACAGAAACCTCCGGAAATATATATTCTTAGAGTGTTGAAATAGATAATAGCAAAAAGAGAATGGGAATAAATCTAAAGAATATGATCTTGGATGCAAATACCAGATTTTAAAGAATGAAATTGATGACATGGAAAAAAAGTGGTTTCTCCATTTTGACTACTGATTAATATGATAAACGTATTATTTCAAAATTAAATTGTATTTTTGCAAACATGTAAATGCAGGGAGAAATACTTCCAATTGTAAGATTTTTTAGATCCAAGACAGAGTTTCACCTCATTATTCAAGCATATGTATATTCATATTTTTGTGTGTGTGTTTATGTCCATGTTTGTGTGTGTGTGTGTGTGTGTGTGTGTGTGTGTGTGTGTGTGTGTGTGTGCGCACATGTGAGTGTTAGTTTATTAAATCACCCCAATCAGGATATGTCTAGAATTTTTTTTCATTCCTCTTAGCATTAGTACTGACCGAACGTTTTCTTCGCCCCCCGACTACGTTACAAACATCTGTATATGAAAATCTGTTTACTTTACCTCTTTTCTGGCTTACTTTAAGATACACTTGTGAGTTTCCAAGCATAACAGTTGATGAAATACTGCTTGTGCTACGGAATTTGAAGCCCCAGACGATTTGGCATAACGACAGACCTCTTCGAAAATGTTGGAGAAATCTAACACAAAGGACTTCCGCAACTATTCACACGGGGCAGAGAAGAAAAAAGAGGTGCATCAAAACTTGTGTAAGGATAATTATCTTATTTCAAAAGAAATGAAGTGATAAAAGCTTTGGCAATTCGCGTCCTATCGTATTATAAACTAACGTAGACCTTTCCCAACTAGAGTGTTACGTTGATATCCTCAAGATGGGTAGCAGAATTAGGTATAATCTTGTATATCCTTCAAAAGATATTTTTCATGAGTTACTCGAATGTACACATATTTGCAATGGTCAATAAACTCAAGTAATGTATCACAGAAAAAAAAAATTTCCAGAGCGTGTGGCCAATGAAAAAATAATTCTGGGGAAATCTGATACAGACTTTTCTAAACAGAATATTCACAGGCAGGAAAAATTCACCAGACTGAATTCACCCACGTGAACTAGCAGACTCCAGGAGTTGCTATTCAGCACCAGACAACTTACATAAAACAAAAAGACATTATGATACGACAAACCTCCTTGTTTGGTTCTTTGTTGATTATAGAAAAGCATTTGACCTGTCAGCACACACGACAGCCTTCAGCTTTATGCGAGAACAAAGTATTTCCGTACAATTCATTCAAAACACATGCACAAATGACACTGTATTAGTCGGATTTTGCAAAGATACAAACCGGATGAAGAGTACAAAAGCAGTGGGAAAGGGGATATCATTCCAACTAAACTGCTCACGGTGAACGCCTTCCGGGAAAATGGCTGAGAAAGAATGGTAATGAACATAGACGGGGGATATCCAAACCTTTAGAATTCGCATATGATATTTCAATAATGCAAGAAAGGCCAGACGAATTACTAAGAACATTAAGTGACCTATGTAATCAACCCCCCCCCCCAAAAAATGAAATAAAGTAACAGAGGAACCATGAGAAGAGTTCAGTGGGTGTATAGCACCAGCAACGATGCACCTAAACAGAACATGAAAACTAACAAAGCAAACTGCAAAGTAATCAAGAATTGGGCAAAGAGCTATGAAAAGAACATATTGTAGATATAACTCTAACAGGCTAAAAAATATCAACTTAGCGAGAAAGGAAGGCTATAAATCGAGCACAATGTTGACCAGTTGGTGCCAATGGGACAAGAAAGACCTGACTCAAGAGAGAAGGACGAAATAGGAAAGTGTGCCAGAAGCACAGGGCAGAGATCGGTACCGACTTGGAAAATTTTTTGAACGTTCCCAGACCCTCTAACGAATGGTGAGAATGGTATGTAAAACTGATTTATCGGAGGTCGTTGTAGTGAGGAATCCAGGAGATTGAGTGTAGAAGAGAGTGGTCGAAGGTTTGCAATGCCTGTGTGATCGATTGCAGAAGAATAAAAGCAGAACATTATCTTCCCATCCTGCCTTTTCCTTCGATAAAACAAAAGAGTGAGCCTACGACATGCAAGGAGTTCCTGTGTTACTCTTTTCTGAAAAAAAATAGAGGAAGCTAAAAGAACTCGTTAAATTGGACGTTAAAGAGTCCATTATTGAAATGGTGGGTAAGAGCTACTTTTATCAGCATAATTGTTACTTTCAAGTGGAAGAGTCCGTGGTTACGGAGAGAAATGAATAAAAATACTATTCGTATCCATAGATTTCTTTGATGCAAAGATTTTGGCCGAGATGACCAAGACCGTAGACGACAGTATCATGAAGAGTTTGAACAAATTGCATGATAAATGAAAAGAATTCAGAGAGAGGGACTTTTTTTCTAAATATGATCTCCTGAAATAAGGATAGGGTATGTTTATGAGCCATCAATGACTTTGCGTATTCAAAAGGAAGGAAAAGAGCGGTTTCGTTGATTCGGAGAAAAAAAAATAATGATAAAGCTAAACACGCAGTAGTTGTAAATTTTCTGTCCCAGGAAAAATGCTAAAACAATAGGAGTCACTTTTCTCTGCTAATACGATATCATATTACACCATTTCTTATACCTTTTTAAACAGCAGCAGACAGGAAGAGCTCAATTTGGATACGAAACTGCAAATCTTTAACAATCATAATCAGTATTCTAGACTTTGAATTATCTTGATATTTCAGTTGGAGTATTGTAATCATAATTTTTGATTAATTTTACTTTTATCTTCTTTTGATATTTCTTATTACAATACTCAGGAAATCTTTTTCACGTTTATTAGTATTGAAAAAGCAGCATGGATTCAAGACTTAATAATAAGCCTAGGACGAGATTGAATCAACAAACTGTAAGCTCAGTAGCCTGTCTTCTACGACTAGACACTTACGCGAACCAACTCACATAATCTGTTTTAATGATATACCAACATCATTTCTTGTCTACGTTCACTTGTGTTTATTTATACTTGGAAGAAGAGGACTTGGCATAACATTTCTTTGATGGTTATTATTTAGTTAACGAACGAAGAAAAGAGCATGGTATTGTTATTACACTAATGATTACTGTTTATATATCAACTAACATAGTCATGGGATTAAAAAAACGAATGTGTTAGAGTGTGGCATCTGACAATTGTGTAATAAAGTGTTTAGTCTTTATATAGTTAGTACGATCATTCCTGATTTCAGAAGAAAACAAAACTTACTTTCCGTTTCAGAATCAGGGACTTGGAATATTCATACCCGCATACAACCAATCACTCACACATACAGACACAGACACGGATGCATATACACACACCTCTCACGCTTGCATACACTCATGCATGCATGCACATGCCCACAGCCACGGGTACACAAAGGCACAAGGTCATACATGCATATGCATCAACACACACACGCATGTGCGGGCGTGCACACATACAATGCCCATGCACTTATATATAAATGTTCACAAAAGCACTCATACAGACATGCACTTGCACACACATACACACACACACACACACATGCACGCACGCACCAGCAGCTCCATTTTCTTCTTGCAACATGTGAATTTTGAGTTCAAAACGTTATATATCATGCAGACATATTTAACAAAAAATATGGCTGCATCAAGGGGGGGAGGTTTATGTGTGTTTCCACTGTCTCTTCTCCCTTTCTGTCTCTCTCTCTTTCGACTCGATAAGGCCTAAAGTCAGATTGTAGTCAACCCGATGAAATGATATTGTCAATGGAGCATAATGAAAGGGTCTTGTTTCGCCCAGAGTCTTACAGAAAAACATTAAAGAGTGGACAGTCATTTAAGCCCGGACAGCTTGTCGTTATGCAATGCCTTTTGGCAAATTACATGATAATGCTAGTCTATGAACAGTGAATGAAACGCGTTTTGGCATGTTCAGTGCAATGGAAACACATTATTGACTTTCTGTTATGCCAAACTGTAGTTTGCAATTTCCGAATGATTTTCAATAGAGTTTCAGACAGATTCCTCGGAACAGAACAAAAATCGTTTCCCCTCAGACAGTGGGAAACTGGAAAAAATAAAAATAAATTACTATGGTATCGAAAGAACTGTTGGTTTCTTTCAAAAATTTCGAAATCAGTTTATAACACATAATGCCCATTTTGTTTGTCGCCTCATATCCATTTCTGTGTGGAAATGGACGCTTACTATCGCCCAACCTGAGAAAATTGAACCGGTATATTTCATATTCTCAGATATGTGGCAAATTAGCTATACAAAAAGTCAACATTTGTCAGTGACAAATAACTCATTGCATTTTTTTTCTTTGGGTAATAACTACTGCTTTCTGACGGATCATTTCTAGAAAGTATGAAACATGTCAATTATTTCTTTCTTATTTTGCATTTGCGACAAGGACAATTATAATTTGCAATCTACCTATCCTCAATTAGATCACAGAATATTTTGCAGACTTTTAATCACAGAAAAAGAGAGAAAAATATTTGCATAATAATATCTCTATCCTAGCCACAAAAGCAAAGTTCATAGGGAATGATAATCATTTAATATAATTTTATACATAAGCAACCAGGAAATAACCCTCAAAACTCAGAAAGTTATCTATCCATTGGAGTAGTGGATTCATGCCTTCGTGGAGAATGAACGAAAACGGTCTCAGCAAAAGTTTGAATTCGCTTCTTCGATTCAATTTCCCGTGTCTTTTATCATTAGGCGACCTGCATCTCATTGCAAGTTAAACGTGACATTTTAATTCAAATTCTAGACTCACTTAACGGTAAAAAATGTCCAGATTCCTAAGAGACAGTTTGCTTCATTTCTAACTAAATTGTCTGGTGATTCCAGTGAGACGAAACTAAACATTGCTTCCTTTCTTCTGAAGATAATATTTTCCTCTCTGAACTGTTATCATCAAAGTAGCTCATTAATAAATAAAATACTAATTTATACCAAGTAGTTTTCAACGTTTTGTCGTTGAGTGTTTGCGAAGAATGTAATTATGATTTTTTCTGCGACACATTTCTTTTTATGTCAATCGTCTGGAATGTACGAGTTGGAATCTTCAATATGTTTGAGATACTAAGTGGCTGTAATATTCTCAGTAAAGGTAACAGCTTCGAAAATGGTATGTCGGACCACTCATGGAAACAAGATGAAAAAATCAAACCCTACTGAATAAACATCGATAACTTTAATTCTGAATATTAATATTTGTACATACCATTTCATCTGTCCAAGATGAGTATCAACCCGACGAAAGCACTGAATGAATAATTCTTTTATCTTCTCATCCATAGTGCCAAAATTGAAATGAAGCAATCGTTTCCTTATTTGTAAACAAAGAGTAAAAGATCAGTAAACTATGAGTAGGATAAAACATCCGTCTCTTGCTCTCTCTGTCTCTCTCTGTCTCTCTCTGTCCTTTCTGTCTCTTTCTGTCTCCGTCTCTGTCTGTCCGTCTGTCTCTATCTCTCTCTCTCTCTCTATATATATATATATATATATATGTGTGTGTGTGTGTGTATGTGTGTGTTGTGTTTGTGTGTGTGTATGTGTTTCTCTGTGTATGTTCAGATAAATAGAGAAAAAAAGTGTGAGTGGAAGATAAAAAGATACATCGAAGCTAAACAGGGACAAACGGAGAGTTTGATATGGATGCGTTCGAATCAATGTTCTCCACACATGAATTGTGTGAACATATCTTCCAATTTATTTTGTCACTTCGAAATCATTTGCAAAATTGCTCAATACATGAATGCTTAGCTTAAGAAATAAGTACTCATACATGAGTGGGGGCCATCAAGGAAGTCATTGATATACGGATTTTTTCAACGTTTTTCTTCCATTCACCCTTTTGAAGCTTTCAAAATCTACTTAAGTTAATGTTTTCGTACACGGAAGACGTAAATAGACATGTTTACACACACACACACACACACACACACACACACACACACACACACACTCTCACACACACACATATATTTATATATATATATATGTATACATATATATATATATATATGTATATGTACATATATATATATATTTGTATGTATATGTACATGTATATGTGTATATATATACGTATATGTATACACATATATACATATATATACACATAAATATATATACATATGTACTCATGCACGTATATATACATATATATACACACATATATATATGAATGTACATATACATATATATGCATATATATATGCAACATACTTATATATTTATATATATATCTATATATCTATATCTATATATATGTGTGTGTGTGTGCGTGTGTGTGTTTCAACGTGTTGTGCACATCCAGCTACACGAATAAAGATGATTTCCAATGAAAGAAACTTATTCGCTTTTAAATTCCTTTGTATGAAACAAAAGTTTCACTTATTCTTAACATTCTTTCAATCATCGTTAAGTTCCTTGGAAAGCCGCATCTCGAATGACTGATTTTGCAATGCATCAATCAACCGAACAATGACAAAAATAAGTTTGATTTTTGGAAAGAAAATATTAGAATAAATAGATTATGAGTTCTGTTTCATTTTACCGCCTTCATAATTAAAAGACTAATATTTCATAATTCACGTTGTGTAATTGGAAACCACTTATATAAGTTGATTCTAGTGATTAAGATTGTGACAAAAACACGATTTTGAATATTTTGTAATCTTACGTTACTGCACTAATATGGACTGCGACACACGTTTGCTAAGCAAATTGCAACACTAAGACGCAAAGACATCTAGTCAACGAAACAATGCATGACATAAGGCCACAAGTATGTAGCACTCAAGGTAATTCGATTAAATGCACTAACTAACCCTTGCTCTCTGTCAGAACCTCAAATTGACTGTTCCATAAGAGTCGTGTCATGTGAAACAAATTACCCAACTACTATTTTAAACAGGAGTCGGGTACCAAATCCATTTATATCCATGGACTCTTCGAGATTTCAAACCGCGTATACCTTATGGAATATATGTTCAGTTACATAAGAATGTTGCAGCATACTAATTATGTATTGTGAACAAAATTTAGGTTCAAGTTTACATTTTGTGAGTATAACTTTATTGTTACAGTTATCATCTACAATCATTGACGGGATTGCAGGTATGTCATTTAGAGACAAATTTGGTAGAATTTTATTTTAAAGAAATTTCTATTCATACATCACAGGGTGCATAGTCAGTTATCAAAGTATATCCTCGGCTTTCTTTGGCTTTACTCCGAATTTCAACTAAATTTTCTATTCCATCGTAAAAGAACGTTTCCACTTTTGATTCACTCAGGTCGGTTTAGTGAGCTCATGTGGAACAGATTTTCGAAATTGTAAACGATATATATTACATTAGCTTGATTGCACAATGAATATACATACTACAAAGCTATGTGTATCACAAGGGATATTAATGAGAGGCCTCCTATTCATCACTATATAACTTATTCCAAGGCCTTTGAAGAAAGCAACACGAGTTCTGTTTTCAAAGTAAGAACTGAATACACAGTGATAAGCCTGGTTGCAGCAAGGAAACTCTACTCCTACTTCCATATTAGCAAAATATCACCATAACTTTTATACTGCATATATGAGAAGCAAAAAAAATTAGAAATATATTTTTTCATCATCATCATCATAATAATAATCATAATAATAATAATGATAATAATAATAATGATGAAGATAATAATATCAATGATAGTTATTATTATTATTATTATTATTATTATTATTATTATTATTATTATTATTATTATTATCATTATAATAATTTTAAACGAATGGGATTCAACAATACGGAAAAGTGGTACTAGCAAAAACCAGAGGCAGCCCGTGAGAATGGAAACCACGAATTACTCTGGGACTTTGACATACAAACCGACCACCCCATCCAGGCAAGAAGACTGGATTTAGTAATGGTAGACAAGAAGTGGGAAAATTTCCAAATAATTGACTAGGCTGTGTCTGCAGACCATAGAGTAAAGAGGACGGAGAGTGAAAAACTGGGAAAATACCAAGATCTAGCAAGAGAACTGAAAAGGATGAACATGAAAGTCTGGGTAGTGCCAGTTATAGAAGGTGCACTGGGAACTGTTCCAAAGACACTGAGGGAGAGACTGGAGGAGCTCGAGATAAAAGGAGGGATTAAGATTGTACAGACCACAGCACTGCTTGGAACCGCACAGATACTGAGGAAAGTGCTAGAGATATAAGGGCAGCGACACTAAATCTTAGCAGTAGCCTAACATAGGAAGGAAAATGGAAGCAGAGATATGAACCATAGCCCTGGCGTGATAGACGAGGGAGAGAAAAGATATTGGCCGAAAACCTGAGGAGACTTATTGTCACTCAGCCTTCAGCAATGACCACCGGGCAACCGGGGTGAAACTGTAAACTGCAGTATTACAGTAGTCTATGAGAATTAGGAGAGGAAGGCTTGAGACTTGAAGAGACTTGCTGTCACTCAACCTCCAGTGGTAATCACCAGGCATCTGGTGTGAAATTGCATGATTATAATAATAATCGTTTTGGCATCCGTCGTTGAACATAACCCTCCCCCAAAGATCGCCAGCAGAGCCGATACTATCCTAATTTGTTTAGCAAGTCATGACATCCCACTTTTGTCGGCCACAATTTTACTAAATGATCTCTAGGGACCCAAGTTGTGAGATGTGGTTTCCTCACTACATGATGAATCCATTGCCATTTGAGTTTATCTCAAACTCCTATCTTTTCATACTATGCTGCCTTGTGCTTTCTCAATGTTAGGTTGAGCATGATTCTCTCAGATGCAAGTTGCAACGATTCTTCGTATAATAGTATTCATTTTATCACATACATATCTATATGATAAAGTTTCATTCTTATCTTAAACTTTCGTTATCACTGTTTGAGATCTAATCATGGTATTGGAACATAAATATTACATATCAGTTTGCACCCCTATTTTAGGTGATAGTTGTTCTTGCTGTTTTGTTTTTATTGTGGTAGATAATAATGTTCTTTGACATAACTGGTTTTTAACGTGGATACTTTTGCACACAGCTATTATATTCGAAAGTCATGTTGCTCAAATCTAAAAAAAAGCTCATACTAGCAATGAAATTATGATATGTTCTTATTATGGTTTCAGTATCCTATTCAGTCATCTCTTTTCTAACTCAATGTTTTCCATTGCAAGGAACGAGCTTGTTTCAGATAATAAATTCTTCTGCGTCAAAGAAGACATTTCGAATGGTGATGTTGACAACGCAATAATGATACATTCGTTTCAGAATCGATATCGAAGAAATAAGGTCGGTTTCTTTTTTCCCTAAATCGACCACAGTGTGAAAGAAAAAGGTGGGAAAACGCACACTGGGCTATTATTTGCCTCCGAACTATTCACGTCATATTCAGGATGGAGAGTCACGTGTCGATAACACAATAAACTACTTACTATCTATGACAGTGCCAGTAACGTCTATTCGGAAATGAAAGGAGCGATCGCAGTACGTGGTGTCCATTTTTTCATGGCTCTCAAAGGTTTTGACAGGAATATAGTATCTGACCAAGGGATAAATATGAAAAAAGCATAGAGCTGTTGATACTCTTTGAAAGACTGGAATAGATATATTTTAATTTATTCCTCATTTAAAGACGGGAACTGACATATTCTTTCGTTGTCTAGAACCAATTTTCGACTCTTTTTCACAACGCAAGTGACAACTTTAGGTCATGATTCCGAAAGGCACAATCCCTGACGTTACAATCCTGATTGTTCAAATTCAAAAAGATCAGAGCTCGTACATATTGTAATCTCCACAACCACATTCAAGATTTTGCTTTAGGGTAATAAGATGGGCACCGTGCCGAGAGAGACATCAACTATAGTTGTAGGTTCTAAGTTTCCCCTCCTGTGAAACCATTCTTCAACCGGAAAGACAGAATACGAAATTTACAATTATTGAAAAGTAGAGATTTTCATTCATGCCTTATTTAGTACATGGCACTATGAAGAACTAAGGGGTGCCATTACTTCTCAGTATAGATACTGGATGCAATCGTTGAAAATTAAATTGATGTATGGCATATGGGATATTACGTATTGAAGGCAGGATTTATAAAGACTATCAGCATAGTGTCTGCCAGGATTTGCAAGATTATTCATGTATAGATCGGCATTTCTGCCCAGCAAATTAGCCAAGATCAAAGTACCACTCCCCGGTTCATAATACTGCGATCAGAGTGAAGTATCTAAATGCTCTGCCGAAGATCAAATTGGCATTACCCGGTACTTCCACGTTCGATCATAGTGTACCAATAGTGCACTTTCAGACTGAATGGTGCCGGACACAAAGAAAGGGATTAATTCGGTATGAACTGACATTCAAAAT